>CAJRAV010000019.1:0-28176 GCA_907165065.1 Caprimulgus europaeus
CCCCCCCAGAGCCCCCTCTGACCCCCCCGAGACCCCCCAGAGCCCCCCCAGAGCCCCCCAGAGCCCCCCCAGAGCCCCCCCAGAGACCCCAGAGCCCCCCAAGAGCCCCCTCAGAGCCCCCCAGAGCCCCTCAGAGCCCCCTAGAGCCCCCTCAGATCCCCCCAGAGCCCCTCAGAGCCCCCCCAGAGCCCCCCAAGAGCCCCCCAGAGCCCCCCAGAGCCCCCCAAGGACCTCCAGAGCCCCCCAGAGACCCCCAGAGCCCCCCAGAGACCCCCTCAGAGCCCCTCAGAGCCCTTCAGAGCCCCCTAGAGACCCCCAGGGACCCCCAGAGCCCCCCAGAGACCCTCAGAGCCCCTCAGAGCCCCCCCAGAGCCCCCTCAGAGCCCCCCAGAGCCCCCCAGAGCCCCCAAGAGCCCCCCAGAAACCCCCCAGAGTCCCCCAGAGCCCCCCAGAGACCCTCAGAGCCCCCCAGAGACCCCCAGTGACCCCCCCAGAGCCCCCCAGAGCCCCTCAGAGCCCCCTCAGAGCCCCCTCAGAGCCCCCCAGAGACCCCCAGTGACCCCCCCAGAGCCCCCCAGAGCCCCTCAGAGCCCCTCAGAGCCCCCCCAAAGCCCCCCTCAGAGCCCCCCCAGAGCCCCCCCAGGGACCCTCAGAGCCCCCCAGAGCCCCCCAGGGACCCCCCAGAGCCCCCTCAGAGACCCCCAGAGCCCCCCCAGAGCCCCCCAGAGCCCCCCAGAGCCCCCTCAGAGACCCCCAGAGCCCCCCAGGGACCCCCAGAGCCCCGCCAGAGCCCCCCTCGGAGCCCTCCCAGAGACCCCCAGAGCCCCCCAGAGCCCCTCAGAGCCCCCCCAGAGTCCCCCAGAGCCCCCCAGAGACCCTCAGAGCCCCCCAGAGACCCCCAGAGCCCCCCAGAGCCCCTCAGAGCCCCCCAGAGCCCCCCAGAGCCCCCCCAGGGACCCTCAGAGCCCCCCAGAGACCCCCAGAGACCCCCTCAGAGCCCCTCAGAGCCCCTCAGAGCCCCCCCAGAGCCCCCTCAGACCCCTCAGAGCCCCCCAGAGCCCCTCAGAGCCCCCCAGAGCCCCCCCAGAGACCCCCTCAGAACCCCCCAGAGCCCCCCCAGAGCCTCCCAGACCCCCCCAGAGCCCCCTCAGACCCCTCAGAGCCCCCCAGAGCCTCCCAGACCCCCCCAGAGCCCCCCAGAGCCCCCCCAGAGCCTCCCAGACCCCCCAGAGACCCCCTCAGAGCCCCCCCAAAGCCCCCCCAGAGCCCCCCAGAGCCCCCCAGAGACCCCTCAGAGCCCCCTCAGAGCCCCCCCAAAGCCCCCCAGAGCCCCCCAGAGCCCCCCCAGAGCCCCCTCTGAGCCCCCCAGAGCCCCTCAGAGCCCCCCCAGAGCCCCCCAGAGCCCCCCAGAGCCCCCCCGAGACCCCCCAGAGCCCCCCAGAGCCCCCCAGAGCCCCCCCAGAGCCCCCCCAGAGACCCCCAGAGCCCCCTCAGAGCCCCCCAGAGCCCCCCAGAGCCCCCCAGAGCCCCCCAAGGACCCCCAGAGACCCTCAGAGCCCCCCCAGAGCCCCCTCAGAGCCCCCCAGAGACCCCCAGAGCCCCCAAGAGCCCCCCAGAGCCCCCTCTGAGCCCCCCCGAGACCCCCCAGAGCCCCCCAGAGCCCTCAGAGCCCCCCAGAGCCCCCCCAGGGACCCTCAGAGCCCCCCCAGAGACCCCCTCAGAGCCCCCCCGGAGCCCCCCCAGAGCCCCCCAGAGCCCCTCAGAGCCCCCCAGAGCCCCCCAGAGCCCTCCAAGGACCCCCAGAGCCCCCCAGAGACCCCCAGAGCCCTCCAAGGACCCCCAGAGCCCCCCAGAGCCCCCCAGAGCCCCCCCAGAGCCTCCTCAGAGCCCCCCCAGAGCCCCCCAGAGCCACCCAGAGCCCCCTCTGAGCCCCCCCGAGACCCCCCAGAGCCCCCCAGAGCCCCTCAGAGCCCCTCAGAGACCCCCCAGAGCCCCCAACAGCCCCCCAGAAACCCCCCACAGAGTCCCCCAGAGCCCCCCAGAGCCCCTCAGAGCCCCCCAGAGCCCCCCCAGGGACCCTCAGAGCCCCCCCAGAGACCCCCTCAGAGCCCCCCCGGAGCCCCCCCAGAGCCCCCCAGAGCCCCCCAGGGACCCCCAGAGCCCCCCAAGGACCCCCAGAGCCCCCCAGAGACCCCCAGAGCCCCCGAGAGCCCCTCAGAGCCCCCCAGAGACCCCCAGAGCCCCCCAGAGCCCCCCAGAGACCCCCCCCAGAGTCCCCCAGAGACCCTCAGAGCCCCCCAGAGCCCCCCCAGAGCCCCCTCAGAGCCCCCCAGAGCCCCCCAGAGCCCCCTCAGAGCCCCCTCAGAGCCCCCCCAGAGCCCCCTCAGAGCCCCCCAGAGCCCCCCCAGAGACCCCCCAGAGACCCCCAGAGCCCCTCAGAGCCCCCGAGAACCCCCAGAGACCCCCAGAGCCCCCCAGGGACCCCCAGAGCCCCCCAGAGCCCCTCAGAGCCCCTCAGAGCCCCCCAGGGACCCCCAGAGCCCCTCAGAGCCCCTCAGAGCCCCCCAGGGACCCCCAGAGCCCCCTCAGAGCCCCCCAGAGCCCCCCAGAGACCCCCAGGGACCCCCAGAGCCCCCCAGAGGCCCCCAGAGACCCCCAGAGCCCCCTCAGAGCCCCCCCAGAGCCCCCCAGAGACCCCCAGAGACCCCCAGAGGCCCCCAGAGACCCCCAGAGCCCCCAAGAGCCCCCCCAGAGCCCCCCAGAGCCCCCCAGTGACCCCCAGAGCCCCTCAGAGCCCCCCAGAGCCCCCCAGGGACCCCCAGAGCCCCTCAGAGCCCCCCAGAGACCCCTCAGACCCCCTCAGAGCCCCCCCAGAGCCCCCCAGAGCCCCTCAGAGCCCCTCAGAGCCCCCCAGAGACCCCCAGAGACCCCCAGAGACCCCCAGAGCCCCTCAGAGCCCCCCGAGCCCCCTCAGAGCCCCCCTCAGAGCCCCCCAGAGACCCCCAGGGACCCCCTCAGAGCCCCCCCAGAGCCCCCCCCAGAGCCCCTCAGACCCCCTCAGAGCCCCCTCAGACCCCCTCAGAGCCCCCCAGAGCCCCCCCAGCACCCCCCAGAGACCCCCTCAGAGCCCCCCAGAGACCCCTCAGACCCCCTCAGAGCCCCCCCAAAGACCCCCAGAGCCCCCCCAGAGCCCCCCCAGAGCCCCCTCAGACCCCCTCAGAGCCCCCCAGAGCCCCCCAGGGACCCCCCCAGAGTCCCCCAGAGCCCCCCAGAGACCCTCAGAGCCCCCCAGAGCCCCCCCAGAGCCCCCTCAGAGTCCCCCAGAGCCCCCTAGGGACCCCCAGAGACCCCCCCAGAGCCCCCCAGAGCTTCCCAGAGACCCCCCCAGAGCCCCCTCAGACCCCCTCAGAGCCCCCCCAAAGACCCCCAGAGCCCCCCCAGAGCCCCCCAGAGCCCCCTCAGAGCCCCTCAGAGCCCCCCAGAGCCCCCTCAGAGCCCCCCAGAGCCCCCTCAGAGACCCCCTCAGAGCCCCCCAGAAACCCCCTCAGAGACCCCCTCAGAGCCCCTCAGAGCCCCCCAGAGCCCCCCAGAACCCTCCCAGAGCCCCCCCAGAGCCCACCTCAGTGCCCCTCAGAGCCCCCCCAGAGCCCCCCAGAGCCCCCCAGAGCCCCCCCGAGCCCCCCCAGAGACCCCCTCAGAGCCCCCCCAGAGCCCCCCAGAACCCCTCAGAGCCCCCCAGAGCCCCCCCAGAGCCCCCCAGAGACCCTCAGAGCCCCTCAGAGCCCCCCAGAGCCCCCCAGAGACCCCCCCAGAGCCCCCCAGAGACCCCCCCCAGAGCCCCCTCAGAGCCCCCCAGAGACCCCCAGAGCCCCCCAGAGCCCCTAAGAGCCCCCCCAGAGCCCCTCAGAGCCCCCCCAGAGCCCCCTAGAACCCCTCAGAGCCCCCCAGAGCCCCCCAAAACCCCCCAGAGCCCCCCAGAGCCCCCGGCTGGGGAAGGTGAGCAAGCGGCTGCGCGGTGTTTGGGTGCCGGCCCCGTTCAAACCACTACAATCACTGGGACATCCCTGGCTGGGACCCCAGAGCCACCAGAGCAGGGAGGGTGGGACACTCTGGTGCCCAAGTCAGGTCCATCCATGCTGGGTGAAGCAGCAAAACACAACATTTTGCAGCTGGAAACCCTGAACCCCACCAAGGAGGAGTGATCTGGTGAGAACATGGAAGAGGAAACAACTCCACAGACACCAAGGTCAGGGAAGAAGGAGGAGGAGGAGGTGCTCCAGGTGCCAGAGCAGAGATTCCCCCGCAGCCCATGGAGGTCCATGGTGGAGCAGATGTCCCCCTGCAGCCCGTGGAGGTCCATGGTGGAGCAGATGCCCCCCTGCAGCCCATGGGGGTCCATGGTGGGGCAGATGTCCCCCTGCAGCCCCGGGAGGTCCATGGTGGGGCAGATGCCCCCCTGCAGCCCAGGGAGGTCCATGGTGGGGCAGATGCCCCCCTGCAGCCCAGGGAGGTCCATGGTGGAGCAGATGTCCCCCTGCAGCCCATGGGGGTCCATGGTGGGGCAGATGTCCCCCTGCAGCCCATGGTGGGGCAGATGCCCCCCTGCAGCCCATGGGGGTCCCTGGTGGGGCAGATGCCCCCCTGCAGCCCATGGGGGTCCCTGGTGGGGCAGATGCCCCCCTGCAGCCCATGGTGGGGCAGATGCCCCCCTGCAGCCCAGGGAGGTCCATGGTGGAGCAGATGCCCCCCTGCAGCCCAGGGAGGTCCATGGTGGAGCAGATGTCCCCCTGCAGCCCATGGAGGTCCATGGTGGAGCAGATGCCCCCCTGCAGCCCATGGGGGTCCATGGTGGGGCAGATGCCCCCCTGCAGCCCATGGTGGGGCAGATGCCCCCCTGCAGCCCCTGGAGGTCCATGGTGGAGCAGATCCCCCCCTGCAGCCCCGGGAGGTCCATGGTGGAGCAGATGTCCCCCTGCAGCCCATGGGGGTCCATGGGGGGGCAGATGTCCCCCTGCAGCCCATGGAGGTCCCTGGTGGAGCAGATGTCCCCCTGCAGCCCATGGAGGTCCCTGGTGGAGCAGATGTCCCCCTGCAGCCCATGGAGGTCCATGGTGGGGCAGATGTCCCCCTGCAGCCCATGGGGGTCCCTGGTGGGGCAGATGCCCCCCTGCAGCCCATGGGGGTCCCTGGTGGGGCAGATGCCCCCCTGCAGCCCATGGGGGTCCATGGTGGGGCAGATGTCCCCCTGCAGCCCCGGGAGGTCCATGGTGGAGCAGATGTCCCCCTGCAGCCCATGGAGGTCCATGGTGGAGCAGATGCCCCCCTGCAGCCCAGGGAGGTCCAAGGATGAATGATCTGGCCCTGACCAAGGATTTGGCCCTGACCAAGGATGAATGATTTGGTTCTACCAAGGATCAATGATTTGGTTCTACCAAGGATGAATGATCTGGCCCTGACCAAAGATGAATGATTTGGTTCTACCAAAGATCAATGATTTGACTCTGACCAAAGATGAATGATTTGGTTCCACCAAAGATGAATGATTTGGTTCTACCAAAGATGAATGATTTGGTTCTACCAAAGATCAATGATTTGGTTCTACCAAAGATCAATGATTTGGTTCTGACCAAAGATGAATGATTTGGTTCTGACCAAGGATTTGGCCCTGACCAAGGATTTGGCTCTGATCAAAGATCAATGATTTGGTTCTACCAAGGATCAATGATTTTGCCCTCTGGAAGTGCTGGGGATCCCAAGAACATTTCCATCATCATTTCCAACCGGTGACCCAGCAGCAGGTTCAGGTGGTGGCACCTTGGCAGTGCCAGGGAGGCTGGAAAGCAGAGAGAAGCCAGAGGCAAACCCAGGAGGCGCCGTCAGCACCGTCCCCGTAACGAGCAGCGTCCGTTTGCAGTCGCACCGTCCCCGTAACGAGCAGCGTCCGTTTGCAGTGGCAAAAAGAGCTTTTTGGGGTGGTTTTGGTTCAAGAAAACTCACCTGGGGGTGTCTGCAGAGCATGGACCCCTTCAGATGGTTTCTCCTCCATTTCTGTTCAAGAACCAAAGCAAAGACCTCAGCAAATCTGAGAAACACCCAAAAACCACCCCAAAAAACACCCAAAAAAATCTCCTATTGGGCAATTAGGAAGAGTAACTCTATTAACAGCTATTAGTTCTATTAATTGCTCTGTGGTAATTAAGCTTTTGGCTGCCAGGTCATGAATCTTGGTCCATTCTTTCCTATTTCAAACAAGAGTCTGTTAAAAGGACAATTAATTCTGTTAATTAATTGACAGAAACAATTTTTTTTTAAGATAATCTTTTTGTTTTTGAAGATAATATCTTTTTTTTAAGATAATATTTTTTTTTAAGCTAATCTTTATTTTTTGAAGATAATCTTTTCTTTTTGAAGATAATATTTTTTTTAAGACAATCTCTTTTTTTTTAAATCTTTATTTTTTTGAAGATAATTTTTTTTGAATATAATCTTTATTTTTTTGAAGCTAATCTTTTTGTTTTGAAGCTAATCTTTTTGTTTTTTAAGATAATCTTTATTTTTTGAAGATAATCTTTTTTTAATATTATCTTTTTGTTTTTGAAGATTATCTTTATTTTTTTGAAGATAATCTTTATTTTTTTGAAGATAATCTTTATTTTTTTGAAGATAATCTTTATTTTTTTAAGATAATCTCTATTTTTTGAACATAATCTTTATTTTTTTGAAGCTAATCTTTATTTTTTTGAAGATAATCTCTTTGTTTTTGAAGATAATCTCTTTTTTTTGAAGATAATCTTTATTTTTTTAAGATAATCTTTATAATATTTTTTTTAAGACAATCTCTTTTTTTTAAAAATCTTTATTTTTTTGAAGATTATCTCTTTTTTTTTAAGATAATCTTTCTTTTATGAAGATAATCTTTATTTTTTGAATATTATCTTTATTTTTTTAAGATAATCTTTATTTTTTTGAACATAATCTTTATTTTTTTGAAGATTATCTTCAAAAAAAAGATTATCTTCAAAAAATAAAATTATCTTAAAAAAATAAAGATAATCTTTTTTTAAGACAATCTCTTTTTTTAAATCTTTTTTTTTGAAGATAATCTTTTTTTAATATCCTTTTTTTTAAGATAATCTTTTTGGTTTTGAAGACAATCTTTATTTTTTTGAAGATAATCTTTATTTTTTTGAAGATAATCTTTATTTTTTGAAGATAATCTTTATTTTTTTTGAAGATAATCTTTTTGTTTTTGAACATAATCTTTATTTTTTGAAGATTATCTTTTTCTTTTTGAAGCTAATCTTTATTTTTTTGAAGATAATCTTTATTTTTTTAAGAGAATCTTTTCGTTTTTGAAGATAATCTTTGTTTTTTTGAAGATAATCTTTTTTTTCAGATAATCTCTTTTTTTTGAAGCTAATCTTTATTTTTTTGAAGCTAATCTTTATTTTTTGAAGATGATCTTTATTTTTTTGAAGATTGTCTTTATTTTTTGAAGATAATCTTTTTGGTTTTGAAGCTAATCTTTATTTTTTTTAAGATAATCTTTATTTTTTTGAAGATAATCTATTTTTTTGAACATAATCTTTATTTTTTTGAACATAATCTTTATTTTTTGAAGATAATCTTTATTTTTTTGGAAGATAATTTTTTTTTATGAAGATAATCTTTATTTTTTGAAGATTATCTTTTTGGTTTTGAAGATAATCTTTATTTTGAAGCTAATCTTTTTTTTTTAAAATAATCTTTATTTTTTTGAAGCTAATCTTTATTTTTTGAACATAATCTTTATTTTTTAAGATTATCTCTTTATTTTTTAAGATAATCTTTATTTTTTTGAAGCTAATCTTTATTTTTTGAAGCTAATCTCTTTTTTGAAGATAATCTTTTTTTGAAGATAATCTTTATTTTTTTAAAGGTAATCTTTTTGTTTTTTAAAGATAATCTTTATTTTTTGAAGCTAATCTTTATTTTTTGAAGATTATCTCTTTTTTTTAAGATAATCTTTATTTTTTTGAAGATTATCTTTACTTTTTTGAAGATAATCTCTTTTTTTTGAAGATAATCTTTTTAAGAAAATCTTTTTTTTTAAGATAATGGGGTTTTTTTTAAGATAATGGTTTTTTTTGAAGATAATCTATTTTCTAAAGATAATCTTTATTTTTTTTAAGAGAATCTTTTCTTTTTTGAACATAATCTTTATTTTTTTGAAGATAATCTTTATTTTTTGAAGCTAATCTTTATTTTTTTTAAGCTAATCTTTTTTTTTTTGAAGATTATCTTTATTTTTTTAAGCTAATCTTTATTTTTTTGAAGCTAATCTTTATTTTTTTTAAGCTAATCTTTTTTTTTTTTGAAGATTATCTTTTTTTTTTAAGCTAATCTTTTTTTTTTGAAGATTTTTTTTTAAAGATAATCTCTTTTTTTTAAGATAATCTTTTTTTTAAGATAATTTTTTTTGAAGATAATCTCTTTTTTTTAAGATAATCTTTATTTTTTTGAAGCTAATCTTTATTTTTTTGAAGCTAATCTTTATTTTTTGAAGATTATCTTTGTTTTTTCCCTTCCCCCTGTGGGGAACCTCTGCTCATTTCCCTTCTTTATTGACCACCACGAAATCCAACATCCCTATGCCATAAAAAAATAACTCAGCCTTGAGAAGCCAAGAACTTTATTATACCAAATAATAATCTGTTATAATGATTATTTATTATAACCATTATAATCATTATTTATTTATTATAACAAATATTTGTTATAATAATAGAGAGGGATCCTGAGAGTACAATTTTGCTGCTGGTTGGTAATAAAATAAAGACAAAAAAAAAAAAATCAGTGTATTTCACCCAAAGACCAAACCTTGATACCAGAGAGGGGAAAAAAAACCAGTAAAAAACGGTGTAAATCACACACTTCTATTTAATATATCGAAACAAAATAGGTAAGAATGCCAGAACTTTATACAGATTAAAAAAATAGCTTTTTTTTTTTTTTAAACCATTTGATCTTAAAAATAGACAAGAGTGAAGCTTAAAATACAACCAAATTGCCATTAAAATGGTTCAAACCGCTCCACCGCTACGATAACGCCTCCGTGGTTAAAAAAGTGCTGTTGGCTGGAGTCACTTTCTCACCATCATCCCAATCTACCCCAATTTTTCCTTTTATGGAAGAACCTGAACCTTCTTGGTGTGAACTTCCCCTCCTCTCGAAGAGTTTGGAGGTGGATGGAGCCAAGGAGCCGCTTTGGCTCCCGTTGGTTTGGGAACAAACGTTGTTGACTTTCGTGGCGTTGTTTTTGGGGTGGTTGTTGTAGATTTTATATTTCATCAAGAGGATGAAGATGAAAACCAACACCGAAGCCACAATGATCCCCCCGATGATGATGATCATGGTACCCCCCAGGAACTGAGCCTGAAGGGACCGGCACCGCTCGGATTCCTCCCGGGTGGTGAACCGGACGCAGCCGATCGCCCGCGTGGCCGGCAGCGAGGTCGGGCCGTCGTCGTAGACCGCCAGGACGCAGAGCTCGTACTCGCGGCCCGCAGCCAGGTCGGCCAGGAGAAAGGATCTACTGGCAGCTGGGACCATCCTGGAAGAGAAAGTGAGGGGAGTCGACACGGAGATCCAGCCTGAAAGGGCTCTTTTGGTGATCAAGGCCATCAATTTGGGCCTAAAAAGGCTCTTTTGGCCATCAATGCCATCAATTTGGGCCTAAAAAGGCTCTTTTGGCCATCAATGCCACCAATTTGGACCTAAAAAGGCTCTTTTGACTCTCCATGCCATCAATCTTGACCTAAAAAGGCTCTTTTGATGATCAATGCCATGCATTTGGACCTAAAAAGGCTCTTTTGGCTATCAAGGCCATCAATTTGGGCCTAAAAAGGCTCTTTTGACTGTCAACACCATAAATTTGGACCTAAAAAGGCTCTTTTGGCTACCAATGTCACCAGTTTTGACCTAAAAAGGCTCTTTTGGTCATCAAACGCCATCAATCTTGACCTAAAAAAGGCTCTTTTGATGATCAGTGTCACCAATTTTGACCTAAAAAGGCTCTTTTGACTCTCAATGCCATCCATTTGGAGCTAAAAAGGCTCTTTTGGACATCAATGCCACCAATTTGGACCTCAAAAGGCTCTTTTGGCTGTCAACACCATCAATCTTGACCTAAAAAGGCTCTTTTGACCATCAATGTCAGCTTTTTTAACCTAAAAAGGCTCTTTTGGCTATCAGTGCCATCAATCTCGACCTAAAAAGGCTCTTTTGATGATCAATGCCACCAATTTGGACCTAAAAAGGCTCTTTTGGCTACCAGTGTCGTCAATTTTGACCTAAAAAGCCTCTTTTGGCTGTCAGTGCCATAAATTTGGAGCTAAAAAGGCTCTTTTGGCCATCAATGCCATCCATTTGGGCCTAAAAAGGCTCTTTTGGTTATCAATGCCACCAATTTGGACCTAAAAAGGCTCTTTTGGCCATCAATGCCATCCATTTGGGCCTAAAAAGGCTCTTTTGGTTATCAATGCCACCAATTTGGACCTAAAAAGGCTCTTTTGGCCATCAATGTCATCAATTTGGGCCTAAAAAGGCTCTTTTGGTCATCAAACGCCATCAATCTTGACCTAAAAAGGCTCTTTTGATGATCAATGCCACCAATTTGGACCTAAAAAGGCTCTTTTGATGATCAATGCCATCAATCTTGACCTAAAAAGGCTCTTTTGATGATCAATGCCACCAATTTGGACCTAAAAAGGCTCTTTTGATGATCAATGCCATCAATCTTGACCTAAAAAGGCTCTTTTGGCTGTCAGTGCCACCAATTTGGACCTAAAAAGGCTCTTTTGGCCATCAATGCCATCAATTTGGACCTAAAAAGGCTCTTTTGGCTGTCAACACCATTAATTTGGACCTAAAAAGGCTCTTTTGACTGTCAACACCATTAATTTGGACCTAAAAATGCTCTTTTGGCCATCAATGCCACCAATCTTGACCTAAAAATGCTCTTTTGACTCTCAACACCATCAATTTGGACCTAAAAAGGCTCTTTTGGCCATCAACGCCATCAATTTGGGCCTAAAAAGGCTCTTTTGATGATCAACGCCATCAATCTTGACCTAAAAAGGCTCTTTTGACTGTCAGTGCCACTGTGAGGAAGCCAAGATAAAGATGGCAACTGATTTTTGGCCCAAAAAGGCTCTTTTGGCTATCAGTGCCAGAATTTGGACCTAAAAAGGCTCTTTTGGCCATCAAAGCCACCAATTTGCACCTAAAAAGGCTCTTTTGGCTATCAGTGCCATCAACTTTGCCCTAAAAAGGCTCTTTTGGCTGTCAATGGCATCAATCTTGACCTAAAAAGGCTCTTTTGGCTGTCAATGGCATCAATCTTGACCTAAAAAGGCTCTTTTGACTGTCAGTGCCATCAATTTGGACCTAAAAAGGCTCTTTTGGCCATCAATGCCATCCATTTGGAGCTAAAAAGGCTCTTTTGGCTATCAGTGCCACCAATTTTGAGCTGAATTAGACACAATTCCATGAAATTAATAAATATTTTGGAGCTGAATTAGACACAAGAATTTTTGAGCTTTTCCACTTCATTAATTGAAGAATTTTTGAGGTTTTCCATTTCATTAATTGAAGAATTTTTGAGCTTTTCCATTTCATTAATTGAAGAATTTTTGAGCTTTTCCATTTCATTAATTAAAGAATTTTTGAGGTTTTAATTTAATTAATTGAAGAATTTTTGAGGTTTTCCATTTAATTAATTGAAGAATTTTTGAGGTTTTCCATTTCATTAATTGAAGAATTTTTGAGGTTTTTCCTTTCATTAATTAAAGAATTTTTGAGGTTTTTAATTTCATTAATTGAAGAATTTTTGAGCTTTTCCATTGCATTAATTAAAGAATTTTTGAGGTTTTTAATTTCATTAATTGAAGAATTTTTGAGGTTTCCATTTCATTAATTGAAGAATTTTTGAGCTTTTCCATTTCATTAATTAATTGAAGAATTTTTGAGCTTTTCCATTTCATTAATTGAAGAATTTTGGAGGGTTTTCCATTTCATTAATTGAAGAATTTTTGAGCTTTTTCCATTTAATTAATTAAAGAATTTTTGAGCTTTTCCATTGCATTAAAGAATTTTTGAGGTTTCCATTTCATTAATTAATTGAAGAATTTTTGAGGTTTCCATTTCATTAATTAATTGAAGACTTTTTGAGGTTTCCTAATTAAAGTCAGATGATCATTAGCTATGGAAGATTCAATTAACTAATTAAAGTCAGATGATCATTAGCTATGGAAGACTCAATTAACTAATTAAAGTCAGATGATCATTAGCTAGTCAATGCTTAGGAGATCATTGCCTTTGATGTGAGGAGATCCAGCTTCTCACTAATTAGGACATCAATTAGATTATTATGAAGCATTAATGATCTCCTGCTTCTATCAGCTGTGGGACAGGTTGGAGTTCACCCAGCTTGGCTCAGAAATGTGGGATCACAAAGGGGTTTTTGGGTCATTTTCCAGCTATTTGAGGACTCAGCGAATCCCAGACTGGTTGGGGTTGGGGGGACCTTAAAGCTCACCCAGTCCCAACCCCCCTGAGCAGGGACCCCCCCCTGGACCAGGTTGCTCCAAGCCTCATCCAACCTGGTCTGGAACCAGGGAGGAGCAGCCACAGCTTCTCTGCCCAACCTGGGCCAGGGTCTCACCACCCTCACACCAAACAATTTCTTCCTCACATCTCAGCCCCATCTCCCCTCTGCCACTTTCAAGCCATCACCCCTTGTTCTGTCACTCCCTGCCCTTGGCCAAAGTCCCTCCCCAGCCTTCCTGGAGCCCCTTCAGGTACTGGGAGGCCACTGGAAGGTCTCCCTGGAGCCTTCTCTTCTCCCAGCCCCAACTCTCTCAGCCTGTCCTCACAGCAGAGCTGCTCCAGCCCTGGCATCATCCTCGTGGCCTCCTCTGCACTGGTTCTAACTGGTCCAGGTCTCTCTTGTGGTGGGGGCTCCAGAACTGGACACAGCACCCCAAGTGGGGCCTTCTAAGAGCAGATTAGAGGGAGAAAATCCCCTCCCTCCACCTGCTGGACAACCTGGATGCCACCCAGGATCCAGTTGGCTTTCTGGGCTGCACATTGCTGGCTCCTATTGAGCTTCTCATCCACCACCACTCCCAGGTCCTTCTCTTCAGAGCTGGTCTCAAGCCACTCATCACCCAGCCTGGATTGATGTTGGGGAAGACAAAACAGGAGCACTTGGAATTGCCTTCAAGGGGATTTTGAGCATCAGCCCCACTTCCAACCCCAACCATGAGGCTACCAGAGAAAGGTGGCCCAGGGTCTTGCAGAGAGAAGCCACAGAGGAATTTTCATGAAGGTACCTATGACCTAGAGCAGCTTTTCCATCTATTCCTACCCCAGGAAGTTCATTTCCATCCAGATCTACCCCAGGAAGTTCATTTCCATCCACATCTACCCCAGGAAGTTCATTTCCATCCACACCTACCCCAGGAAGTTCATTTCCATCCACATCTACCCCAGGAAGTTCATTTCCATCTCTACCTACCCAAGGAAGTTCATTTCCATCCAGATCTACCCCAGGAAGTTCATTTCCATCCACATCTACCCCAGGAAGTTCATTTCCATCCACACCTACCCCAGGAAGTTCATTTCCATCTCTACCTACCCAAGGAAGTTCATTTCCATCCACATCTACCCAAGGAAGTCCATTTCCATCCACATCTACCCCAGGAAGTTCATTTCCATCTCTACCTACCCAAGGAAGTTCATTTCCATCTCTGCCTACCCCAGGAAGTTCATTTCCATCTCTACCTACCCAAGGAAGTTCATTTCCATCCACACCTACCCAAGGAAGTCCATTTCCATCTCTTCCTACCCAAGGAAGTTCATTTCCATCCACACCTACCCAAGGAAGTTCATTTCCATCCACATCTACCCAAGGAAGTCCATTTCCATCCACATCTACCCCAGGAAGTTCATTTCCATCCACACCTACCCCAGGAAGTTCATTTCCATCTCTACCTACCCAAGGAAGTTCATTTCCATCCACACCTACCCCAGGAAGTTCATTTCCATCCACATCTACCCAAGGAAGTTCATTTCCATCCACACCTACCCCAGGAAGTTCATTTCCATCCACACCTACCCCAGGAAGTTCATTTCCATCTCTACCTACCCAAGGAAGTTCATTTCCATCCACATCTACCCAAGGAAGTCCATTTCCATCCACATCTACCCAAGGAAGTTCATTTCCATCCACACCTACCCCAGGAAGTTCATTTCCATCCACACCTACCCAAGGAAGTTCATTTCCATCCACATCTACCCAAGGAAGTTCATTTCCATCCACATCTACCCCAGGAAGTTCATTTCCATCCACATCTACCCCAGGAAGTTCATTTCCATCTCTACCTACCCCAGGAAGTTCATTTCCATCTCTACCTACCCCAGGAAGTTCATTTCCATCTCTACCTACCCCAGGAAGTTCATTTCCATCTCTACCTACCCCAGGAAGTTCATTTCCATCCACATCTACCCCAGGAAGTTCATTTCCATCCACATCTACCCCAGGAAGTTCATTTCCATCCACATCTACCCCAGGAAGTTCATTTCCATCCACATCTACCCCAGGAAGTTCATTTCCATCCACATCTACCCCAGGAAGTTCATTTCCATCTCTACCTACCCCAGGAAGTTCATTTCCATCCACATCTACCCAAGGAAGTTCATTTCCATCCACATCTACCCAAGGAAGTTCATTTCCATCCACATCTACCCAAGGAAGTTCATTTCCATCCACATCTACCCAAGGAAGTTCATTTCCATCCACATCTACCCAAGAAAGTCCATTTCCATCCACATCTACCCAAGGAAGTCCATTTCCATCTCTACCTACCCAAGGAAGTTCATTTCCATCCACATCTACCCAAGGAAGTTCATTTCCATCCACATCTACCCCAGGAAGTTCATTTCCATCCACATCTACCCCAGGAAGTTCATTTCCATCTCTACCTGCCCAAGGAAGTTCATTTCCATCCACACCTACCCCAGGAAGTTCATTTCCATCTATTCCTACCCCAGGAAGTCCATTTCCATCCACACCTACCCCAGGAAGTTCATTTCCATCCACATCTACCCCAGGAAGTTCATTTCCATCCACATCTACCCATGGACACGTGTGCACCTCATGCCAAACCCAGTGTGGTTTCTCTCCTAGCTGGTTCTCTACAGCTTCTATAATCTTCACCCCTGGTTTTTGAGCCTCAAAAGGTCACTTCTGCTGGTGGCTCCTTCCCCAAACCAGCAGGACACTGGAGCAACCACAGGTTAAACTCAAATGAAAGCGTGGTGGGGCTCCAGATCACACAGGAACCGGTGATCAGCATCTTCTGTTGGAAGAACCCAGATCCATTTGGATCTCAGAGGAGGAAAAGCTGCACAAAGGGGTTGTCCTGGTTCTTGACTTGACCAACAGCAGTTCCTGACCTTTGCTCTGAGAACAAACAAGGTCCTCACTCTCATATTGATGTTTTCTGCTAAGTGCACCTGAGTTGACTCATTCTGGATGGTTGCTGCTGCTCATCTTGCCAGAGACTTCACCCTGATGCAATTTTCCTTCTCCATAATTAATGTCTACCTCCAATCTCCCTTCACCATGCCCCAGGAGATCGGGCAGTGTGACAGTTTCCATTCCCCAGGTGGGACAGGAGTCACCCAACTCACCCCAAAACCCAACCAGAGCCAGAAGATTCCTCTTTTCTTTTCCATATTCACCCCAGGGATGTGGTGTGGGGACGTGTGCTGAACCCCTCAAACCAGGATCAAGGAGGAACCACGATGATGCTCTTCTGTGCAGGTGGTGGGACCACGTGCAGGTGGTGGGACCACGTGCAGGACCCCTCACAAACACGATTTGATGGCTGTTGGCAAGGAAAATGAGGATGAATCTCCTCTTCCCTTTACCTACAGGCACAGAGGAACCCACATTGGTCCACCCAGAAGGAGAAGACAATGGAAAGGTGAGGAAAAAGGAAGAAGCCAAAGGAGCACACTTCCATCCTCAAGAGAAAGCCAAGTTGCCATAGCAACTCCTCTCCCCCTGGTACCAACTTGACAGAAGCCACAGCTTTCTGGTGCCTCCTGCACCACCTCCAACCTTCTGCCAGCTCTCACCTGCCAGAAGTCAACCACACAGGAGGTTTGGGGTAAAAAAGGACCTTTCCAGCTTCTCTCAAAGCCCTTTGGTAGGACCAAAGCTGGGTGTGGCACCACACATCTCCACGTGGCACCACACATCTCCACGTGGCACCAGAGTGACCCCCTGGGACAAAGGTTGGGGGATTTCCTTCCAGAAAGATGGAGGCTGAGGGGGGTTGGTGTGGTTGGAGTCGGTGATCTCAAGAGGTCTTGTCCAAGCAGGGGATTCTAGAGAGTCATTGATGAAAGAGGAGCGTGGGATCTATAGATTCTATAGAGTCATTGATTAAAGAGAATCATGGGATCTATAGATTCTATAGAGTCATTGATAAAAGGGAATCATGGGATCTATAGATTCTATAGAGTCATTGATAAGAGACAATCATGGGATCTATAGATTCTATAGAGTCATTGATTAAAGAGATCTATAGAGTCTATAGAATCATTGATAAGAGACAATCATGGGATCTATAGATTCTATAGAATCATTGATAAGAGACAATCATGGGATCTATAGATTCCATAGAATCATTGATGGAAGAGAACCATGGAATCTATAGATTCTATAGAATTGTAGATAAAAGAGATCTATAGATTCTATAGAATCATTGATAAAAGAATCATGGAATCTATAGATTCATTGATAAAAGAGAATCATCAAATCTATAGATTCCATAGAATCATTGATAAAAGAGGATCATGGAATCTATAGATTCTATAGAGTCATTGATAAAAGAGAATCATCAAATCTATAGATTCTATAGAATCATGGATAAAAGGGAATCATGGGATCTATAGATTCTATAGAATCATTGATAAGAGAATCATGGGATCTATAGATTCTATAGAATCATTGATAAAAGAGAATCATCAAATCTATAGATTCTATAGAATAATAGATAAAATAATTGAATCTATAGATTCTATAGAATTGTAGATAAAAGAATCATCAAATCCATACATTCTATAGAATCACTGATAAAAGAGAATCATCTAATCTATAGATTCTATAGAATCATTGATAAGAGAATCATCAAATCTATAGATTCTATAGAGTCATTGATAAAAGAGGATCATGGGATCTATAGATTCCATAGAATCATTGATAAAAGAGGATAATGGAATCTATAGATTCTATAGAGTCATTGATAAGAGAATCATCAAATCTATAGAGTCTATAGAATCATTGATAAAAGAGAATCATCTAATCTATAGATTCTATGGAATCATTGATAAAAGAGAATCATGGGATATATAGATTCTATAGATTCATTGATAAGAGACAATCATGGGATCTATAGATTCTATGGAATCATTGATAAGAGAGAATCATCAAATCTATAGATTCTATAGAATCATTGATAAAAGAATCATGGAATCTATAGATTCTATAGAATCATGGATAAAAGGAATCATGGGATCTATAGATTCTATAGAATCATTGATAAAAGGGAATCATTTAATCTATAGAATCTGTAGATTCAATTATTCTCTTTTATCAATGATTCTATAGAATCATTGATAAAAGAATCATCAAATCTATAGAATCATAGATAAAAGAGAACCATGGAATCTCTAGATTCTATAGATTCATTGATAAGAGAATCATCAATTCTATAGATTCTATGGAATCATTGATAAAAGAGAAGCATGGAATCTATAGATTCTATAGAATCATTGATGGAAGAGAATCATGGGATCTATAGATTCTACAGAATAATCAATAAAAGAGAAGCATGGAATCTATAGATTCTATAGAATCATTGATAAGAGAATCAAATCTATAGATTCTATAGAGTCATTGATAAAAGAGACTCATTTAATCTATAGATTCCATAGAATCATTGATAAAAGAGAACCAATCATCAAATCTATAGATTCTATAGAATCATTGATAAAAGAGAACCATGGGATCTATAGATTCTATAGAATCATTGATAAGAGAATCATGGAATCTATAGATTCTATGGAATCATGGATAAAAGAGAATCATGGGATCTATAGATTCTATAGAATCATTGATAAAATAATTGAATCTATAGATTCTATAGAATCATTGATAAAATAAAATCATCAAATCTATAGATTCCATAGAATCATTGATAAAAGAGAATCATCCAATCTATAGATTCTATAGAATCATAGATAAAATAATTGAATCTATAGATTCTATAGAATTGTAGATAAAATAATCATGGAATCTCTAGATTCTATAGAATCATTGATAAAAGAATCATGGGATCTATAGATTCTATAGAATTGTAGATAAAATAACCATCAAATCCATACATTCTATAGAATCATTGATAAAATAATTGAATCTATAGATTCTATAGAATCATTGATAAAAGAGGATCATGGGATCTATAGATTCTATAGATTCATTGATAAGAGACAATCATGGGTGTGAACGTGCTCGGCTGAAACCCCCCCGGCGTCGATGACGTCATTTGGGGTCCTCCAGGTCCCCGTAAACACCGAATCGCCCCCCAATTCCCCCTCCTCTCCCTTGAGCACCGAACCCCCTTGAAGGATCTCGATGGGGTGATGGACCCCCTGCAGGAACCGAACCAGAACATCTTGGAGAGGCCCCCTCTGATGATCTGGAATCACCAGATTGACTTATTTTGGGGTTTTCTGACCCAACCTGAGCCTCGTGGTTACGAGGAAACTTCACGTTCTTCTCCTTTTCTTCCACAAAACCCTTCTGGAGGAACAAAGCTGTGGAGCAGCAGGATCCAGCTCTACCCATTGATCACCCAACCCCCACCTGAGTGAGTCCTTTTATTTGGGGGGACTTTGGGAAGCTTAAAGCTCCTCGAGAACCAGTTGGGTGGAGGCTGCCAGGTTCTGACCAACTTTTATGGCAAAGGATGGAAAAGAAATCCCATTAAACAACTCTTTTCTACTCCTGGCCGTGGTGGTGATGGAGCCACCACCTCCAGCTGCTTCACATCACTTTGGAGTGGGAGAATGAAATGAAATCCCTTTAGAAACCCCAATCACAGCTTCACGTTGTCCCTCCTTCCTTGGCAGCTCCTTCCAACCAGCAATGTCCCAAATGTTCTCCCAGCTGAGCATGAAATGAGGCTTCATCTCCCAGCCAGCTCCTCACCATCCCTGTCAGCCACCAACAAGGCACCCACCCACCCACCTCCTCTGAGGAGACCCTCAACCATGTCCTCCTGCTTCCTTTCTAGCTCGTTGCCATGACAACTGGAGGATGGATGGCTTCCTTCCTTCAAGAGAGACTCTGGGGATGGGCTTTTGAACATGAGACCTCTGCAAATCCCAAGTGGTTGTCAAGTGAAACATCTCCTTGAAGGGCTTCACACCATTGTCATGAGTGGGGGTGGGTTTTGGGTGGGTTTTGGGTGGGTTTTTGGCCCAAGAATTTGTTTGCAGTGGTAGGTGGTGGCCTCACCTTCGTTGTGTTGGGTTTGTGGGGTGGCAGGGGAATGGGCTACAGGGATGGCTCCTGTGAGAAGCTTTCAAGAAGCTTCAAGGTGGGCTTGTGTCCAGGCCAGGTTTGAGCCAGGCAGTGATGGTGAAGCACCTCTGGGAATCCATATTTAAGAAGGAGAAAGAGAAGTGGAGCAAGAACTTCAACAAGAGCCTGTAGAGGAGGGAGGAGGGGCTGTGAGGGAAACAATCACAGGTCAGTGAGGAAGGAGAAGCAGGAGATGAGCTGGAGCAGAGTTTCCCCTGCAGCCCATGGTGAGATGCCAGGCTGTCACCCTGCAGCCCGTGGAGGTGGAGCAGATGCCCACCTGTAGCTCATGGAGGACCCCATGCTGGAGCAGGAGGCTATCCCTGAAGGTTGACTATGTGGAGAGCTCACCACAGAGCAGAAGACCCCAGGGACATGCCACACCAGGGCAGGTGAGACCACGAGGAGTCTTTCCCCTGGGAAGGAAGGAGCAGCAGGGACAACGTGTGACAAACTGAGTGCAACCCCCATTCCCCACCTCCCTGTTCTGCTGGTGTGGAGGAGGTGGAAATGTTGAGTGTGAAGACATCTGAGCCCAGGAAGGAGGGAGAGGTGGGGAGAAGGTGTCTTGAGATGTGGTTTTGTGTCTCATTACCCTACTCTGATTGACTGGCAACAAATGACATTGTCTTCTCCAGGCTGCATTTGTTTGGCCTGTGACCATCAGTGGTTAGGGAGCCCTCCTCATCCTCATCTCAACCCATGAGCCCTCCTCATCCTCATCTCAACCCATGAGCCCTCCTCATCCTCATCTCAACCCATGAGCCCTCCTCATCCTCATTTCAACCCATGAGCCCTCCTCATCCTCATCTCAACCCATGAGCCCTCCTCATCCTCATCTCAACCCATGAGCCCTCCTCATCCTCATCTCAACCCATGAGCCCTCCTCATCCTCATCTCAACCCATGAGCCCTCCTCATCCTCATCTCAACCCATGAGCCCTCCTCATCCTCATCTCAACCCATGAGCCCTCCTCATCCTCATTCCAACCCATGAGCCCTCCTCATCCTCATTTCAACCCATGAGCCCTCCTCATCCTCATCTCAACCCATGAGCCCTCCTCATCCTCATCTCAACCCATGAGCCCTCCTCATCCTCATCTCAACCCATGAGCCCTCCCCATCCTCATCTCAACCCATGAGCCCTCCTCATCCTCATCTCAACCCATGAGCCCTCCTCATCCTCATCTCAACCCATGAGCCCTCCTCATCCTCATCTCAACCCATGAGCCCTCCTCATCCTCATCTCAACCCATGAGCCTTCCTCATTCTCATCTCAACCCATGAGCCCTCCTCATCCTCATCTCAACCCATGAGCCCTCCCCATCCTCATCTCAACCCATGAGCCCTCCTCATCCTCATCTCAACCCATGAGCCCTCCTCATCCTCATCTCAACCCATGAGCCCTCCTCATCCTCATCTCAACCCATGAGCCCTCCTCATCCTCATTTCAACCCATGAGCCCTCCTCATCCTCATTTCAACCCATGAGCCCTCCTCATCCTCATCTCAACCCATGAGCCCTCCTCATCCTCATCTCAACCCATGAGCCCTCCTCATCCTCATCTCAACCCATGAGCCCTCCTCATCCTCATCTCAACCCATGAGCCCTCCTCATCCTCATCTCACCCCATGAGCCCTCCTCATCCTCATTCCAACCCATGAGCCCTCCTCATCCTCATTCCAACCCATGAGCCCTCCTCACCCTCATCTCAACCCATGAGCCCTCCTCACCCTCATGTCAACCCATGAGCCCTCCTCATCCTCATCTCAACCCATGAGCCCTACTCATCCTCATGTCAACCCATGAGCCCTCCTCATCCTCATTTCAACCCATGAGCCCTCCTCATCCTCATCTCAACCCATGAGCCCTCCTCATCCTCATTCCAACCCATGAGCCCTCCTCATCCTCATTCCAACCCATGAGCCCTCCTCATCCTCATCTCAACCCATGAGCCCACCTTGTCCTCATGTCAACCCATGAGCCCTCCCCATCCTCATCTCAACCCATGAGCCTGCAGTGACTGCTGAGAGCTGAAGGTTGGGTCCCAGCCACGTAGGTAGAACGTTGCTTTGAGTATCTCACCACTTTAAGCATCTTTTTCCCTCTCCTCCCCATATTTTAAGCAAAATAATTACACTTAATCAGCATGAAAGGTAATTAAAATCTCCATCTCTATTTCCTCAAACATTAACGAGGGAGATATTGCTCCTCAGCTTCACTTGGTCCATTAAACTGGACCATGGAACTTCATTATGTTGGTAAAGAGTTGGAGATCCTCAAGAGGAAGCCCAAGAGCAGTTTTAATTGGGTAACTCCTCAACAAGGGGAGTTGAAAGCAAAGTCTGAGGCAGCCACTGGCTCCTCATCCCCTCTTTGATAGGTCCTGCTTGCAAGGTATCATCTACCTGGACTTCTGAGGGACATCATCCCTCACAATATCAGGTCCTGGAGCGTGAGGACAAGGGGTGATGGTTTGAAGCTAAAGAGGGAGGATTTGGGTTTGGTGTAAGGAAGAACTTTGTTATGCTGAGGGTGGTGAAACCCTGGATCAAGTGTGTCCAGAGAGGTGGGAGAAGCCCCATCCTTGGAAACACCCAAAATCAGGTTGGCCAGGGCTCTGAGCAACCTGGTCTGGCTGAAGATGTCCCTGCTCACTGCACTAAGATTGGACTGGATGGTCCCTCCCAACCCAAACCATGACTGGGCTGAAGGGACCCCATGATTCTATGGTGAGATCGCTCTCATCACACAGAGTCACCGAGTCACAGAGGGGCAGGGGTGGGAAGGGACCCCAAAGCTCACCCAGTCCAACACCCCTGCTGGAGCAGGAGCACCCAGATGAGATCACACAGGGGGGGCTTGAATGTCCCCAGAGAAGGAGACTCCACAGCCTCCCTGGGCAGCCTGGCCCAGGGCTCTGGCACCCTCACAGTGCAGAAGTTCCTCCTCAAACCCAAGCAGAACCTCCTGTGTTCCAGCTCACACCCACTGCCCCTTGTCCTACCACTGGACACCACTGAGCAGAGCCTGGCCCCATCCTCCTGACACTCACCCTGCAGATATTGATCAACACTAATGAGGTCCCCCCTCAGCCTCCTCTTCTCCAAGCTCAGGAGCCCCAGCTCCCTCAGCCTCTCCTCACCAGGGAGCTGCTCCACTCCCTCCATCACCTTGGTGGCTCTGTGCTGGGCTCTCTCCAGCAGTTCCCTGTCCTTCTGGAACTGGGGGCCCAGAACTGGACACAAGATTCCAGATGTGGCCTCACCAGGGCAGAGCAGAGGGGCAGGAGAACCTCTCTGGACCTACTGACCACCCCCCTTCTAATGCCCCCCAGGTGCCATTGGGGTGCCTGGAGCACCAGGGCACAGTGGTGGCTCATGGTCACCCTGCTGCCCCCCAGGACCCCCAGCTCCCTGTCCCCTACCCTGCTCTCTAGGGGATCATCTCATGGTCACCCTGCTGCCCACCAGGACCCCCAGCTCCCTGTCCCCTACCCTGCTCTCTGGGAGATCATCTCATGGTCACCCTGCTGCCCACCAGGACCCCCAGATCCCTGTCCCCTACCCTGCTCTCTAGGAGATCATCTCATGGTCACCCTGCTGCCCACCAGGACCCCCAGCTCCCTGTCCCCTACCCTGCTCTCTAGGAGATCATCTCATGGTCACCCTGCTGCCCACCAGGACCCCCAGCTCCCTGTCCCCTACCCTGCTCTCCAGGAGATCATCTCCCAACCTCCACTGGAACCTGGGGTTGTCCCTGCCCAGGTCCAACACCCCACACTTGCCCTTATTCTGTCTCATTCAGTCTTCTCCTGCCCAGCTCTGCAGCGTGTCCAGGTCTCTCTGGATGACAGCACAGCCTCTGCAGTGTCATGGCCATGCTGTGTCCAACTAGACTCTCCTTTCTTCTTCTCCCTGCCACCACCTGCTCCACAGAGGTACGAGGTTACCTGTACACCAGGATGTCATCAGCAGAGCTGTTATACTGGATCTGGAACATCCGCATCCCGGGGAGATGATGCTGAGAAGGCCACTGGATAAGAGCTGAAGATGATGTCAACTCAGCCACCACAACCACCTTCTCTTGCTGAGAAGCCTTTGTGTCGTTGGGAAAGCTTGACTTGGCAGATATGAGGATATCTGAAGGTCCAGGCTCAGCCTCTTTGCTGTCACAGTTGGTGCTGTTAGCGAGGTTGGGGTACGGGGACACCAGGAGCTCGACCGGAGCCGTGGACTCTCCAGCAGCGTTGGATGCAATGCAGGTAAAGGTCCCTTTGTCACTCAAAGAAGTAACCAGAATATCCAGAGTGCCATTGTCATAAGAGGTGGTCCTAGATGTGTTAGAAACCAACTTGCCATCGGGGGAGATCCAGCGGACGTAGGGGTCTGGGTCACCCACAGCTTTGCACTTCAAGGAGATGCTTTGGCCTTCCGTGGCCGTCAGCTTGGGGGTCCGGTGCGTTATCATGGGGGGCTCACAGACAAATTCCTCCTCTTTGATAGACCAGAAGTATTTGCCCATCAGTTCTGGTGGAGAAGCACAGGTTTCCAGATCATCTTCTCTGGTCAGACGTCTCAACCAGACCAGTTCGCAGTTGCAGTGCAGAGGGTTCCCCCCGAAGCTCAGCACCAGGGAGGACAGTGGAGACCCTTTAGACTTGGCATAGACAGGGATCCTGGAGAACAAAGGGTCAGGAGGGATCTTCTTCAGCTTGTTAGAGGTCATGTCTAGGCGAGCAAGCTTGTGGAGGTTGGAGAAGATCCCCTCTGGCACAAACTCGATGAGGTTATGATCCAAACTGACCGTGTTGACGTTAGAGAGTTTGGCAACCGTCTCCCAGGGGACGTTAACGAGGTTGTTGTAGGACAGATCCAAGTCCTCAATGGTTTCAATGAAGTCATCTAACGACCCAGGAGAGATGTAGCTTAATTGGTTATTACTGAGTATCAAATGCCGGAGGTTAATTAAACCTTTGAAGTGATCTTCGTGGATGAAAGTCAGCCGGTTGCTGTCCAAGTGCAAGGCGTGAAGACCTTTGAGGTCAAAAAATGCATAAGGCATGATTTGACTGATGGTGTTCCTGGAGAGGGTCAAGTGGATCAGGTTGGTCATGTTGGCAAAGTCTTTCCTCCTAAGGGTAGTGATGAAGTTATCCATCAGCCTCAGTTCTGCTGTCCTCCTGTCAATACTGGGGGGCACAAAGAGGAGCCCCGTCTTGGTGCAGAGGATGGTGAAGGATGGAGATAAGTTTTGACACATACATCTTTTGGGGCACATCATGGCCTTCACAGCTGTGCTAATAACCAGTAGATAGACAATCAACCTTTCCATCGTAAGGAGAAGAACAGACCTGGAAGAGGAGAGGGGGGAAAATAAATGAAATCAATCAAAATCTATTTAAATCTCTTTTAATTGGGTGTTTAATTGGTTTATGTTGAAGTTGGCTTTACAAGTCCACCTGTGCAAACTGAGAACTTGGCTTCCAAGACCTCATGCAAGCACCAGCTCATGTTAACTTGGAGGTTTTGAGAGTGAAGAGCTTCTAGTCCTGAGCTCCTTGGGCTCCATTCTCCTCCTGGCAGCTTCAGAGTGACCATGAGACCACAACCCATCACCACCTCTGCTCTGGGATGCACCACCAGGGTCATCTCCCCACCAGCAGCTCTGTACAACCACCAGCATTGCCAGTTGTCCTTCAAATAGGTGGGACAAAGCAAGGCTTGAAGCTGCTGCTTGGTGAGAGGAATGTGAGGGAGGAGGAAATAAATTAAATTAATATAATAAATTAATATAATTAATAAATTAATATAAATTATATCAGATTTTTGAGGTTTAAAGTATCAGCTTGTAGTGGTTTTAGCCTGGCTGGCACCTACACACCATGCAGTCACTCGCTCACCATCCCCCAGTGGGGTGAGGGAGAGAATCAGGTGGGTCAAAGACAGAAAAATGTGTGGGTGGAGATTAAAACAAGGTGGAAATAAAGGAATAATTAAAATAATAATGATCATATTAGCAATAATTAAATATACCAATGAGTTACCCACAGTGCAATCGCTGCCAACCCATGGCCAGACAATTAACTCTCATTAATTACTGACCATGGCCTGTTAAATGATCTGGAATATCCCATTGGCATCTCCAAATGCTAATTTGGGGTCTGCTAATTTTAATATTCCACCTCCCCCCCTCCCCCCCATTTTGTCCTTTACAGCTGCAGAGTGGCAAAATGCAAAGTCCTTCAACTTCCCATGAGAACTGAAAACATCAACATGGTCTCAACGTTCTTCTCATAGCAAATCCCACCCTGAAACCAAAACACAACCATTATTAATATGTTAATTAATTATTAATATGTTAATTATTAATATGTTAATTATTAATATGTTCTCAACATTCTTCTCAGAACAAATCCCACCCTGAAACCAAAACACAAAAGGGGGGAAAGAAAAAGGGGGGGGAAAGAAAAAGGGGGGGGGGAAGAAAAAGGGGGGGGGAAAGAAAAAGGGGGGGGGAAAGAAAAAGGGGGGGGAAGAAAAAGGGGGGGAAGAAAAAGGGGGGGGAAGAAAAAGGGGGGGGGAAGAAAAAGGGGGGGAAAGAAAAAAAAGGGGGGGAAGAAAAAAAAGGGGGGAAAAGAAAAAAGGGGGAAGAAAAAAAAGGGGGAAGAAAAAAAAGGGGGAAAGAAAGAAAAGGGGGGAAGAAAGAAAAGGGGGGAAGAAAAAAAGGGGGGGAAGAAAAAAAAGGGGGGAAAGAAAAAGGGGGGGAAAGAAAAAAAAGGGGGAAAGAAAAAAAGGGGGGAAGAAAAAAAAGGGGGGAAGAAAAAAAAGGGGGAAGGAAAAAAGGGGGGGGAAAGAAAAAAGAGGGGGGAAAGAAAAAAGAGGGGGAAAGAAAAAAGGGGGGGAAAAAAAAGGGGGAAAGAAAAAGGGGGGGAAAAGAAAAAAGGGGGGGAAAGAAAAAAGGGGGGGGAAGAAAAAAGGGGGGGGAAGAAAAAAGGGGGGGGCAAGAAAAAAGGGGGGGGGAAAGAAAAAAGGGGGGGGAAAGAAAAAAAGGGGGGAAGAAAAAAGGGGGGGGAAGAAAAAAAGGGGGAAAGAAGAAAAAGGGGGGAAAGAAAAAGGGGGAAAGAAAGAAAAAAAAGAACAAAAGCAAGAGAAGGGAACCCGAGCTCTGCAGCCGCCCCCGCCCGTGCCAACCCCTCCCCACGCAGCTCACAAACGCCCGCGCTGTGCCGGGGACGGGGACGGGGACGGGGACGGGGACAGCCCAAAGCCGCAGCAGCCCCTGAGGGGCCAGCGAGCCGGGGCTGAAAATAGCCCAAACCGGAGCCACTTGCCAAGGGCTCGGTGCCAGAGCGCCGCCGTGCCGGGAGCTCTGGGAGAGACCCGGGAGAGGGGGAGCCTCAGGGACCACCGCAGAACGGTGCCCAGCTCTGGTGTCCTCAGCACAGGAGAGACCCGGACCTGCTGGACCCGGGCCTGAGGAGACCACCAAGAGCTCTTATTTTTATCTCTTATTTTTATTTTTTATAGTTTATTTTTTATTTTTTATATATATTTTATTTTTATTTTTTTTATATTTTTTATATTTTACTTTTCTTTTTTTAATATATTATTTTTATTTTTATATCTTATTTTACTTTCATTTTTTATATTTTATTTTTATTTTTATCTCTTATTTTTATTTTTTTATATTTTATTTTTATTTTTTATATTTTATTTTTATATCTTATTTTACTTTCATTTTTTATATTTTATTTTTATTTTTATCTCTTATTTTACTTTTAATTTTTATCTCTTATTTTACTTTTATTTTTTATCTCCTTTTTTCCTTTTATTTTTATCTCTTTTTTCCTTTGATTTTTATCTCTTTTTTTCCTTTCACTTTTTATCTCTTATTTTACTTTTATTTTTTATCTTTTTTCCTTTTATTTTTTATCTCTTATTTTATTTTTATTTTTTATCTCTTATTTTATTTTTATTTTTTATCTCTTATTTTATTTTTAATTTTTATATCTTATTTTATTTTTATTTTTTATCTCTTATTTTATTTTTATTTTTATATCTTATTTTATTTTTATATCTTATTTTTTACATCTTACTTTACTTTCATTTTTCATATTCCATTTTTTACATTTCCTTTTGATTATTTTTATTTCTGAAGAGTGCAATTTGAAGCTATAATTTTTTTTAATTAGATTTTTTTTGCTTGCTTTTGTCGGGGTTTTTTTTCCCAATCTTCCTACACAGAGAAACTGAAGAGCGAGACAGATGGACAGACATCAAAAAAACCCCAAAAACCAACAAAAAACCCCAAAATAGATGGTAAAAGTGGAGTTTGGCAGCTGGTAAATTTATTTTGAGCCTTGCAAATCTGACAAGAGGAGGAGGGAGCTCTGCAAGAGATGGAAAAGAAAAGCAGAGGGTGGGGTGGAATTAATTAAAATTAAAAAAAAACAAATTAAAATGTCAAAATTTTAAC
>CAJRAV010000019.1:28676-56176 GCA_907165065.1 Caprimulgus europaeus
TTTTCCTTTCCCTTCCCTTCCCTTTTCCTTTCCCTTCCTTTCCCTTCCCTTCCCTTTTCCTTTCCCTTCCCTTTTCCTTTCCTTTCCCTTCCCTTTTCCTTTCCCTTCCCTTTTCCTTTCCCTTCCCTTTTCCTTTCCTTTCCCTTCCCTTTTCCTTTCCCTTCCCTTTTCCTTTCCCTTCCCTTTTCCTTTCCCTTTCCCCCCTTTTCCCTTTCCCTTTTTTCCCTTTTTTTTCCCTTCCCTTTCCCCTCCACGACACAGAGAAGGGCCCCAGATCCTGATGGAAGAGCCAAAAGCTTCCTCTGCTCTTCCTCCAAGGTGACCTCTGAGGGTTGATGTCAGCCCCGTGCTGCTTCTTGGGCCTCTCCTGCACTCTCAGTCGAGGTTTCATCTCAAGATGAGGTCCTCGAGGTCATGGATTCTCCATCCAGATCCAAACCTGGATGCTGTGGAGATCCTCAAGGATCCATCCTGAATCCAGGGGTGATGTTCTCCTCCAGAATCAGGAGGAGGAGGAGATCCTCAATCCTGAATCCAGAGGTGATGTTCTCCTCCAGAACCAGGAGGAGGAGGAGGAGATCCCCAAGGATCCATCCTGAATCCAGAGGTGATGTTCTCCTCCAGGATCAGGAGGAGGATGAGGAGATCCTCAAGGATCCATCCTGAACCCAGAGGTGATGTTCTCCTCCAGAACCAGGAGGATGAGGAGATCCTCAAGGATCCATCCTGAATCCAGAGGTGATGTTCTCCTCCAGAAACAGGAGGATGAGGAGTGACAAGAACCCAGCAGAAGCAGGAGGTTGTGAGGATTGAACAGGGAATGGTCACAAGCAAACGAGCAAGAGCATCCAACCTCAACATCATCTCCACAGCAGCTCCTCTAAATCAGCCCAAAACTGGTCAAGATTGGGTTTTTTCCCTCCAGAAATTACAAGGTGCAGGAGAACACCACAGCCTCAAACATCTAAAGCAGACAGAAGAAGACATTTGGGGTTTTTTTTCCAAGGACAGTGGTGGAAGAGGTGGCCCAGAGAGGGGGTGGAAGCCCCATCCTTGGAAATATCCAAGCTCAGGTTGGGTGAAGCTCTGAGCAATCTGATCTGGTTGGAGATGTCCCTGCTCATGGCAGTGGGGGTTGGACCAGGTGACCTTGAAAGGTCCCCTCCAACCCAAAACATTTCATCATCCTGAATCCAGAGGTGATGTTCTCCTCCAGAACCAGGAGGATGAGGAGGAGATCCCCAAGGATCCATCCTGAATCCAGAGGTGATGTTCTCCTCCAGAACCAGGAGCATGAGGAGATCCCCAAGGATCCATCCTGAATCCAGAGGTGATGTTCTCCTCCAGAACCAGGAGGATGAGGAGATCCCCAAGGATCCATCCTGAATCCAGAGGTGATGTTCTCCTCCAGAACCAGGAGGATGAGGAGTGACAAGAACAAGAGAGGTGGTGGAAGCCCCATCCTTGGAAATATCCAAGCTCAGGTTGGGTGAAGCTCTGAGCAATCTGATCTGATTGGAGATGTCCCTGCTCATGGCAGTGGGGGTTGGACCAGGTGACCTTGAAAGGTCCCCTCCAACCCAAATCATTTCCTCATTCCATGCTCCACTGCATAAAACGAGGTAAATTACCCCAAAACCACCAAGGAGATGAGATGACTGGAGATCTACCACAGCATTCAGGCTCAGGAGCCAGGTGGAGATGCTGTTGGTGGGTCTCAGAAATGACATCACTGATCCTGCCTGTAGAAAAACCACATTTTAGGGACAATTTTCCACCCAAAACTTGGACATTTCTCCCCAGAATCCATCAGGTTGGAGTCTCTCCAGCCCCAAATCCAGCGTCCCACCACCAGGGATCTCCTTCCCTCCTGGGTTTGGCCATCAGAGGTGAAAGGAGGGGAAGAAAGGAGGGGAAGAAAGGAGGGGAAGAAAGGAGGGGAAGAAAGGAGGGGAACAAAGGAGGGGAACAAAGGAGGGGAACAAAGGAGGGGAACAAAGGAGGGGAACAAAGGAGGAACCCGAGATGCTTCCAGTGAACCAACCCAGGTGGACAACGAGAGCTGGGAGCGCGGCGAGGATGAAGGCGCTGGAGCAGCCCCAGGACGCGGCACCTCAGTGGCTTGTGGCCACGGCACCTCAGTGGCTTTGTGGCCACGGCATCTCAGTGGCTCGTGGCCACGGCACCTCAGTGGCTCGTGGCCACGGCACCTCAGTGGCTCGTGGCCACGGCTTGTGGCCACGGCACCTCAGTGGCTTGTGGCCACGGCTTGTGGCCACGGCATCCCAGTGGCTTTGTGGCCACGGCACCTCAATGGCTTGTGGCCACGGCATCTCAGTGGCTCGTGGCCACGGCACCTCAGTGGCTTGTGGCCAACGGCACCTCAGTGGCTTGTGGCCACGGCACCTCAGTGGCTTGTGGCCAACGGCACCTCAGTGGCTTGTGGCCATGGCACCTCAGTGGCTCGTGGCCACGGCACCTCAGTGGCTTTGTGGCCATGGCACCTCAGTGGCTTGTGGCCACGGCACCTCAGTGGCTTGTGGCCACGGCATCTCAAAGGCTTGTGGCCACGGCACCTCAGTGGCTCGTGGCCACGGCACCTCAGTGGCTTGTGGCCACGGCACCTCAGTGGCTGTGGAGAGGGGATTGTGTGGGACCCCAGCTGAGCTCGCTGGAACCTTCTCACCAGCAGGAGCTCCAGCACTGGGCTCTGGGTGAAATGGGCACAGAGCACAGGCCAAAGAGAAAGAAAAATACAAATAAATATAAAAATATTTAAAATATTAAAAATATTAAAAAATACAAAATATTAAAAATATAAATATAAATATATAAAAATAATAAAAATATATAAAAATATAAAAATATATATAAAAATTAAAAATATATAAAAATAAAAATATATAAAAATAAAATAAAAATATTTAAAAATATATAAAAAAGAAAATATAAAAAAAGAAAATAAAAAAATGAAAATAAAAAAGAAAATAAAAAAAGAAAATAAAAAAAGAAAATAAAAAAAGAAAATAAAAAAAGAAAATAAAAAAAGAAAATAAAAAAAGAAAATAAAAAAAGAAAATAAAAAAGAAAATAAAAAAAGAAAATAAAAAAAGAAAATAAAAAAGAAAATAAAAAAGAAAATAAAAAAGAAAATAAAAAATGAAAATAAAAATGAAAATAAAAAATGAAAATAAAAATATATTAAAAGAAAAATACAAAAATATGAAAAATATAAATATATAAAAATAATAAAAATAATAATAAAAATATATTAAAAAATATAAAAATATATATAAAATATAAAAAATAAAAATACATAAAAATAAAATAAAAATATAAAAAATAAAAATATAAAAAATATTAAAAAAAATTAAAAAGGACAAAAAAAGATTAAAAAAGACCCCAAAAAAAGATTAAAAAAGACCCCCAAAAAAGATTTTAAAAGACCCCAAAAAAAGATTTTAAAAGACCCCCAAAAAAAGATTTAAAAAGACCCCCAAAAAAGATTTTAAAAGACCCCAAAAAAAGATTTTAAAAGACCCCAAAAAAAGATTTTAAAAGACCCCAAAGAAGACAAAAAGCTGCTGGGGGTGACTGCTCAGTTTGTGGTCTAGAGCAATGATTTATTTCTCGTGCTGCAGGGGAAGAACCGGCCACGCTGAGGTGCCACCACCCAAACCCCCCTGCCCTGGTGTGAACACGAGCCAGTTAATCCGGATTCCACCCCTGGGGACATTTAAAGTGCCCTTAATCCCCGTGTGACCGCGTTTAATCCCACTGTAAGCGGCTGCAGATCCGGATTAACCCATTCTCCTCCTCTCCAGCCACCGAGGGGATTTGCATCCTGAATAAACTCAGCCACTTGGGGATCGATTTGGCTTTAAACTCCCTCAAAACCAACCAGTTCATGCCACCAAAAGGAAAAGAAGTGACCAAGGAGAAGATCCAACCCCCCTGGGGATCACTGGGAGCTGAGAACGTTGCCAAGCAGCAGAGATGTCACCAAGAAGATCTTTGCACACTCAATTTCTAACAAATATCTTCCAAATTGGTGGAAAATCCACCCAGTTGAGATCTTTATTCCCATCTCCACCAGGAAAACCCCAAACCTTTCCATTCTCAGGTCCCTGGAGGTGAATTAACTCCACTCATTCACCCCCAAACCATCAGCAAAGCCACCTCTGACCCAGCAACATCCTCTCCCAGGCGCCGTCGTTAGCTGGCTGTGCTGACAGCTCTCAGGTAATTAAACAATTACCACTAATGACTTGTCCTGGTTTGACTGGGGGAGAGTTCATTTGCTTCTCCAAACTGCTGCTTTTTGGTGTCAGGGTGGGATTTGTCACAAGAAGAACGTTGAGAACGTGTCGATGTTTTTGGTCGCCATGGGAAGTTGAAGGACTCTGCATTTTGCCACTCTGCAGCTATAAAGACCCAAAGAGGGGGTGGAATGTGCAGGTTGTGCCCATCTGAAGTCCAAACATCCCCACCAGATGCTCCTGAGCCTTTCTGCCTGTGGAATTGGTCCCTAAGTTGGTTTAAAATCAAGACCTTCTCCCAGCAAAGGTGGAGACCTCACCCACGAGCGGACACATCACGTTGGGTTTCTCAGTTCTCCCATCCTTGGCTCTGCCAGGAGCTCCTCAGCTGATCTGGATGATGATCAGCATTTGGACAATTAGTGATTCCTTAATTACTCCACTTCCATAGTAATTATGGGGTCCACCACCCTGGTCAGCTCCATCCTTTGCTTCTCACTGGGTTTTTATTCCCCTTTTGTTTTAAATTAAGAGTTAAATAAGTTTATTCCTGGCATGGAGTTGGTGTCTCCTGTCCTTTTCCTTCACCTCATGTCACCCAGCTGTGGTGGGGACAGATCCAATCCCAGCTTGGGGACGTTATTGATCACACCAGGGTCAGTTGGTGGCCATGGAGGTCCATGACCTTGGCTTGCAACCAACATGGACAAGCAGGAACGTTCCCAACATCTGGGGGGGGTTTTTTGGATGTAAAAGTATAAAAGGAAAAAAAAAAAAGCTCTTTCTGGACATAAATAATACTAATTATTAATTATTATTAGAAAATAATCGCAGTAAGCCCAGGTCCATCATGGTTTGAGTGGGACAGGTTGATGTTCTCCAAGCAGCTATGAACAGAAAAGACACCCAGGTCCCACCAAACCCTTCCTTCTCCATCCACCAACCTGGAGAAATCATCCAGGAGGTTCAAAATAGAGCAATTAGTTATTTATATTTAATTTAAAAGTGAGAAGAATAATAATAGAAATAAAATAATAATAGAAATAAAATAATAATAGAAATAAAAATAATAATAAAATAAAAATAATAATAAAATAAAAATAAAAATAAAATAATAATAAAAATAAAATAATAATAAAAATAAAATAATAATAAAAATAAAATAATAATAAAATAAAATAATAATAATAAAATAATAACAAAAATAAAAATAACAAAAATAAAAATAAAAATAAAATAATAATAATTTAATACGTATTAAAATATATTTAATAATATAATAAAATAATAAATATATGATTAAAATAATTTAAGAAGCATAATAATATATTTAATAATTATTATTATTAATAATAAATATATTAAAATAATAAGGCCCACTTGCATTTGAATTCTGGTCACCCCAAGACCATTAAAAAAATTGATTAAGAAGTGCAACCGCTCTCCACTGCTGCTTTATTTATATTATTTCTATTATTATTTGTATTTATTATTTATTTTTCAGATTGTAGAGGGTTTTTGGTTGGTGTTTTTAAAAGGTTTAAAAATAGATTAATAGATTAGAGGACTTTACAGGCTTCCTAGCACAAGTTTTTCACTCAAGAGCTGCAGAAGGCTAATAAATAAATAGATAGATAATTAAATAGATAGATAAATACATAGATAGATAAATACATAGATAGATAGATAAATAGATAAATAAATAGATAGATAGATAAAGAAATAAATAGATAAATAGATAGATAGATAAAGAAATAAATAGATAAATAGATAGATAGATAAAGAAATAAATAAATAGATAAATAGATAGATAGATAAATAAATAGATAAATAAATAAATGATTTTTTTAATTTTATCTTATTTTAAAACTGATTTTTTTTTTAGCTAATTAAGCCCCTCCCCCCCCCAAAAAAAAAATTCCCAGCACGTTCTAATAGATTTTTAATTATTTTTTTTTCCTCTTCCTTGAGGAAATTTAATTCAATTCTTATAATTATTATAATTATAATTATTATTATTTATCGGGACGGCAGAAAATCACCTTAACCCGTCTCAATGACAACGCTGTCACCCCCCCGTCCCCCCGCCACCCCCCAGCCACAGCGTTGGCCGCTCCACGCCAGCGAACGAACCAACCTCAAGGCTTGGGAACACCGGTGGGGAGCGCAAATCCCCGCGGCGGAGCGCGCAAGCCCCCCCCCGAGGATCGCGCAAGCCCCCGCCGCCGCGGAGAGAGCGCGCAAGCCCCCGCCGCCGCGGAGAGAGCGCGCAAGCCCCCGCCGCCGCGGAGAGAGCGCGCAAGCCTCCTCCGCGCACAGCGCACAAGACCCCCCCCAAGGATCGCGCAAGTCCTCCCCGCGGAGAAAGCGCAAGTCCGCCGCAGCGGAGAGAGCGCGCAAGCCCCCCGCCGCGCACAGCGCGCAAGACCCCCCCCGAGGATCGCGCAAGCCCCGCGCCGCCGCGGAGCTCAAGTCCGCCGCGGAGAGCCCAAGCCCCGCCGCCGCGGAGAGCGCAAGTCCGCCGCAGCGGAGAGCCCAAGCCCCCGCCGCGGAGACCCCAAGGCCGCCGCCGCGGAGAGAGCGCGCAAGCCCCCCGCCGCGCAGAGAGCGCAAGTTCCCCCCAAGGATCGCGCAAGCCCCCGCCGCCGCGGAGAGCCCAAGTCCGCCGCTGCGGAGAGCCGAAGTCCGCCGCCGCGGTTTTTTACACCCTCGTACCACCGCGGAAAGAACGCGCCGCGCTCCCCACCCTATCAAACCGCCCCCCCCCAAATGAGGATGGCGACCCGAGCAGCCGCGCGTTCCTGTCTAAATATCGGGTGTCCCCTAAAAAAAAGTGAATAAAAGGGAAAAATAGACCCAAAAAAGGTGGAAACGTGGGGAAACATCGGCCTGGTGCCGCCGAGCGCTCGTGGGGACCCCCCCTGCCCCCCAAAAATCCACTCGTGCTCCAAATTCAGAGGCTGAGAGGCGCAACGGCGAGGGTGGGTCCCACGGGGGTGGGAAAGGTGGATCCCACCTCTCTTTTTGGGGTGAAAAAGGTGGATCCCACCTCAATTTTGGGGGCACCAAGGCTGGATTCTACCTCTCTTTTTGGGGTGAAAAAGGTGGATCCCACCCCTCCCTTTGGGGCCAAGAAGGTGGATCCCACCCCTCCCTTTGGGGCCAAGAAGGTGGGTATCACCTGTCTCTTTGGGGCACCAAGAAGGTGGATCCCACCTCTCTTTTTGGGGTGAAAAAGGTGGATCCCACTCCTCCCTTTGGGGTGAAAAAAGGGGATCCCACCTTTCTCTTTTTGGGGTGAAAAAGGTGGATCCCACCTCTCTTTTGGGGGCCTGAAAAATGGATCCCACCTCTATTTTGGGGCACAAGAAGATGGATCCCACCTCAATTTTGGGGCACCAAGGTTGGATTCTACCTCTCCCTTTGGGGCCAAGAAGGTGGATCCCACCTGTCTCTTTGGGGCACCAAGGTTGGATTCCACCTCTCTTTTTGGGGTGAAAAAGGTGGATCTCACCTCTCTTTTTGGGGCACCAAGGTTGGATTCCACCTCTCCCTTTGGGGTGAAAAAAGGGGACCCCACTTTTCTCTTTTTGGGGTAAAAAAGGTGGATCCCACTCCTCCCTTTGGGGCCAAGAAGGTGGATCCCACCTCTCCCTTTGGGGTGAAAAAAGGGGATCCCACCTTTCTCTTTTTGGGGTCAAAAAGGCGGATCCCACCCCTCCCTTTGGGGTCAAAAAGATGGATCCCACCTCTCTTTTTGGGGCACCAAGGTTGGATTCTACCTCTCTTTTGGAGGCCAAAAAGGTGGATCCCACCTCTCCCTTTGGGGTGAAAAAAGGGGATCCCACCTCTCTTTTTGGGGTGAAAAAAGGTGGATCCCTCCTCTCTCTTTGGGGCACCCAGGGTGGATTCTACCTCTCTTTTTGGGGTCCAAAGGGTGGATCCCACCTCTTTGAGGTGACAAGGGTGGATCCCACCTCTCTTTTTGGGGGGGGGGGGTTAAAGCAGAGCGCGGCAGCAGGAGACACCTGCCAATGACACTGCAATTTACCAAGAACTGGGAGGGAGGAGGAAAAAAATTATTATTATTATTAATAATAATAATAATTAATAATAATAATAAATCACCAAAGCCATCGCTCCGAGCTGCTCCCTCCTTCCCACCTTATTTTTCCTCCCCACGATGCCGAAAGGGTTAAAGTCGGGAGGATGAAATTGAGGAGGTGGGAGCGTCTCCATCCCCCCCCAACCCCCCCCAAATGATGCTGCGATGAAAGAGGGTGGGGGGAGGGGGACACAGAACCATCTCCCCACCCCTCCCCCCAAAAAAAAACCCCACCCCTGGGGAGCCCAGTAACCCCCGCACACCCCCCCATAGGCACTCACCTCTCCCCGCACCCCCGCCAGCCTAGAGGGGCGGGGTGTCCCGCATCTCTCCGCTAATTCCCGCACCCTCCATCCTCGCTTCAGTTGCGGCTCCGCTGATTTCTCCGCATCGGCGGAATAAATCCGCACCCGGCAGAGCCGGGCAAAGCCGCCGCTGCCGCAGGGGCTGCGCTGCCCCGCCCCAAAGGAGGAGGAGGAGGAGGAGAAGAAAGAGGGAGGAGGTTGATGATGATGATGGTGATGATGAAGAGGAGGAGGAGGAGCGTCCCGCCCTTCGGCAGCGGCTGCGGTACCGAGTGGTACCCACAGAGCATCCTGGTCCCGGTGGTCCAGGGAGGAGCGGGAGGAGGAAGAGGAGCGGGAGGAGGAAGAGGAGCGGGAGGAGGAAGAGGAGCAAGGAGAAGGAGCAGGAGCAGGAGCGAGGAGAAGGAGCAGGAGCAAGGAGCAAGGAGAAGGAGCAAGGAGCAGGAGCAAGGAGAAGGAGCAAGGAGCAAGGAGAAGGAGCAAGAAGAAGGAGCAAGGAGCAGGAGCAAGGAGAAGGAGCAAGGAGCAGGAGCAAGGAGCAGGAGCAAGGAGAAGGAGCAAGGAGCAGAGCAGGAGCAAGGAGCAAGGAGCAAGGAGCAGGAGCAAGGAACAAGGAGAAGGAGCGAGGAGAAGGAGCAAGAAGGAGCAAGGAGAAGGAGCAGGAGCAAGGAGAAGGAGCAAGGAGCAAGGAGAAGGAGCAGGAGCCAGGAGCAAGGAGAAGGAGCAGGAGCCAGGAGCAGGAGCAAGGAGCAAGGAGAAGGAGCAGGAGCAAGGAGCAAGGAGAAGGAGCAAGGAGCAGGAGCAAGGAGCAAGGAGCAAGGAGCAAGGAGCAGGAGCAAGGAGAAGGAGCAAGGAGAAGGAGCAGGAGCAAGGAGCAGGAGCAAGGAGCAAGGAGCAGGAGCAAGGAGCAGGAGCGAGGAGCAGGAGCAAGGAGCGAGGAGCAGGAGCAAGGAGAAGGAGCAGGAGCGAGGAGCAGGAGCAAGGAGAAGGAGCAAGGAGCAGGAGCAAGGAGCAAGGAGCGAGGAGAAGGAGCAAGAAGCAGGAGCAGGAGCGAGGAGAAGGAGCAAGGAGCAAGGAGAAGGAGCAAGAAAAAGACCTTTGAGATCATCAAGTCCAACCAGACCTTGTCCACCACTAAACCCCATCTCTGAGCACCTCAACGACCTCACCTCCACCTGCAGCGCTGGGGCCACCAACAGCAGGAGGACATGGACCTGCTGGAGCCAGTGCAGAGGGGGCCACCAGGGTGATGTGGATTAATGGAGCTGGGATTAATGGGAGAATGGATCCTGGATTGATGGATTAGGGATCCTGGATTAATGGATTAATGGATCCTGGATTAATAATGGATCTGATATTAATGGGTGAATGGATCCTGGATTGATTAATGGATCCTGGGTTAATAGATTAATGGATTACCTGTATTAATGGATTAATGGATCCTGGATTAATGCCTTTTTTTTTTCCTCTTTCCTTCCCCCCCCCCCTTTGTCTGCCCCCCCCTTTTTTTGCCCCCCCTCTTTTTTGCCCCCCCCCTTTTTTCCCCCCCCCTTTTTTTGCCCCCCCCTTTTTTTGCCCCCCCTTTTTTTCCCCCCTTATATCCAATATATTATATATATTAATAAATATAAATATATCTATTTATATATATAAATAGATATTTATATTTATTAATTTATATTTATATTTATAAATATATATAAATATATATAAAAATAAAAATTATTATTATTTTTAAAAAGGGAAAAAAATCACATGACCTAGTAGAAAAATCTAATTAAATTTTAATCACATGAAGAGTTTCCACAATTACCAGAGCTGAGATTTCCCCACAAGCCAAGGGGAAAATCAATCAGCTGGGCCCTGAATATTCAGATTGAGTGGAAATAACACAAATTTGGGGGCAAATGTCAATTTTCCTTGACTTGAGGAAATCATTGGGGAGCAAGAGGTTGGCCAAGAGGTTGTTGGGGGTGGTGGTGTCTGGAGAAGACACCACAACCAGGAACACGGGGGTATTAATGGATTAATTAATTAAAAAAGGCTTGTTAATAGCTCACTAATATTTTTGGTTTTCATGGAAATCTTGGACTTCTTTCATCTGCTTCTAAAGAAAAAGAAAAATAATAAATATTAAGAATAAAGAAAAATAATAAAGACAAGAATAAATAATAATAAATAAAAAGAAAAATAATAAATATTAATAATAAAGAAAAATAATAAAGACAAGAATAAATAAGAATAAAGAAAAATAATAAAGACAAGAATAAATAAGAATAAATAAAAAGGAGAATAGTAAATACAAGAATAAATAATAATAAAAAGAAAAATAAAGACAAGAATAAATAATAATAAAAACAAAAAAATACAATGATAAATAATAATAAATAAAAAGAAGAATAAAAAATACAAGAATAAATAATAATAAATAAAAAGAAAAATAGTAAATGCAAGAATAAATAATAATAAATAAAAATTAAAAATAAAAAATACAAGAATAAATAATAAAGACAAGAATAAATAAGAATAAATAAAATAAAAATAATAAATACAATAATAAATAATAATAAACAAGAAGAAAAATAATAAAGACAAGAATAAATAATAATAAATAAAAAGAAAAATTTAGACAAGAATAAATAATAATAAATAAAAAGAAAAATTAAGACAAGAATAAATAATAATAAATAAAAAGCAAAATAAAAAATGCAAGAATAAAAATAATAAATAAAAAGCAAAATTAAAAATGCAAGAATAAATAATAATAAATAAAAATAGAAAATAATAAATGCAAGAATAAATAATAATAAATAATAAAAATACAATAATAAATAATAATAAAGAAAAAATAATAAATATAATAAATAATAATAAAGAAAAATAATAAATACAATAATAAATAATAATAATAATAGATATATGCACTTAAACTTGACCCCCCTCACCTTGACCTCGCTGCTCACCTGCAGACCTTGCCCCTCTCTAACTGGTACCTGGAGGTGAGGTGGGAGCCCTGGCTCGCTCCCCCTGAGCAAGGTGGCAGCTGGTGCCACCTCCACGTGACCTTTGCAGCTGGGTGGTGACATCACAACACGGGGCAGTTCGGCTTCAATTCCTTTGTTATTAGTATTTATTAATTATTATTCTCATTATTTTCTCCATTAAAGTGACCCAGAACCGTCCCAGCAGAAGCTCAAGATCTCGGGGTGACCTTTCTGCTCGAGCCCACCCCACCTCAACTTGATGTGGTTTTGGTAAACAACCAAAAATTGAGATTTTTCCTCTTTTTTTTAATGGAAAAAGTTTGGAAGCTGCTGCTGGACCCAAATTCTCCTGGTTTCACCCCAAAAAAAACCTCAACCAAACCCCAGGAGAAGATGGGGTTGCTCCTGGTTGAACCTCCAAGCTTGAGCTCCTCGTTAGGCTCCTTAATGAGCTTTTCTGGTCTCCTCCCCATCACACCAGGGTTTGCTGAGCCATGGTGAGGACTTGGCCTGGTGGGGGATGTCCAACCCCAAAAGTCTTTCCTGAAATCTCCCTTTTTTCCACCAAAAAGTGGATTTTTGGGGGGGGAGTCAGCCCTGAAGAACCACTGGACCTGGATGGGATGATGAGAAGGCACCAGGGACCTCTTGGATTCTCCTCCCCATCCTGAGGGACCTCTTGGATTCTCCTCCCCATCCTGGTGGGACCAGGGACCCCTTGGATTCTCCTCCCCATCCTGAGGGACCTCTTGGATTCTCCTCCCCATCCTGGTGGGACCAGGGACCCCTTGGATTCTCCTCCCCATCCTGGTGGGACCAGGGACCCCTTGGATTCTCCTCCCCATCCTGGTGGGACCAGGGACCTCTTGGATTCTCCTCCCCATCCTGGTGGGACCAGGGACCTCTTGGATTCTCCTCCCCATCCTGGTGGGACCAGGGACCCCTTGGATTCTCCTCCCCATCCTGGTGGGACAGGGACCTCTTGGATTCTCCTCCCCATCCTGGTGGGACCAGGGACCTCTTGGATGGCAACATCTCTGGCTTCAAAACCAAGGGGTTTTGGTAAAACCAAGACTTATTTCTGGGGTGGGATGAGGTTCCTCAAGCTGCTCCATCAGGAGGGTTTCATGGTTTCATCTCTTTGAAGGTGTTTTGATATCACCAGGGGGTTTTTTTTGGTCTAGAGAAGAAGGACCAGCAGCCCACCATGAAAATCCCAACAGAGCTGCAAGATGCAGTGAAGCAAAAAGACAAGGACAACGTCCATGGTTGGTCTCCAGATGTGACACCAAGTGTCCCCAGTCAATGAGGGTGGAAGTTCTCCTCCAAGGTCATTCTCCTCGTTGTTTCATGTCAGTACTCTCTGTTGGGTTGAGCCACACGTGACCTTCTCCCCCCTCTGTGCTGGTTTGGTTTGCTCAGTTCCTTCAAGGGATCATCTCAGGGAAGGCCAGTTGGCCAACTCAACTGAGAGTTGGGTTATGGACAGTGAAAGCCACCTTTGGTCCCTCTAGTGTTAGGTAAGTTGAGTTCCCTCTGCTGTGGTCACCTCTGACTTTGTTTCCTTCATCCACCTCCTTCCTCCTCCTCCTCCTTCCTCCTCCTCCTCCTTCCTCCTCCTCCTCCTTCCTCCTCCTCCTCCTTCCTCCTCCTCCTCCTCCTCCTTCCTCCTTCATCCACCTCCTTCCTCATCCACCTCCTTCCTTCCCCCACCACCCATCACCTCCTTCCCCCACCACCACCATCTCCTTCCCCCACCACCACCATCTCCTTCCCCCACCACCACCATCTCCTTCCCCCACCACCATCATCTCCTTCCCCCACCATCATCTTCTTCCTCACCCACCTTCTTCCTTCATCCATCACCTCCTTCCCCCACCATCATCACCTCCTTCCCCCACCATCATCACCTCCTTCCCCCACCATCATCACCTCCTTCCCCCACCATCATCACCTCCTTCATCCACCATCACCTCCTTCATCCACCATCATCTTCTTCCTCATCCACCTTCTTCCTCATCCACCTTCTTCCTCATCCACCTTCTTCCTCATCCACCTTCTTCCTCATCCACCTTCTTCCTCATCCTCTTTCCCCCACCATCATCACCTCCTTCCCCCACCATCATCACCTCCTTCATCCACCATCATCTTCTTCCTCACCCATCTTCTTCCTCACCCATCTTCTTCCTCACCCATCTTCTTCCTCACCCATCTTCTTCCTCACCCATCTCCTCTGAGCCTTCCTCCACCACAGGGGCCGGTTGAGTGGCGCTGAGTTGGCTGCCAGGACCTTGCTGATGGTTGAGGACACATCAGGGTCTGTGGGACAGGAGGAACTCCAGCAGAGGACAGCGGTGTTGGAAGCTTGTCCTGGCCATGGCAGGACCAACGGTTCACCAAAACCACCAGAAATAGCCCCAAAATCTCCTGTTTCATGGGATATTTTGGGGAGGGGGGGGTTCTTTCACCTGAAGATCGTGAGCTGGATCCAAGCCTCATCCTTTTGTTGAAGGTCTCCAGATGTTTTCTGATGTCTCCAGTTCTGGGCTCACACAACAATGAGATGATTTTGCCCTAAAAAAAACAACCCAAAAAACCCCAAAAACCCAAGTTTTTATTCCAGATGCAAAACCCAAACCAAAACCCAAACCAATTCTTCTCTTCTGCTTGGACATTTTGAGGACCTCTGAGAAGCCTTCAGCTCCCTGTGGGGGGTCACAGGAGAAGACAAGGAGGGAAAAGTTCAGATTTTGCCTCAATTTTTCAATATTTACATAAAAAAAGCAGAAATTTGGGAGCTTCCATCCAAGAGGGAAGGTTGGGAGACAGCAGAAGACACCTGGGTTGGGGCTTGTAGAACATCTCCAAACCCCCAAGTCCCAGAAGGTTCCTCAAGGACCAATAATTTAATGAATTTTGGGGGTTTTTCTTTGGTTTATTTTATATATTTTTAATAAAAAACCCCAATTTGGTTGGAGAAATCAAAGAGATTTGGGGATGGAATCAAGGGAGGTGGTGGGAAGAACATGGAAGATGGAGAGAAGTCTTCTAGGGTGGAAGGAGTTGCATCTTCCACCAGGAAGTGACCCAAATCCCTTTTTTCTTGGGGAAAAAAACCTTGAAATCTTCATTTAAAAATATTTATTTATTTATTCCAGGTCTAAAATTGGCCAAATTCACCTGGAAAAGTTTTCCTTCACCTTTGGATCACCTGGAGCATCCAGGAGAAGACATCTCAGGTTGGGTTTCATGGTGCCACTGTGAATTTCTGCTTGGAAATGGGAAGTTGGAGATGAAAAAAAGTGAATTATTGTTCTCAAAAAGGTGATTAATTCATGGAAGGAACAGGTCCAGGTTGGTGGGAGGTGGGATTGGGTGGTCTGGGATGAAGCTGAAGTCCCTCATGATACCTGGAGATGAAGTTGGTGGTGATATCTTGGAAAGCAAAGTTTTTTTTGGGGAAAAAATGGGATTTTTAGAGTATTTTAAGCAGTTGGAATCAACCCAGCGTGGATTTTTGGGCTTCAAATCATCTGAAATTGGGGTTCCTCAAGCCCAAACCCCACCAAACCCAGCCCAGCTGAGGGCTGTTGCCATGGCAGGAGCATCTCCCATCCCTGCTGGTTGCCATGGAAACAGAGACTCCGTGGGAGCAGCACCCCACCCCCCCCCCCCAGCTGGGAAATTAAGGGGGACCCTTCCCTCTGTACCCCCAAAGTGAGGGGGGGTCATGGGGAGTTAAGGGACAGGAACCCCCTTTGGGGTCAAGGCATCACCCCCTGCCCCCTGTTAATTTGTTTAATTAATTTCTATTTTTCTTATTATTTCTTATTTCTTATTTCATTTATTATTTTTATTTTTTATTATTATTTAATATTTTCTTTATTATTTTTATTTTTATTTATTATTACATATTATTTTATTTATCCTTTTTATCTTTATTATTCCTATTATATTTATTTTTATAATATAAAATAAATATCTTTATTTTTTAATGATTTTTTAATGATTTTAATGATTTTAATGATTTTAATGATTTTTATTATTTTTATTATTTTTATTATTTTTATTTTTACTTTGATTTTTATTATTTTTTTTATTTTCATTTATATTTATATTTTTATTTTGGGGTCAAGACATCACCCCCTGTCCCCTCTGTTAATTTGTTTAATTAATTTCTATTTTTATTATTATTTCTTATTATTTCATTTATTATTTTTATTTATTTATTATTATTTATTTATTATTATTTATTATTTTATTGATTATTTTTATTATTATTTATTATTACATATCATTTTTTAGTATTTTTATTTTTATTATTAAATATTAATAATATTTTAAATTTAATCTTTAAAAATTATTTTTAAAATATTTATTATATTTATTATATATAATTATATATTAAAATATAATTATATTTTAAAATATATTAAATATTAAAAATATTTAATATCATTTTCCTATTAAAAATATTAATATATTTAAAATTTAATATTTAAAAATATTTTAAAATATTTATTATAATTATTTATATTTATTATATATATTTTATATATATATAATTAATTATATTTAAAATACATTAAATATTTAATTGATATTTATTTTTTAATATTTAATTGATATTTAATATCAATTTCCTATTAAAAATATTAATAATATTCAAAATTTAATCATTAAAAATTATTTTTAAAATATTTATTATATTTATTTATATTTATTATATATATTAATTTAAAAAACAATTAATTAATTAATCAAAGCTCTTTATCCTGCAGCTCCCAACTTGGTGGACACCAGCATGGCCCAAGAGAACTTCAACTTCCAGCAACAAACGTGAGGTCAGCGCTGACTTTCTCCAAAAATCCATTTATTTTGGTGGTTTTTAACAGAAACCAGAGAGAAACGAGGTTCTCCCCACGTGGGGACCACGGAGAACATCACCCACCAGCTCCTCACCGCCCTGGAACACCCAATCTCGGCTGGGGTTCAACCAAACTCACCCCAAAGTACCAGAGGCCGTGGTGGGAAGGGGGGGTTCCACTCCAAAATGAGGGTGGGGGTGGGGGTGGGGGTGGTGATGGTGGTGATGGTGCTGGTGGTCATGGTGCTGGTGGTGATGGTGAAGGTGGTGGTGGTGATGGTGATGATGGTGAAGGTGGTGGTGGTGATGGTGATGATGATGGTGGTGATGGTGGTGCTGGTGATGATGATGGTGGTGATGGTGGTGGTGCTGATGATGGTGGTGATGATGATGGTGGTGGTGGGGGTGATGGTGGTGGTGGTGGTGGTGATGGTGGTGATGGCTCAGCACGCTGAGAACACCCCAGGGAGCCCCAGTTTATTGGTGCTGCTTCTTGTGCCACAGGATCTGGGTGGGGGTGATGGTGGGGTGGTGGTGCTGATGGTGGTGCTGATGGTGGTGCTGATGGTGGTGCTGGTGGTGGTGATGGTGGTGCTGATGGTGGTGCTGATGATGGTGCTGATGATGGTGGTGATGATGGTGGTGATGACGGTGGTGATGATGGTGGTGATGATGGTGGTGATGGTGATGGTGGTGGGGTGATGATGATGGTGATGGTGGTGGTGATGGTGATGGTGGTCATGGTGATGATGATGCTGGTGGTAGTGGTGGTGGTAATGGTGATGGTGGTGGGGTGATGGTGATGATGATGGTGATGATGGTGGTGGTGGCTCAGCACGCTGAGAACACCCCGGGGAGCCCCAATTTATTGGTGCTGCTTCTTGTGCCGCAGGATCTGGGTGGGGGTGAAGGTGGTGCTGATGGTGGTGATGGTGATGATGGTGGTGATGGTGGTGGGATCTGGGTGGTGGTGGTGATGGTGGGGTGATGATGATGGTGGTGCTGGTGATGATGATGGTGATGATGATGATGGTGATGGTGGTGGCTCAGCACGCTGAGAACACCCCAGGGAGCCCCAGTTTATTGGTGCTGCTTCTTGTGCCGCAGGATCTGGGTGGGGGTGAAGGTGAAGTCCTGCTGGCAGAGCTCACAGTGGTAGGAACGGTGGAGGCTGGAGGTTTTGGAGGAGCTTTCAGATGCTTCTTCTGAAGGAGCTGTAGAAAAAAACATGGAGAGAAAAAAATGAGGATCAGAAGGAAACCAAAGTCCTGGAAGATCCTTTTCCTCCTCCCATTGATGGCCCTCAACATGGGACCCTTGGTGGCATCTTCAGGGACACTCCCAAGCCCCAGTCCAGCTCAAATCCATCTCCTCCCACCCCCTGGAGCTGAGACACCACCTGGGCTCCACTCCAGGCTGCTTCTCCTGGGTTGTCCCAGATGTGGGGACACCACTGACCTTCAGGAGGTCGGCAAAGGCTCTCGTGGCACATGCGCTCCAGGGGAGTGAAGGGCATGTGAAGGTCACAGTGGGGACACGTCCAGAAGCTCCTCAAGCACTCGCTGTAGAGGTCCCTGTCCGTCTGCAGGACGCAATGACGGGGCTTCACCAAGGTGAGGTGGCAGGTAGGACAGGTGAGGTGGGGGGAGAAGGTTGTACTCACAGCCAAGCAGTTGTAGGTGAGAAATTCAGTCACCTTGTGGCCACCTTTCACCTCATCAGGTTTCATCTCCACCCCCTGGAAGAGCCCAGGGAGCTGGGGAGCAGCAGCCACGGTCTGAGGACCAACGTAGAGGTTCTGCTTCTCCAGCCCCGTCAGCTGGCGCAGGCGGTGCGGCACCTACAAGAGGATGTGGAGATGTTGGGGGAGGTGGAACCAGCTCCTCTCACCCTCTTTTCTCAGCCTTCAACCCCAGGGAAGGTGACAGAGGAGATGATGATGGGTGACCTGCACCGTGGTCATGGCCACGTCACCTCCATCCGCAGGAACTCCAGGAGGCCGCGGGTGAGCGCGGACACGTCCCGGGAGCTCGGGCCACGGCTCAACTCCTCTCCTCCACCTTCCAGCAGCTGCTGGAGGAGTTTTTCCCAGGTGGAACGAAGCTGGAGAGCAGTGGAGAGCAGATGTAGGGCAGAGTCAACGTCAGGGATGGTGAGCTCCAACCATCCATCCGCTACCAGCCGGGCACAGTCTGCGCTGGTGTCCAACGAGCGGGAGAAGAGCAGGAGAGTCTGGAGGAACAGAACATCTGGAGGTGATGGAGGTCCACCAAAGGGCTTGGAGAGGAAGAGGAGGAGAGTGAAGAGCTCACCTGGAGGGCTGGGACCCGGACACAGTTCACCAGGTAGGGCTTGTTGGTCTCCAGGAGTGAGACGAAGGCGAGGAGCTGGTGGTGGCGGCTCAGCCCCTCCGTGGGGTCTGCAGGGACAACGAGGGGTGTCTCAGCTGGACCCTAAACTTCTCCCCATCTCCAACACCTGGGATTTGTCAATCCCTGAGGCTGGACAAAGTCAGGGAGAAGCAAAGTCAACCCCTGCAGAACTGGGGTTGTCTCACCTTTGGTCCCACCACGCTCTGGTCCCTCCTTGGCGTGGAGCAGCTCTGGACTAGTAGAGAAGACAGAAGTGGGATGAAGGACAACCCCTTGTTTGTTTTTGGTGTGGAAAATCTAGAAGAAGAGCAAAATGGGTGTTGAGGGACAGCAAGGAGCTGCTGGAGACCTCCAGGGTGGTGGGGTGGAGCAGAGGGAGGAGAACATGGACCTGCTCGGAGTCCTTGCGGCTGCTGTTGAACTGGTCGGGCACAGCGAGCTGGGGGTAAAGCCCCCTGCACAGCACCAGCTTGAGCAGAGAGAGCTGAGAGGAGGAGAGGACAGAGCTGGACACAGCCTGGAGCTCCTCCACGTTGTGACGGAGCTTGAACTTGATGTCCTGCAAGAGACAAAGAAGGTTCCATAAGCCTGGAGAACCAGATCCTGCTGCTGAGGAAGACCAGATGGATGGGAAGGGTCACCTGGATATCAATGCTGTGCTCTCCTTTCCTACAGGTGCCACCATCCTCCTCCTCCTCCTCCTCACCAGAGGAGACCTCTGCTCCATCCTGTAACCTCAGCACCTTCCGCTTCCGCCCTTCCACCTGGGTGTGGGAGCGCCAGAGCCGGTGCAGCTCCCGGCGCTCCCGGTGCCGGCTCTGCCGCCTGTAGCTGTCACTGGGCTGGTTGGAGCTTTCCTCCAGCAACTGGTGGTCTTGAAGAAGTTCCTGAGATGGTGAGAAAAGGTTTGTTGAGACCTCCAAGGTTAGGAGATGGGCAGTAACGTGGATCATTGGAGGTCTTTTCCTCCTGGACGGATGGTGAGGGAATCCCAGGTGTGGTAAGGTGGATTATTGGGGGTCTTCTCCTCCTGGATGGATGGTGATGGAATCCCAGGTGTGGTAAGGTGGATTATTGGAGGTCTTCTCCTCCTGGATGGATGGTGATGGAACCCCAGCATGAAACTGGACCCTGTTCCTACCTGAAACTGGCGCCGCAGGTTGGTGGCCTCGTAGAGCCGATGCTCCTCCAGACCCCGGCGCCGGCACCACCTCCGGGAGCTGCTGCTCTGCTCCGACTTCACCTGCACCAGGACAGCACAGCTCAGCCCCCAGCAGGGACAGGGCTGGCCCCCCTGTCACTCCCTCCATCCCCCCCAAAATCCACCCCTAGCACCCCCCAAAATCCACCCCTAGCACCCCCCAAATCAACTCCTATCACCCCCAAAATCAACCCCATCACCCCCAAAATCAACCCCATCACCCCCCAAAATCAACCTCCATCACCCCCCAAATCAACTATCACCCCCAAAATCAACCTCCATCATCCCCCCAAAATGAACCCCATCATCCCCCAAAATCAACCCCTCTCACCCCCCAAAATCAACCCCTCTCACCCCCCAAAATCAACCCCTATCACCCCCAAAATCAACCCCTCTCACCCCCCAAAATCAAACCCTACCACCCCCAAAATTAACCTCCATCACCCCCCCAAAATCAACCCCATCACCCCCAAAATCAACCCCATCACCCCCAAAATCAACCTAAATCACCCCCCAAAATCAACCCCCATCACCCCCCAAAATCACCCTCTATCACCCCCCAAAACCAACCTCCATCACCCCCCAAATCAACCTCCATCACCCCCCAAAATGAACCTCCATCACCCCCCCAAAATGAACCTCTATCACCCCCAAATCAACTCCATCACCCCCCAAAATCAACCCCTATCACCTCCTAAAATCAACCCCTATCACCCCCCCAAACCACCCCCTCTCGCCCCCCCAAATCAACCTCCATCACCCCCCAATCAACCCCCCCCAAATCAACCCCAATCAACCCCCCCAAATCAACCCCTATCACCCCCCAAAATCAACCCCTATCACCCCCCAGATCCACCCCCCCTCACCCCCAAACCACCCCCCCTCACCCCCAAACCACCCCCCCTCACCCCCCAAACCACCCCCCCTCACCCCCAAACCACCCCCATCACCCCCAAACCACCCCTCTCACCCCCAAACCACCCCATCACCCCCCAAACCACCCCCCCCCACCCCAAACCACCCCTCTCACCCCCAAATCAACCTCTATCACCCCAAAACCACCCCCCATCACCCCCAAACCACCCCCTATCACCCCCCAACCCCCCCCTCGCCCCCCAGCACCCCCAAACCACCCCCCCTCACCCCAAACCCCCCCTCGCCCCCCAGCACCCCCAAACCACCCCCCCTCACCCCCCAACCCCCCCCCCCGCCCCCCCGCACCCCCAAACCACCCCTCGCCCCCCCGCACCCCCACCTGCACCCACTGGCTGAAGAGGTTGAGCAGCGTCAGGGGGTCCCCGTGGGGACTCTCCAGGGGGCGCCGGGCGGCGGCGCGGTCGGGGTGGGGACGGGTCGACCGCAGGAACGGCGACTGCACGCTCAGCGCCGCCGCCACGCTCAGGGTGGGCTCAACCAGCCCAAAGAGAGCGCCCAAGACCAACATCTTACCTGTGTGGTGAGGACAGGACAGGTAGTGAAGACCCCCCAACCCCCCCCAAAGAACCCCCAACCTGATGTCATCACGCCCTGGAAGGGGAGTGACCCCCATTAACTCACCGACCACCACGTCCACCGGCAGCTGGGCCAAGAGGTTGCCAATGGGAGTCAAATCTTCAGCGTCATCCAGAGCTCCTTGATCCTTCAGGTAGAGCATGGCTGTCTCCAAGCTGGATGAGGGAGGGGGCTCCAAGAAGGGGAAGGTTCGGGGGTCACCCAACCCCATGCTCTTTAACTGAGAGGAGAACAGACACAGAACAAGCTCAGACACAAGGAGAAGAACCCAGAGGTCCACAAAGCACCCCAAGGGCCACCACACCCCGATGGTCAAACCTCCATCACCCCCCCAAAATCAACCTCCATCAACCCTGGGGTCAAACCACAGCTTGGGATCTCAAACCTGGCTGGGTTTCTCCTTCCAAGATCAACCCCAAATCCTCTCCGTGAGGAAAACTCAAAGCAAACAGAAAGATCCCCAAAACCAAACCAGGAAGATCCCCAAAACCAAACCAGGAAGATCCCCAAAACCAACACAAGAAGAACCCCAAAACCAAGAGAAAGGACCCCAAAACCAAACCAAGAAGAACCCCAAAACCAAACCATAAAGATCCCCAAAACCAAGAGGAAGAACCCCAAAACCAAACCAGGAAGATCCCCAAACCCAAACCAGAAAGAACCCCAAAACCAATCCAAGAAGAACCCCAAAACCAAGAGAAAGATCCTCAAAACCAAACCAGAAAGAACCCCAAAACCAAACCAAGAAGAACCCCAAAACCAGGAGAAAGACCCCCAAAACCAAACCAGAAAGAACCCCAAAACCAAACCAGAAAGGACCCCAAAACCAAACCAAGAAGAACCCCAAAACCAAACCAAGAAGATCCCCAAAACCAAACCAGAAAGAACCCCAAAACCAACACAAGAAGAACCCCAAAACCAAACCAAGAAGAACCCCAAAACCAGGAGAAAGATCCCCCAAACCAAACCAGGAAGATCCCCCAAACCAAACCAGGAAGATCCCCAAAACCAAACCAGGAAGAACCCCAAAACCAAACCAGAAAGATCCCCAAAACCAACACAAGAAGAACCCCAAAACCAAGAGAAAGATCCCCAAAACCTAAACAAGAAGATCCCCAAAACCAAACCAGAAAGAACCCCAAAACCAAGAGAAAGATCCCCAAAACCAAACCAGAAAGGACCCCAAAACCAAACCAGAAAGAACCCCAAAACCAACACAAGAAGATCCCCAAAACCAAACCAGAAAGAACCCCAAAACCAAGAGAAAGATCCCCAAAACCAAACCAGAAAGAACCCCAAAACCAAACCAGAAAGATCCCCAAAACCAAACCAAGAAGAACCCGAAAACCAAACCAAGAAGATCCCCAAAACCAAGAGAAAGATCCACAAAACCAAACCAAGAAGAACCCCAAAACCAAGAGAAAGACCCTCAAAACCAAACCAGAAAGATCCCCAAAACCAAACCAGAAAGGACCCCAAAACCAAACCAGGAAGGACCCCAAAACCAAACCAAGAAGAACCCGAAAACCAAACCAAGAAGAACCCCAAAACCAAACCAGGAAGAACCCCAAAACCAAACCAGGAAGCCCCCCAAAACCACGACAAGAAGATCCCCAAAACCAACACAAGAAGAACCCCAAAACCAAACCGAGAAGACCCTCAAAACCAAAACAAGAAGATCCCCAAAACCAAACCAGAAAGACCCCCAAAACCAAAGAAGGGAGATCTTCAAAACCAACACAAGAAGATCCTCAAAATGAAAAGAGAAAGATCCCCAAAACCAAACCAAGAAGAACCCCAAAACCAAACCAGAAAAGATCCCCAAAACCAAGAGAAAGATCCTCAAAACCAAACCAGAAAGGACCCCAAAACCAAACCAAGAAGATCCCCAAAACCAAGAGAAAGATCCCCAAAACCAAACCAGGAAGATCCCCAAAACCAAACCAAGAAGACCCCCCAAAACCAAACCAGGAAGAACCCCAAAACCAAACCAAGAAGATCCCCAAAACCAAGAGAAAGATCCCCAAAACCAAGCCAGAAAGGACCCCAAAACCAAACCAGGAAGATCCCCAAAACCAAACCAAGAAGATCCCCAAAACCAAACCAGAAAGGACCCCAAAACCAAGAGAAAGATCCCCAAAACCAACACAAGAAGATCCCCAAAACCAGGAGAAAGACCCTCAAAACCAAACCAGAAAGGACCCCAAAACCAAACCAAGAAGAACCCCAAAACCAAGAGAAAGACCCCCAAAACCAAACCAGGAAGACCCCCAAAACCAAGCCAGGAAGCCCCCCATAACCAACACAAGAAGAACCCCAAAACCAAGAGAAAGACCCCCAAAACCAAGCCAGGAAGCCCCCCGCCCCACCTGGAGCACCAGGGAGTCCAGGGCCACGCGCTGGACCTCGGGCACGGGGTAGGGAGCAAAAGCTTCGTAGTCAGCCCGGGAATAAAGCCGGTAGCAAAGGCCGGGCCCGGTCCTGCCGGCGCGACCCTTGCGCTGCTCCGCGCTCGCCCGGCTGATCCAGAACTCCTGGAGCCGCTGGAGCTTCCCCTGGGGGTCATAACTCATCTCCTTCACCTTCCCTGGGTGGAAGGAGAGGTCAGGAGAAGTTCACTCCAAAAAAAAAGGGCAGATTTGGGGGTTTTTGGGGTGTTTTTCGTACCGGAATCGAGGACGAAGCGAACGCCATCGATGGTGACCGAGGTCTCGGCGATGTTGGTGGCCAGGATGCACTTGCGGACGCCGGGAGGAGGAACATCAAACACCTGGGGAGGGAGAAAGAGGGGGTTCTACGTCAGCACCCCCAGCCCTGGAGCAGGGAGGAGATCAATGTGGGTTGTACCCAGCGTTTGCACCCCAAAAGGACCCCAAAGCATCTAAAAACACCCCAAAAAAGCAGCCAAAAGCACTGAAAAGCAACCCAAAGGAGACAGAATGGTGATAAAAGCACCCAAAAGCACCCAAAATGGTGATAAAAGCACCCAGAAGCACCCAAAATGGTGATAAAAGCACCCAAAATGGTGATAAAAGCACCCAAAAGCACCCAAAATGGTGATAAAAGCACCCAAAATCATACAAAAGCACCCAAAATGGTGATAAAAGCACCCAAAATGGTGATAAAAGCACCCAAAAGCACTCAAAATGGTGATAAAATCACCCAAAAGCATCCAAAAAAGCACCCAAGAGCACTCAAAATGGTGATAAAAGCACCCAAAATGGTGATAAAAGCACCCAAAAGGACCCAAAAGTACCCAAAACCATCCAAAAAAGCACCTCAAAGGAGACAAAATGGTGATAAAAGCACCCAAAATTGTGATAAAAGCACCCAAAAGCATCCAAAATGGTGATAAAAGCACCCAAAAAGTCCCAAAAGCACCTAAAAGCATCCAAAAAAGCACCCAAGAGCACATAAAATCATCCAAAAGCACCCAAAAGCACCCCAAAAAAGCAGCCAAAAGCACCTCAAAGGAGACAAAATGGTGATAAAAGGACCCAAAAGGACCCAAAAGCACCCAAAAGCACCTAAAACCATCCAAAAAAGCACCCAAAAGCACCCAAAATCATCCAAAAGCACCCAAAAGTATTCAAAATGGTGATAAAAGCACCCAAAATGGTGATAAAAGCACCCAAAAGGACCCAAAAGCACCCAAAACCATCCAAAAAAGCACCCAAAAGCACTCAAAATGGTGATAAAAGCGCCCAAAATGGTCATAAAAGCACCCAAAAGCATCCAAAATGGTGATAAAAGCACCCAAAAGCACCCAAAAGCATCCAAAAGCACCCAAAAAAAGCACCCAAAAGCACCAAAAAGCAACCCAAAGGAGACAAAATGGTGATAAAAGCACCCAAAAGGACCCAAAAGCACCTCAAAGCATCCAAAAAAGCACCCAAAAGCACTCAAAATGGTGATAAAAGCACCCAAAATGGTGATAAAAGCACCCAAAAGCATCCAAAAGCACCCAAAAAAAGCAGCCAAAAGCACCACAAAGAAGACAAAATGGTGATAGAAGCACCCAAAATGGTGATAAAAGCACCTAAAAGGACCCAAAAGCACCCAAAACCATCCAAAAAAGCACCCAAAAGCACTCAAAATGGTGATAAAAGCACCCAAAATGGTCATAAAAGCACCTAAAAGGACCCAAAAGCACCCAAAACTATCCAAAAAAGCACCCAAAAGCACTCAAAATGGTGATAAAAGCACCCAAAAGGACCCAAAAGCACCCAAAATCACCCCAAACCACCCCAAAGCACCCAAAACCACCCAAAAGCACCCAAAAAAAGCACCCAAAAGCATCCAAAATGGTGATAGAAGCACCCAAAACCACCCCAAACCACCCCAAAGCACCCAAAATCACCCCAAAGCCCCCCAAACCCCCCCCAAACCCACCCCAAACCCACCCAAACCACCCCAATCCCACCCCAAAACCCACCTAAACCACCCCAATCCCACCCCAAACCCACCCCAAACCACCCCAAACCCACCCCAAATCACCCCAAATCACCCAAAAGCACCCAAAAAAAGCACCCAAAAGCATCCAAAATGGTGATAGAAGCACCCAAAATCACCCAAAACCACGCAAAATCACCTAAAAGCATACAAAAAACCCACCCCAAACCACCCAAAACCACCCCAAACCACCCCCATCCCACCCCAAAGCACCCCAAACCACCCCAAAGCACCCAAAATCACCCCAAACCACCCCAAACCCACCCCAAAGCCCGGTCCCACCTTCTCCTGCTGGGCCAGCGGGAGGGAGCTGTGCAGGGGGAGCAGGACCCAGCGCCGGGTGCGGGCGGCGTAAGCCTGAGCCGCCCCCAGCACCGCCCCGATCTCGGCCACCCCGCTGAGGAACACCAGGAGGTCCCCGCGCTCCTCAGGTGGGTGCTGCTGGTCGATGCTCTGCAGGACTTGGAGGTAGGGAAGAGGGTCCAAAAGTTGGGGTTTTCTCTGGATTTGGGGTTCTTCTGTGGGGATGGGGCGGTAGAGGACCTAAAAAGAGGAGAAATGAGGGTGAGGGAGGATGGGAGGTTGGATGGTCATGGAGTGCGGTTCTCCTGCTGGAGGTGGAACACCTGGATGGGACAGGAACACCTGGAGGAGACAGGAACACCTGGATGAGGTCAGACAGGAACACCTGGATGGGACAGGAACACCTAGAGGAGGTTAGGAACACCTGGATGAGATCAGACAGGAACACCTGGATGGGATCACACAGGAACACCTGGAGGAGATCAGACAGGAACACCTGGATGGGATCAGACAGGAACACCTGGATGAGACAGGAACTCCTGGATGGGATCAGACAGGAACACCTGGAGGAGATCACACAGGAACACCTGGATGGGATCAGACAGGAACACCTGGAGGAGATCAGACAGGAACACCTAGAGGAGATCAGACAGGAACACCTGGATGGGATCAGACAGGAACACCTGGATGAGGTCACACAGGAACACCTGGATGGGATCAGACAGGAACACCTGGAGGAGATCAGACAGGAACACCTGGAGGAGACAGGAACACCTGGAGGAGATCAGACAGGAACACCTGGATGGGATCACACAGGAACACCTGGATGGGATCAGACAGGAACACCAGGAGGTCCCCGCGCTCCTCAGGTGGGTGCTGCTGGTCGATGCTCTGCAGGACTTGGAGGTAGGGAAGAGGGTCCAAAAGTTGGGGTTTTCTCTGGCTTTGGGGTTCTTCTGTGGGGATGGGGCGGTAGAGGACCTAAAAAGAGGAGAAATGAGGAGGGTGAGGGGTCAGCAGGAGGATGGGAGGTTGGATGGTCATGGAGTGCGGTTCTCCTGCTGGAGGTGGAACACCTGGATGGGACAGGAACACCTGGATGGGATCAGACAGGAACACCTGGAGGAGATCACAAAGGAA
>CAJRAV010000019.1:61176-85255 GCA_907165065.1 Caprimulgus europaeus
ACCCCCATGAACCCCAGTCCAGCCCCCTGGGACCCCTCCACACCCCACCCCATACCCCTGGGACCACCGTGCCCCTCAACCCAGCCCCCTGGGACCCCCCACACCCTAACACAGCCCCCTGGGACCCCGCCGACCCCAGGCCCGGCACCCGAATTCCCCCCCCACACACACCCCCCAGGCCCGCCGCCGCCGCCGTAGCCCCGCCGGGCCCCGCTTTCCCGCCCACCCCGTTCTCGGCCCAACAGGCCCCTCCCCGGCCCCCGCTTCTCCCCCGGCAGCCGCTCACCGAGCTCGGAGCCGCTCGGAGCCGCCGTCCGGACCCCGCAACCGCCCTTCCGGCCCCTCCGGCCCCTCCGGCCCCGGCCCCGGGCCGCGCTCACCCGGGCCGCGCTCACCCGCCAGGCCCCGCCGCTGCGTCACCACGAGCGGTCGCCAGGGGGCGCCCAAGGAGCGGAGCCGTGGAGCGACGGATGAAGGGGCGGAATTATGTAAATGAGGGGGCGTGGCTATGGAAATTAGGATGGTAAAGGGGTCTGGTGTATGTTAATGAGGGGGTGGGGCTATGGAAATCGGCGGTGAAAGGGGCGTGGCTGTGGAAATGAGGGTCGGGAAGGGGGAGGGTTATGGAAATGAGGGTCGGGAAATGGGCAGGGTTATGGAAATGAAGGGGAAGGGGCGGGGTTATGGAAATGAGGGGTTCTGAAGGGGCGGTGCTATCTAAATGAGGGTGGGGAAATGGGCGGGGTTATGGAAATGAGCAAGGGACCCGGTGAGAGCTGCCCAATGGGGAGGGTGGGGGCTGTGGGCACCGATGTCACCAGTGTCCCCAGCTGTCCCCACCCACCCCTACCGTGTCCATCATCAACCGTTCCCACTGATGTCCCCCTGTCCCCACTGATGTCCCACTGTCCCCACCATGTCCCACTGTCCCCATCTCCATGGTGTCCCACTGTCCCCAACCACCCCCACCATGTCCCACTGTCCCCACCCACCCCAACTGTCCCCATCCCCATGGTGTCCACCTGTCCCCAACCATCCCCACCGTGTCCATCCTCACCGATGTCCCACTGTCCCCACGCCCACCGTGTCCCACTGTCCCCATCTCCATAGTGTCCAACTGTCCCCACCCACCCCCACTGTCCCCAACCCCACCTGGTTGGTGAAGATCAGCCCAACCTTGACCACCACCCTCCACAACCACCTCCCAGCCTCACGAGCTGAATAAAGACCATAGTGAGGACCATCCGGGGCAGGGTGGGGGTGGAGGACACTGTGACACTTCTTGCATCATCCAGGAACTCCAAAATCTGCTGAAACAGCAAAAAAAACAAACCCCAAACCCAAGCCCTTGCCCAAGAAACCACCAAAAAGGAGAAGCAAAGGCTGGAGAACTTGCTCAAGGCTTGGAGGAGCTTCAACATTTATTGGCCAGGGTGGAGGTAGCCATGGTGAAGCCAGGGAGATGTTGAAGGACAGTCAGTTCCTCAGCCATGGGGTGGTGGAGGAGGAGGAGGAGGAGGAGGAGGAAGGGGGGGTTGAGGTTGTAGGTAGGTGCACCCACACCTTGGACCTCAGTAGGTGGTGGAGATGTGGGGCTGGGAAGGGTTCATGGGGCAGCTGGGAGAGGGAAGGAGCTGGGAATGAGCTGGAGAAGGAGGAGAACGTAGGGTGGTGTGGGAGGACAAAGTCTTCTCGTCACTGGTGGGTCACTGAGGAAGCCAAGAGGAGGTCCCCAGGGGGTAGGAGGACACACAACTTCTCTAAGCTCCAAGCTCATGGGGCAGCTGGTGGGGAAAGGGAGCAATGGAGGCATCTTCTCTCTACAGGACCCAGGAGAGGAGAAGGTGGTGGTGGTGGTGGTGGTCTCAAGCCCAGAAGTCACCTCACTCCTGGGTCACACGATGGTACTGACACTTTGGTCATCCATAGTGGCCTTGGTCTTCACCTTGCTGTCCCCTATGGTGCTGGTTGGATCATCACTCAACACCCCCCTCAAGATGGCTCTCCAAGAACGTTGGAACTTGTCCTTGAAGTCTTGACCCATGACCACGTAGATGATGGGGTTGATGCAACTGTTGATGTAGGCAACGCCGGCCACGATGGGGTCAGCTCGTAAAGCTCCCTTGAACAAACTGCTGTGAGGATGAGTAGAAGCCAAGATCAACCCCACCACGTGGTAGGGCAACCAACAGATGAAGAAGCTGATGATGACCACCAAGATGAGTTTGATGGCTTTCTGGGAGCGGGCAAAGCCTTTGCTGTGGATACGAGTCAGGAGAAGACTGTAACAAGCTGTGATGACCACAAAGGGCACCAAGAAACCACAGACAAAGCGGGTGATGGCCGTGATGAGCTCGGTCAAGTGTTGGTGACGTCCCACAACCACGTAATCCAAGACACAAGTGACCTTCTGGGAGAAGTCATCGTGCCTGGTGGTGCGGAAGATGAAGGAGGGGAGGGTGAGGAGCCCAGCCAAGAACCAAGCAGCTCCACAAGCTCCTCGTGCCAAGGCCAAGGTCCGGTGGTTCTGACACCACACCGGCCGCGTCACCATGGCGCAACGGTCGGCGCTGATGGCCATCAAGAGGAGGACGCTGGCAAACATGTTGAGGATGGTGACGGAAGGTAGAAGTTTGCAAGCAAAGCCACCTAAAGGCCAGTGGTGGTCACGAGCCAGTGGCAGAGCCAAGAAGGGAAGAGCCAAGCAACAGAGAAGGTCAGCCATGGAGAGGTTGAGGAACCACACGCCGTTGACCGTCCGTCTCAGCTCGAAGCCGGTCACCCAGATGACGGCTCCGTTGCCCAAGACACCCAAGAGGAAGATGAGGGCGTAGAGGGCCAGGACGGCGCGGTAGCGGTGAGGGACCTCGTAGCCATCCAGATCATCCATGATGCCATAGTCATCCCAGCTGGAGTAATTCCAGGTGTCATTGGCCATGGAGAAGTCCATCGTCCACCAGCTCCCAACCTAGAAACCACACTCTGGTTAGAGCATCATGGAATGGGTTGGGTTGGAAGGGACCTTCAAAGATCAACCCCCAAGCCATGGGCAAGGACATCTTCCACTAGACCAGGTTGCTCAAAGCCCCATCCATAGCCTCCCACCATGGTTTGGGTTGAAGGGACCTTCAAAGACCATCAAGGACATCTTCCACTAGACCAGGTTGCTCAAAGCCCCACCCATAGCATGACAGAAAGGTTTGGGTTGGAAGGGACCTTCAAAGATCAACCCCCATGCCATGGGCAAGGACATCTCCCACTAGACCAGGCTGTTCAAAGCCTGACACCATGGTTTGGGTTGGAAGAGACCTTCAAAGACCATCCAAGTCCAACCTCCTGCCATGGGCAAGGACATCTTCCACTAGACCAGGTTGCTCAAAGCCTCACACCATGGTTTGGGTTGGAAGGGACCTTCAAAGATCATCCAAGTCCAACCCCCATGCCATGGGCAAGGACATCTTCCACTAGACCAGGTTGCTCAAAGACTCCCACCATGGTTTGGGTTGAAGGGACCTCCAAAGATCAACCCCCATGCCATGGGCAAGGACATCTTCCACTAGACCAGGTTGCTCAAAGACTCCCACCATGGTTTGGGTTGGAAGGGACCTTCAAAGACCATCAAGGACATCTCCCACTAGACCAGGTTGCTCAAAGCCTGACACCATGGTTTGGGTTGGAAGGGACCTTCAAAGATCAACCCCCATGCCATGGGCAAGGACATCTCCCACTAGACCAGGTTGCTCAAGGTCTCACACCATGGTTTGGGTTGGAAGAGACCTTCACAGATCATCTAATCCAACCTCCTGCCATGGGCAAGGACATCTTCCCTTAGATCAGGTTGCTCAAGGTCTCACACCATGGTTTGGGTTGGAAGGGACCTTCAAAGACCATCAAGGACATCTTCCACTAGATCAGGTTGCTCAAAGCCTCACACCATGGTTTGGGTTGGAAGGGACCTTCAAAGATCATCTAATCCAACCCCCATGCCATTGGCCATCAAGGACATCTCCCACTAGACCAGGTTGCTCAAAGCCCCCTCCATAGCATGACAGAAAGGTTTGGGTTGGAAGAGACCTTCAAAGACCATTAAGGACATCTTCCACTAGACCAGGTTGCTCAAAGCCTCCCACCATGGTTTGGGTTGGAAGGGACCTTCAAAGATCATCTCATCCAACCCCCATGCCATGGGCAAGGACATCTTCCACTAGACCAGGTTGCTCCAAGCCCCACACAATGGTTTGGGTTGGAAGGGACCTTCAAAGACCATCAAGGACATCTTCCACTACATCAAAGTTGCCTCATCCAACCTGACCTTAAAAGATGGAGCATCCACAACTTCTCAGGGCCACCTCTTCCAGCATCTCACCACCTTCATCATAAAACATCTCTTCACTATGTCCACCACCACCATCATCATCATCATCATCACCACCATCATCATCATCATCTCTCCCTCCCATCCACCATGGATCTCCTCATGGAAAAGAGGCAGCACCTCCAAGACCATCCCAGTGAGATGCTCCTCAATGAGAACATGTGGTGGAAACATCTCAGACCTCTTGGCTTCACGTTCCCCCCCTCCTCCCCCTGCCCTGGTCACCAAGGAAGTGAGACATTTCCTCACTGAGCTGCCCTTGCCTACGTGGCACAAGAAGTTGGATGAGGAAACACCAGGAGAGCTGCAGCTTCAGCAGCTTCTCCAGCATCTACTGACCACCAAGTGTCACTGGGGGTGATTTTGGTTTGGTTCTCAAGGTGAAGAGAAACCTCTTGGTGGCCAAATCATCAAGATAAGGGGGGTGATAGGGGAAAAAACCAACCCAAAACCCTGAAGAAGAAGGAGGAGAAACCATGAAGAACATCTGGTGGAATCTCCTGAGTGACATGGAACACAGGAAGGGGGGGACAAAGGAACAAGGAGGAGATATGATGTCTCCAACCATCACCCAACACCTCAAGAGGAGCCACAACTTCACCCCACACCCTCAAGTGAGAAGAATCCATCCCACCCAGTAGGAGGATGGAGATGATTCCAAACCCAACCTTCTTCCCACTAGGACATTGGATATTGATGGAGGTAAAAAGGGGGAGAGGATTTCCACCCACCACATGTCCCACCAGCTGCTCACCTTGGTCTTCACCAAGCTCTGGGTGGGTCCCTGAGGACCAGTGGGGAACACTCGGGGTTTTATAGGGTGGAGAAGAGGAAGCAACGTCAGGGGGGAGGGGGAAGAGGTCAACAGTGGTGGCCAGCAGGAAAAAAAAGCCCAGAAGAAGCTGCTGGGTGGAGTTGGGAGAAGCAATGGGGGCTTCATCTCCAAGTGGGAGGTCACCCCCAATCAGAAGAAGTGATGTGAGGGGGGGAAGTGGGGGAAAAATGGGGGTGTCACCCCCCCAAAATGGTGTTTTGGAGGGTTCTCAGGGTCATTTCAGCTCTAAAGGTGAGGAGACACCTTGACCTTGGTGGGATCTCCTCCACCAGCATCTTCTCAACCTTCAAAGAGGAAGGGGGGGACCCCCAACATCAAGAAAAGGGGGGGATCCCATGAGGAAAAACGGGGGGGACCCCCCCAGCAGCAAGTTGGGGGGATCCCTACGAGCAAGGACCAGGCGTGAAGATCTTGTGGAGATTTATTTCCTCAAGAGCTGGTGGGATGAAGCAGCTCCAAAGTTGAGGGGGGGGGAGCACCCCCAAATCCAGCTCAACACAGGAGGGGACCCCCAAAAAATATCCCTCCCCAGGGGTAAGAACTGGGGGTGCACACTTAGAACCCCCCCCCACTTTCAATGTCACCATCAACGTTGGGTTCCTCCACGTTGAAACCCCCCTGAGATGGGGGCTCAACCCATCCCCCTGGGTGCAGAAGACATTTTAGGGGGGGTCCCCCCAAAAAAAAGGGTCAGACCCCTATGGGGGTGATTTCCATGGCCCCCCCCCCACTTCCCCACCCCCCCCAAATGATTCCTGGTGGTCTCACAGTCTTGGGGGTGACGAAGGGACAAGTTGAGGACATCAGGACACTTGGTCACCCTGAAGGAGAAAGAGAAGAAGGAGGTGGTGGAGAAGCTGCCAGGCTCAAAAATGGGGCAAATCTGAGGGATTTTGGGGGTTTTGGGGGGGATTTTGGGGATTGGGGGGGTGGGGATCTCTGTCTGCACCCCCTTTTACCAGCTGAGGGGGGGGAGGGGTATGTGGGGGTCACCCCACTGCTGGGTGCCCCACGCTTGGGTGGGGGGGGTTGATTCAACCATGGGGGTGGGGGGTGTTTTGTCACCCACCCCCCCCAAAAAAAGGGGGTGTTGTCCCAATTCCACAGCAAATAATCCAGGGAAAAACAGTCCCTGGGGGGGGACCAAAAACACCTAAAAACCAGCAAAAAACCTCAAAAAACAACCCCAAAAAAACACCAAAAACACCCAAACACCAAAAAACACCAAAAAACCTCAAAAACCAACCCAAAAACCACCAAAAACACCCAAACACCAAAAAACCAGCAAAAACCAGCAAAAAAACCCCACCAAAAACACACAAACACAAAAAAAATTAAAAAACAACCCAAAAACCATCAAAACCACCAAAAAAACCAACCCAAAAAACACCAAAAACACCCAAACACAAAAAAAACATTTAAAAAAACACCCAAAAAATCACCAAAAACACCAAAAAAGCAAAAAACCCCACCAAGAAACAGTAAAAAACCCCACCAAAAAACCCCAAGAAACAAAAAAACTCACCAAAAGCCCCCCAAAACCCCCCAAAAACCCCGAAACCCACCAAAAAAACCCCCAAAACTACAAAAAAACCCCCAAACCACAAAAAACCCCACAGAAAAACCACCAAAAAATAAAAAACACCAAAAAATACCCAAAAAACACCAAAAACCCCCCAAAAGAAAAGAAACACCAAAAACCAACAAAAAACCCAACAAAACCCCCCAAAACCCCACCAAACCCCCAAAAAAGTAAAAAACACCATCAAAAAAACTACCAAAAACAACCAAAAAAACCCTCCAAAACAAAAGAAAACCAAAATAAAACAAAAAACTACCAAAAAAACCCCCAAACCCACCAAAAACCCCCCAAAACACCAACAAAAAAACTACCAAAAAACCCCAAGACACAAGAAAACAAAAAAAAAAACCCCAAAAAACACAAATACCAAAAAACTACCAAAAACCCACCAAAAAACACCAAAAACCACCAAAAAACCCACCAAAAACTACCAAAAAAACCCCCCAAAACCACCAAAAAACCCCACCCAAAACACCAAAAACCACCACCAAAAAACCACCAAAAACCACAAAAAACACCAAAAAACCTACCAAAAAAGCAAAAAACACCAACAAAAAAACTAGCAAAAAATTAGCAAAAAAACACAAAAAAAGCCCCAAAAAAGAAAAAAACAAACAAAAAACATCAACAAAAACATCAACAAAAAACCACCAAAACGCCCCCAAAAAAGCCCCCCCCAAAAAAAACAAAGCCCCAAACCACCCCCAAAAACCCACCAATAAACACAAAAAAACCACCCAAAAAAACCCACCAAAACTCATAAAAAAACCCTCAAAAACACCCCAACCCCCCCCCAAAAAACCCCAAAACCCCCCCCTTCCCCCCCCAGTTAAAAATCACCCAGAAAAGGGGTTCTGATGCAAACGCACCCGCTGGTAATCCCGGATTTCCGCCCTCCCCGTGTCTGGATCGGGGGGAAACGGGGGAATTCCTGGAGGGGGGGGTAGAAAAATATTAATTAATTAATTAATTAATTAGGGTCTGAACCCCCCCAATTCCCCCCCCCCCCCCCCCCACACACCAGCTCGCAGGACACCCCCCAGCTCAGGGGGTTTGAAGTGGAGGGTCCCCCCCAAATCAGGGGGTTTGAAGTGGGGAGGGTCCCCGTGCTGTGCCCCCCTCCCCCCCCACATCAGGGGGTTTGAAGTGGGGAGGGTCCCCCCCCGAGGGTTCCCCCCCCAGCTCAGGGGGTTTGAAGTGGGGAGGGTCCCCTGTGCTGTGTGTCCCCCCCACATCAGGGGGTTCGAAGTGGGGAGGGTCCCCTGTGCTGTGCCCCCCCCTAAGTAAGGGGGTTTAAAGTGGGGAGGGTCCCCCCCACATCAGGGAGGGTCCCCCCCACATCAGGGGGTTTGAAATGGGGAGGGTCCCCTGTGCTGTGTGTCCCCCCCCCACATCAGGGGGTTTAAAATGGGGAGGGTCCCCCCCAAATCAGGGGGTTTGAAGTGGGGCGGGTCCCCCATGTTGTGTGTCCCCCCCCAGCTCAGGGGGTTTGAAGTGGGGAGGGTCCCCTGTGCTGTGTGTCCCCCCCCCCACATGAAGGGGTTTGAAGTGGGGAGGGTCCCCCATGTTGTGTGTCCCCCCCCCACCCCCAAACCCCCCCCCCGTGTCCCACCCTCTGCCGGGCTCCTCGTCGCCTCTCCCTGCTTCTGCTCCATGCTCAGCCTCCTTCCTTCCTTCTGGGGGGGGTCCACAAGGGTCTGCACCCCCCTGGGGGGCCCTGTCACCTCCATTGGGCTCAGCCCTACATGAGGGGGGGGAGAAAAAGAAGTGGGGGGGGTGGGGGAGGGGAGAAAAAGAAGGGGGGGGGGGACAGAGACAATCAAGCCCCAGTTTGGTCCCTTCCCTTGTCCTGCTGCTCCGGCTCCGTGTGTGTGTCCCCCCCCCACCCCCCCCCCAAATCCAAGGGGTTCAGCACAGGTTTGGTGGGTGCCCCCCCCCCCATTTTACACCCCCCCCTCCCCAATTTTACCTGAAGTGTCTCCAGAAGCCCCTCTGGCCCTGGGGACAGGGGGACCCGAGAGGGGACTGTCCCCAAGGCTGCTGCGGGGAGAGCTCGGCTCCATCTCCTCGCCCCAGTCTGAGACCGCCCGGTGACCTTCCACGGGGGAGAAGGGACTTGGGGGGGTCCCAGCCCCCCCAAATGAAACAGGGGGTACATCAAGTTTAGGGGTCACAGCCTGATGGGTTTTGGGGGGACGTTGAGTTTTGGGGGACGCACTGAGAGGTGCTTGGTCCTCGCTGGGGGGGGTGCTGCCTTCATCCTCCTCCTCCTCCTCCTCCTCCTCCTCGCTGACGTCCTCCCACTGATCCTCGTCCTCCTCGGGGCTCAGGGAATTGGGGGGCTCTGGGGTGACCCCCCCGGGGTGGTTCCTCCACCTGGGGGTACAGGGAAGGGGGTTTTGGGGGGAGATTGGGGGGGGATAGGGTGGTTTGGGGGGGATTCGGGGGGCTCAGGATGACCCCACTGGGGGGTTCCTCCACCTGTGGGTACAAGGAGGGGGGTTTTTGGGGGGGATTGGGGGGTTTTGGAAGGGATTGGGGGGCTCTGGGGTGACCCCACTGGGTGGTTCCTCCACCTGGGGGTACAGGGAGAGGGGTTCTGGGGGGTTTTGGGGGGGATTGAGGTGACCCCACTGGGTGGTTCCTCCACCTGGGGGTACAGGGAGAGGGATTTTGGGGGGCATTGGGGGGCTCCAGGATGACCCCACTGGGTGCTTCCTCCACCAGTGAGTATGGGGAGGGGGATTTTGGGGGGTATGGGGGGAATTGGGGGGGTTTTGGGGGGGACTGGGGGGCTCTAGGGTGACCCCACTGGGTGGTTCTTACACCTGGGGGTACAGGGAGAGGGATTTTGGGGGGCATTGGGGGGCTCTGGGGTGACCCCACTGGGTGGTTCCTCCACCTGGGGGTATGGGTAGGGGGATTTTGGGGGGATTGGGGGGCTTGGGGGGGGGATCAGAGGGGGACACCCCCCAAGTGTTTTACCCCCCGGCTCGGGGTGTCCTCGGTGCCCCGTGGCAGCTCCTTCTCCTCCCACCGGTTATCGTGGAGGCTGCAGAGGAAAAAACACCCCAAATTGGGGAAAACAACCCAAAAATGACAATTTCCAGGGGAAAAAGGGGTTCAGGGGGTGACCCCCCCAAAAATAAATGAATTATCACTGGGGTGGGGGTGTTATTGGGGGGGGTGGAGAGTAAAAAACACCCAAAATTGGGGAAAATGACTCAAAAATGACAATTTCCAGGGAAAAAATGACTCAAAAATGACAATTTCCAGGGGAAAAGGGGGTTCAGGGGGTGACCCCCCCAAAAATAAATGAATTATCACTGGGGTGGGGGTGTTATTGGGGGGGGTGGAGGGAAAAAAACACCCAAAATGGGGGAAAATGACTCAAAAATGACAATTTCCAGGGGAAAAGGGGTTTGGGGGTGTCAGGGGGACCCCACTGACCTGTAGGGGTGGGGGGTGCCCCCCCCCCGGCTCTTTCTCCTCCGGGGGGCGCGGGGGGGGGTGAGGAACTCCCCCAGGGTGGGGGTCTTTGGGGGGGGGCGTCTGATTTCGTCACGGCCGCTCGGTTCCGCGTCGGGGATCAGAGTGGAACCGTCCTTGAACCTACAGGAATTAATCAATTAATTAATTAATCAATTAATCAATCAATTAATCAATTAATCAAATTAAATTACATTGAATTGAAGAATAAAAATTAAAATAAATAAAATAAAATAATAAAATAGAATAAGAAAGATTAAAATAAAATTTAAAATAAAGTGAAATTGAATCATACAATTAAGGTAATTGAATTAAATAAAAACTTAATCAAATAAAATAATCAGGAGTAAAATGAAATAATGAAATAAAATAATCAAATAAGACAAAAAATAAAATAATAAAATTGAATAAAATAAATAAATTAGGGGAAACAATAAGTAAATAAATATGAAATATTTAAAATAAAAATAAAATAAAGTTATAAATAATAAAATTATAAAATTAAAGTAATTAAAATAGGGCAAACAAATATGTGAAATTTAAAATAAAATAAAATTAAAAATTATAAAATTAAATAAAATAATTACATTAAATAAAACAAAAAATAATATTAAGTAAATAAATAAATAATGGACTGAAAATATAAATAATCAAAATTTAAAAATTAAATAAATTAAACAAAAATAATATAAAATAAATAAATTAAAAATAAATTTAAAATAAAAAAGTAATTAAAATAATAAAATTAAATAAATTAAATAAACAAAACAAAAAAAATAAAATAAATGACAAAAAATAAAAAATTAAAAATAAAATTTTTAAAAATTAAAAATTTAAACAAATAATCAAAATAATAAAATTAAATAAATTAAATAAAACTGAAAATAATATAAAATAAAATAAATTAAATAAAAAAAAAAAAAAAAATAAAAAAAAAAAAAAAAAAAAAATTAAAAATAAAATTTGAAATAAAAAAATTTTAAAAAATAATCAAAAAAAATAAAAAAAAAAAAAAAAAATAAAATAAAAAAAAAAAAAAAAATATAAAATTAAAAATTAAATTAAAAATTAAATTAAAAATAAAGATAAACTAAATAAAGACAAGGGATGGGTGACAGCAGTGACACCCCCAGACCCCTCCCCGCCCCCAGCCCTGGGCAGTGACCCCCCCAGACCCCCTCCCCGCCCCCAGCCCCGGTCAGTGACCCCCCCCCGTGCCCCCAGCCCCGGGCAGTGACCCCCCCAGCCCTGGGCAGTGACCCCCCCAGACCCTCTCCCCACACCCAGCCACAGGCAGTGACCCCCCCAGCCTCCTCCCCACCCCCCCAGCCCCGGGCAGTGACCCCCCCAGACCCCTCCCCGCCCCCACCCCCCCCCGTGCCCCCAGCCCCGGGCAGTGACCCCCCCAGACCCCTCCCCGCCCCCAGCCCCGGGCAGTGACCCCCCCAGCCCCCTCCCCCCCCCAGCCCCGGGCAGTGACCCCCCCACGTGTCCCCTCCCCGCCCCCCAGCCCCCCCAGTGACCCCTCCCCGCCCCCAGCCCCGGGCAGTGACCCCCCCGCGCCCCCCGGTTCCGCACATGCTGTCGGGTTTCTCGGCGTCCCACTCCCGCCGCCACTGCCCGCCGGGCTGCCGGTGCCGCTCCAGCCGCTCCCGGTCGATCTGCTCCCGCTCCCGCTTCCACCGCACGTACTCGGCGCGTTCCCGCCCGGTCATGGACAGCGTCAGGTCCAGCGGGGCCCCGCCCCGGGGGCTGCGGCGCCGGCCCTGCTGCCGCCACCGAGCTCGGCTCCCACCGCGATCGTTCACCTCGGGGACCCCCCCCAAAATCCAGGGGGAGGAGTGGGGGGGGGGGAGTTGAGGGGGGGGGGAGTTGAGGGGGGGGGGGAGTTGAGGGGGGGGGGAGTTGAGGGGGGGGGATTGAGGGGGGGGGATTGAGGGGGGGGGATTGAGGGGGGGGGGAAGGTGGGAGTTGAGGGGGGAGTTGGGGGGGAGGAATTGTGGGGGGGAGTTGAAGGGTTGACAGTCGGGGGGGAGAGTTGGGGGGGTGGGAGTCGAGGGGGTGGCAGTTGAGGGGTGGGATTGAGGGGGGAGGGAATTGGGGGGGTGGGAGTTGAGGGGTGGGTCGGAGTCAGGGGGGTGGTAGTCGGGGGGTAAGATGGGGGGGTGGCACTTGGGGAGGGGAGTCAGGGGGGTGGCAGTTGGGGGGGAGAGTTGGGGGGTGGCAGTTGGGGGGGTGGCAGTTGGGGGGGGGAGTCTTGGGGGTGGGAGTCGAGGGAGGTCGGAGTTGGGGGGGTAAGATTGGGGAGGTGGCAGTTGGGGGGGTGGCACTTGGAGAGGGGGTGGCATTTGGAGAGGGGGTAAGATTGGGGGGGTGGCATTTAGGGGAGGGGAGTCAGGGGGGTGGGAGTCAGGGGGTGGCATTTGAGGGGGGGTGGCATTTTGGAGGGGGGGGATTTGAGGGAGTGGGATTAGGGGGTGGCATTTGGGGGGGGTGGCATTTGGAGAGGGGGTGGCATTTGGAGAGAGGGTAAGATTGGGGGGGTGGCATTTAGGGGAGGGGAGTCGGGGGGGTGGCAGTCGGGGGGGGCATTTGGAGGGAGTGGGATTAGAGGGTGGCATTTGGGGGGGGGTGGCATTTGGGGGGGGAGTCGGGGGGATGGCATTTGGAGAGGGGGTGGCATTTGGGGGGGGTGGCATTTGGAGAGGGGGTGGCATTGGAGGGGGGGGTGCCAGTTGGGGGTGTAAGATTAGGGGGGTGGCATTTGGGGGGGGGGGGGGGGGCATTTGGGGGGGGATTGGAGGGAGGCATTTGGAGAGGGGCTGGCATTGGGGGGGAGGGGTGGCATTTGAGGGGGGGGATTGGAGGGTGGCATTTGGGGGGGGTGGCATTGGAGGGGGGTGCCATTTGGGAAGGGGGGGGTGGGATTTGGGGAGGGGGGGGTGGGATTTGGGAGGGGGGGGTGGGATTTGGGAGGGGGACCTTACCGGGCCCTGCCGTGTTTTTTCCCGGTCCATTCCGGTTTTCACCTTCTCAAAGTCGGGGCCCCCCCAGTTCCGCACGTGCCGGCGGCTCCCCCCGCGCCCGTCCCGGGCCTGGAGGGAGCCCCTGCGCCGGGGGTCGTCCAGGAAACTCCTCACGGGGTTCCTCTCCTGAACCCCATCCTGGGGGGGCAAAACGGGGGTGGGGGGGCTGGGTGGGGGGGTTTGGGGGGGGCTGAGTGGGGTGGTTTTAGGGGGGGCTGAGTGGGGTGGTTTTAGGGGCCATTTGGGGTCGGTTTGGAGGGGGCTGAGTGGGTTGTTTAGGTGCTGAGTGGGCTGTTTTGGGGGGGAAACTGAGTGGGGTGGTTTTGGGGGGGAAACTGAGTGGGGTGGTTTTGGGGGGGAAACTGAGTGGGGTGGTTTTGGGGGGGGCTGAGTGGGGTGGTTTTGGGGGGGGCTGAGTGGGGTGGTTTTGGGGGGGGCTGAGTGGGCTGGTTTTGGGGGGGGCTGAGTGAGATGGTTTGGGGGGGGCTGAGTGAGATGGTTTGGGGGGGGCTGAGTGAGATGGTTTGGGGGGGCTGATGGGTTGTTTTTGGGGGGGCTGAGTGGGTCGTTTAGGAGCTGAGTGGGCTGTTTTGGGGGGGGCTGAGTGGGTTATTTAGGAGCTGAGTGGGCTGTTTTGGGGGGGGCTGAGTGAGATGGTTTTGGGGGGCAGATGGGTTGCCCCCCCAACTCCCTCACCCGCTGGTTCCGCTCGTACTCGGCGATTTTCTCCATCTCCTCGTTCATCTTCTCGATGTTCTGGCGCCGCCGCTCTTCCCACTCCTGGGGAGGAGGAAGCAGGGGGATAAAGTAGGGACCCCCCCCCCAAAAAAATACCCAGTGACCCCCCCAAAAATAACCAACCCAGCTCCCCCAAAACCACCCCACTCAGCCCCCCCCAAAATAACCAACCCAACTCCCCCAAAACCACCCCATTCAGCCCCCACAAAAACAACCCAGCCCCCCCAAAACCAACCCCAAATGGCCCCCCCAAAACCACCCCACTCAGCCCCCCAAAACCAACCCCAAATGCCCCCCCCAAAAATAACCAACCCAGCCCCCCCAAAACAACCCACTCAGCCTCCCCCAAAAGCAACCTACTCAGCTCCCAAAAAACCCATCCAGCCCCCCCAAAACAACCCCAAAACCACTCCACTCATTCCCCCCAAAACCACCCCACTCAGCCCCCCAAAACCACCCCACTCAGCCCCTCCAAAACCACCCCACTCAGCCCCCCCAAAACCACCCCACTCAGCCCCCCCAAAACAACCCAGGCCCCCCAAAACCACCCCATTCAGCCCCCCAAAACCAACCCCAAATGCCCCCCCAAAACCACCCCACTCAGCCCCCCAAAACCACCCCATTTAGCCCCCCAAAACCAACCCCAAATGGCCCCCCCAAAACCACCCCACTCAGCCCCCCCAAAACCACCCCATTCAGCCCCCCAAAAACAACCCAGCCCCCCCCAAAACCACCCCATTCAGCCCCCCCAAAAACAACCCACTCAGCTCTTAAACAACCCAGCCCCACCCCCCAAAACATCCAACCCCCCCCCAAACCAACCCCACTGAGCCCCCCCCCAAACCCCCAACCCCCCCAAACCACCCACCTTGGACTTTCGGTCGGGGCCGTTGTCACCCCCCGTCCCCACCCCAACCACCCCCCGTCCCCGTGACCGTCGTCCCCGGCCGCCACGTTCCCCGGGGTGGCCCCGTTCCCCGGTGCCCCCCTCCCCAGAGGGGTGTGTGGGGTGCTCCCCCCGCGGGGAGCGCCCGGGTGGACACGGGTGGGCACGGGGGGGAGCGGTGGGGAGCGGCGCCACGGGTGGGTTTGGGGGGACACGATGGTTTCTTGTCCTTGACCACACGTTTCTCCTGGAAAAGGGGGGGGAAATCACGGAGAGAGGGGGGTGTCAGGTGAGTGAGACTTAAAATGAACCCCAAAATCACCCTGAACCCCCCCAAAATCACCCTGAACCCCCCCAAAACCACTCACCCCAGGGGAAAGCACGACCTGGAGGGTGCTGGAGAGATCCTGCTCCACCCATCTGCGGGGGCCTTGGCTGGGTCGGAGCCGGCGCAGGGCGGTGACGGCGATTCCCTCCTGCTCCGCTTTCCTCCGGTCCTCCTCGATCTCCTGACGAGGGGGGAGGAAACCAAACCCTTCTTCAACCTGGGGTCCAGCCCCCACACTCGGTTTTGAGACATTAAACCCGGTTTTGAGGTGTTAAACCTGGTTTTAAGATGTTAAATCTGGTATTTTTCAGCCCTTAAACCCGATATTAAGACATTAAACCCAGTTCTAAGCCATTAAACCTGATATTTTTGAGCCCTTAAACCCAGTTTCAAGACATTAAACCCAATATTAAGACATTAAACCCGATATTAAGACATTAAAGCCAGTTTTGAGGTGTTAAACCCAGTATTTTTGAGCCCTTAAACCCAGTTTCAAGCCCTTAAACCTGGTTTTAAGACATTAAACCCGGTTTTGAAGCATTAAACCTGGTTTTAAGATGTTAAATCCGGTATTTTTGAGCCCTTAAACCCAATATTGAGCCCTTAAACCCAATATTGAGCCCTTAAACCCAATATTGAGCCCTTAAACCCAATATTCAGCCCTTAAAACCCAGATACAAGCCCTTAAACCTGGTTTTAAGACATTAAACCCGATATTTTTCAGCCCTTAAACCCAATATTGAGCCCTTAAGCCCAATATTGAGCCCTTAAGCCCAATATTGAGCCCTTAAGCCCAGTTTTAAGGCATTAAACCCGATATTTTTGAGCCCTTAAAACCAGTTTTAACACATTAAACCTGATATTAAGACATTAAACCCCGTATTTTTGAGCTCTTAAACCCGGTTTTAAGACATTAAACCCGGTTTTGAGGTGTTAAACCTGGTTTTAAGGTGTTAAATCCGGTATTTTTGAGCCCTTAAACCCGGTTTTCAGCCCTTAAACCTGGTTTTGAGGTGTTAAAACTGGTTTTGAGACATTAAACCTGATATTAAGACATTAAGCCCGGTTCTAAGCCATTAAACCTGATATTTTTGAGCCCTTAAACCCAGTTTTGAGGCGTTAAACCCGATATTAAGACATTAAACCCAATATTTTTCAGCCCTTAAACCTGGTTTTCAGCCCTTAAACCCGGTTTCGAGCCCTTAAACCTGATATTAAGACATTAAACTGAGCTTTGAGGCATTAAACCTGGTTTTAAGATGCAAAACCTGGTATTTTTGAGCTCTTAAACCCGATATTAAGACATTAAACCCGGTTCTAAGCCATTAAACCTGATATTTTTGAGCCCTTAAACCCAGTTTCAAGACATTAAACCCGATATTAAGACATTAAAGCCAGTTTTGAGGTGTTAAACCCAGTATTTTTGAGCCCTTAAACCCAGTTTCGAGCCCTTAAACCTGGTTTTAAGACATTAAACCTAGTTTTGAGGCGTTAAACCTGCTTTTAAGATGTAAAACCTGGTATATTTTGAGCCCTTAAACCCAGTTTTAAGACATTAAACCCAGTTTCGACCCCTTAAACCTGATATTAAGACATTAAACCCAGTTCTAAGCCATTAAACCTGATATTTTTGAGCCCTTAAACCCAGTTTTGAGCCCTTAAACCCAGTTTCAAGACATTAAATCCGATATTAAGACATTAAACTCAGTTTTTAGGTGTTAAACCCAGTATTTTTGAGCCCTTAAACCCAGTTTCGAGCCCTTAAACCTGGTTTTAAGACATTAAACCTAGTTTTGAGGCGTTAAACCTGCTTTTAAGATGTAAAACCTGGTATATTTTGAGCCCTTAAACCCAGTTTTAAGACATTAAACCCAGTTTCGACCCCTTAAACCTGATATTAAGACATTAAACCCAGTTTTCAGCCGTTAAACCTGGTTTTAAGATGTAAAACCTGGTATTTTTGAACCCTTAAACCTGATATTAAGACATTAAACCCAGTTCTAAGCCATTAAACCTCATATTTTTGAGCCCTTAAACCCAGTTTTGAGCCCTTAAACCCAGTTTCAAGACATTAAACCCGATATTAAGACATTAAACCCAGTTTTTAGGTGTTAAACCCAGTATTTTTGAGCCCTTAAACCCAGTTTTGAGGTGTTAAACCTGGTTTTAAGATGTTAAATCTGGTATTTTTGAGGCCTTCAACCCAGTTTCGAGCCCTTAAACCCAGTTTTCAGCTATTAAACCCGGTATTTTTGAGCCCTTAAAACCAGATTTAAGATATTAAACCTGGTTTTGAGACATTAAAACCAGTTTTAAGCCCTTAAACCTGATACTAAGACATTAAACCTGGTTTGCAGCTGTTAAACCCAGTTTTAAGATGTTAAATCTGGTATTTTTGAGCCCTTAAACCTGGTTTTCAGCCCTTAAACCCAGTTTCGAGTCCTTAAACCTGGTTTTAAGACATTAAGCCTGATATTAAGACATTAAAGCCAGTTTTGAGGTGTTAAACCCAGTATTTTTGAGCCCTTAAACCCAGTTTCGAGCCCTTAAACCTGGTTTTAAGGCATTAAACCTGCTTTTAAGATGTTAAATCTGGTATTTTTGAGCCCTTAAACCCAGTTTTAAGACATTAAACCCAGTTTTAAGACATTAAACCCAGTTTTAAGACATTAAACCCAGTTTTGAGGCGTTAAACCTGGTTTTAAGATGCAAAACCTGGTATTTTTGAGCTCTTAAACCCGATATTAAGACATTAAACCCAGTTCTAAGCCATTAAACCTGATATTTTTGAGCCCTTAAACCCAGTTTCGAGCCCTTAAACCCAGTTTCAAGACATTAAACGCGATATTAAGACATTAAACCCAGTTTTGAGGTGTTAAACCTGGTATTTTTGAGCCCTTAAACTTAGTTTTCAGCCCTTAAACCCGATACTGAGACATTAAACCTGGTTTTGAGACATTAAACCCAGTTTTAAGACATTAAACCCGGTATTTTTAAGCTCTTAAACCTGGTTTGAGCCATTAAACCTGGTTTTAAGATGTTAAACCCGGTATTTTTGAACCCTTAAACCCGGTTTCAAGCCCTTAAACACGGTTTTGAGCCATGAAACCCAGTTTTCAGCCCTTAACCCCGGTATTTTTCAGCCCCTAACCCCGGTTTCAAGCCTTTAAACCGGTTTCCAGCCGTTAACGCCGGTTTGAGCCGCTGGGGGCAGGGGCTGAGGGGCCGGCAGCGCCGCCCCCCTCTCACCTGGTAGCGCCGGATCAAAGCCTCGTTCTTCTTGCGCAGCGCCTCGATGCGCTTGTCCAGCTCCGCGTCCTTCTCCTCCTTCGAGCTCAGGTCCAGCGCCGCCGACTGCGGGGACACCGGGAGTGAGAGGCGGGGACACCGGGAGGGAGAGGCGGGACCGGCCCTGCCCCCGTCCAAACCGGTTTCCTTCACCCCCCGCCCAAATAAAAGCAGCAAGCCGGTTCCCCCGGTAATGGCGGGAGAGCGATACCGAGCCCCGGAGCTCCGAACCGGCCTGGGCACCCTCAGCCCGGCCCCTTTGGAACTCCAGCCCGGTTCCCCGGAGCCTCAGCCCGGCCTGGCCGCCCTCACCCGGTTCCCCGGAGCCCCAGTCCGGCTTCCGACAAGGCCCAGCCCCGTTCCCCGGAGCCCTAGCCCGGTTCCCCGGAGCCCCAGCCCGGCCTCCAACAAGGTCCAGCCCCGTTCCCGGAGCCCCAGCCCGGCGTCCGACAAGGCCCAGTCCGGCTCTCCGGAGCCCCAGCCCGGCCTGGCCGCCCTCACCCGGTTCCCCGGAAACCCAGTCCGGCCTCCGACAAGGCCCAGCCCCGTTCCCGGAGCCCCAGCCCGGCCTGGCCACCTTCACCCGGTTCCCCGGAGCCCCAGCCCGGCCTGGCTGCCCTCACCCGGTTCCCCGGAGCTCCAGTCCGGCTTCCGACAAGGCCCAGCCCCGTTCCCCGGAGCCCTAGCCCGGTTCCCCGGAGCCCCAGCCCGGCCTGGCCGCCCTCACCCGGCCCCTTGGAGCCCCAGTCCGGCCTTCCCAGCCCCGTCCCCCGGAGCTGCAGGCCGGCCTGGCCACCTTCACCCGGTTCCCCGGAGCCCCAGCCCGGCCTGGCTGCCCTCACCCGGTTCCCCGGAGCCCCAGTCCGGCCTCCGACAAGACTCAGCCCCGTTCCCCGGAGCCCCAGCCCGGCCTGGCCGCCCTCACCCGGCCCCTTGGAGCCCCAGTCCGGCCTTCCCAGCCCCGTCCCCCGGAGCCCCAGCCCGGCCTCCAGCAGGACCAGGCCGCCTCATCCCGCCCCCACTCCCGGAGCGGAGGCCCCGGAGCGGGCCGGGCCTCACCATGATGGCGGCGGCGGCGGGACCGGACCGGGCCCGGCTGCACACGGAGCTCCCCGGCAACTGCCTGACCCCGCCCACCCGCGCGTCAGAGCGACTTCCGCTTCCGCTCTGGGAATTAAAGGGGAGGCGAGTGCTTAAAAGGGCAATGGCAGAATAAGGGTGGGGCCCACCGTGGGGCTGGCTGGTCACCCATGTGACTGTCCCGCTGTCCCTCTGTCCCCTCCCTGGCGCCTGTCCTTCCTCCCACCCAGCCTCGGTGATTGTCCCCATGCTGTCCCCTGTCCTGGAGGGGTCCTCATAGCTATGTGTCCCCCATGTGTCCCCATGTCCCCCCACGTGTCTCTGTCCCTGTGTCCCCATGTCCCCCAATGTCCCTGTCCCCCATGTGTCCTCATGTCCCTGTGTCCCCATGTCCCTGTCCCATGTGCCCCATGTCCCCTCACGTGTCTCCGTTCCTGTACCCTCATGTCCCCCCATGTCCCTGTCCCCATGTGTCCCCATGTCCCCCCATGTCCCTGTGCCCTCTTGTCCCCATGCCCCCATGTTGCCATGCCCCAATGTCCCCATGTCCCTGTTGTCCCCATTTCCCGGCACCCCAACATCCCAATGTCCTCGTCACCCCTTTCCCCCATGTCCCCAAGTCCCCGTGTCACTGTGCCCTCAAATTCCCATGTCCCCAATGTCCCCATGTCCCTGTGTCACTGTGCCCTTCTGTTCCAGTGCCTCCATGTCCCCATGTCCTCCTGTCCCTGTGTCACTGTGGCCTCAAATTCCCCTGTCCCCAATGTCCCCAATGTCCCTGTGTCACCATGTCCCCTCAAATTCCCCTGTCCCCAATGTCCCCATGTCACCATGTCCCCTGTCCTCATGCCAGCGTGTCCCCATGTTGGTGTCCCACCCACCAATAGGCTTGTCCCCAACATCTTCCTGTCTCCGTGTCCCCCTGTCCCGTGTCCCCCTGTCCCCATGTTGTTGTCCCCCCACATCCCCGTGTCCCCCTGTCCCTGTGTCCCCATCTCCATGTCCCCCACGCCCCGTATCTCCCCGTACCCCTGTGTCCCTGTCTCTCCCTGTCCCTGTGTCCCCATGTCCCAATGTTCCCGTGTTGTGTCCCTCTATATCCCCGTGTCTCCCTGTCCCCATGTCGGTGTCCCCCCATGTCCTCCTGTTCCCGTGTTCCCCTGTCCTGTGTCCCCATGTCCCAATGTCCCCATGTTGTTGTCCCCCCTGTCCCTGTGTCCCCGTCCCCGTGTCCCCCACACCCCGTGTCCCCGCGTATCCCCCTGTCCCTGTGTCCCCCTGTCCCCATGTCGGTGTCCCCCTGTCCTCCTGTCCCTGTGCCCCCCTGTCCCCATGTCCCCCCCTGTCCCGTGTCCCCCTGTCCCCCTGTCCCCCCCGTCCCGTGTCCCCCTGTCCCCGTGTCCCCCTGTCCCCATGTCAGTGTCTCCCCCGTCCCGTGTCCCCCTGTCCCTGTGTCCCCCTGTCCCCAATATCAATGTCCCCACTGCCCCGTGTCCCCCTGTCCCTGTGTCCCCCTGTCCCTGTGTCCCCACATCCCCGTGTCCCCCTGTCCCTGTGTCCCCCTGTCCCTGTGTCCCTGTGCCCCCCTGCCCCGTGTCCCCCTGTCCCCGTGTCCCCCTGTCCCCATGTCAGTGTCCCCCCCTGCCCCGTGTCCCCCTGTCCCTGTGTCCTCCTGTCCCTGTGTCCCTGTGTCCCCATGTCAGTGTCCCCCCCTGCCCCGTGTCCCCCCTGTCGCCCCCCCGCCTCTCCCCGGCCGCGTCTCGCTCCGGCCCCGTCTCGCTCCCCTCGCCGTCCCCTGCGGTGGGCGGGGCTGGAGGCGGGAGTGGGCGTGGCCTCGCCCCAGCCCCGCCCCCTGGCTGTCTCCATGGCAGCTGCGGCTCTGGCCCCGGCGGCGCGCGCTGATTGGCTGAGGCGGGGAAGGCGCGCGGAGCCGGGGGGCGGGGCCAGGCGGGGGCCGGGGCCCGTAGTGGAGCCTATAACGGAGCCTATAACGGGCCCTATAGCGGGACCTATAGCAGGGCCTATAGCAGGGTCCTATAGAGGGACGTATAGCAGGGCCTATAGCGGGACCTATAGAGGGACATATAGCAGGGCCTATAGCAGGACCTATAGCGGGACATATAGCAAGACCTATAGTGGGGCCTATAGCGGGACATATAGCAGGGCCTATAGCAGGACCTATAGCGGGGCCTATAGCAGGTCCTATAGCAAGATGTATGGCAGGTCCTATAGCAAGATGTATAGCGGGTCCTATAGAGGGACGTATAGCGGGGCCTATAACGGGATCTATAGCCAGGCCTATAACAGAGCCTATAGCAGGACATGTAGCAGGATGTATAGCGGGACCTATAGTCATTACCTATGGCCTGTACCCATAGGCTGTACTTACAGCCTTTATCTACAACCAGTACCCATGGCCAGTCCCTATGGCTGGTACCTATAGCTGTACCTATAGCCATCCAGTCCCTATATCCAGCACCTAAATCCATTCCCTATAGCTGGTCCTTATATCTATGCTCTGCTCTCTGGCCGTTCCTATAGCCAGTCCTTACGCCCAGTCCCCATAACTGGTCCCTATATCTGTCCCTATGGTCTGTCCCTATAGCCACTATAGCCGGTTCCTATGGCCGGTCCCTATAGCGGGTCCCTATGCCCAGTCCCTATATCGGTCCCTATATCCGGCCCCTATCACCGCTATAGCCAGTCCCTATGGCCGTTCCTATGGCCGCTATAGCCAGTCCCTATGGCTGTTCCTATGGCTGGTCCCGGCCCCTATATCGGCCCCTATATCCGGTCCCTATGGCCGTTCCTATGGCCAGTCCCTATATCGGTCCCTATGGCCGTTCCGATGGCCGGTCCCTATAGCCGGTCCCTATAGCCGTTCCTATGGCCGGCCCCTATATCGGCCCCTATATCCGGTCCCTATGGCCGTTCCTATGGCCGGCCCCTATAGCCGGTCCCGGTCCCGGTCCCGGTCCCGTCCCCACTCCCGGGTCTCCCCGGCCGGTTCCCGCACGATCGCGCGCTCCGCTGGATACAGCACCACCGCGGGCGCTGATTGGCTGCGGCTTTGGCGGCTCCATCCAATGGGAACGCGGCGGCGCCGGCGCGCGGGCAGAGACTGGGGTGGGTGGGAGCGGGGGGGGAGGCCGGAGGGGCCCGGCCGGGGGGGCGTGGCCAAGGGTGACCGGCGGGGCGGGGGGCGGGGCCAGGGGGCGGGGTCAGGGGGGTTGGGGTGCGGGACTCGGTTTGGGGGGGTCCCGGGGTTCAGGACCAATTTTGGGGGGGGGTCCCAGCACCCAGGGGTCCCGGAGGTACCGGATTTGGGGGGTCCCGGGGTGCAGGACCCATTCTGGGGGGGGGGGGTCCCAGCACCTAGGGGTCCCGGAGGGACCAGATTTGGGGGGTCCCGGGGTGCAGGACCCACTTTGAGGGGTTCACAGCACCCAGGGGTCCCGGAGGTACCAGATTTGGGGGGTCCCGGACCCATTTTGGGGGGTCCTGGGGCACCCATAGGTCTTGGAGGTGTCGGATTTGGGGGGTCCCGGGGTGCAGGACCCAGTTTTGGGGGGTCCTGGACTCACTTTGGGGGGGTCCTGGGGCACCCAAGAGTCCCGGAGGTACCGAATTTGGGGGGTCCCGGGGTGCAGGACCCAGTTTTGGGGGGGTCCCGGACCCATTCTGGGGGGGTCCCGGCGTGCAGGACCCAGTTTTGGGGGGTCCCAGACTCACTTTGGGGGGGTCCCGGGGTGCAGGAACTAGTTTTGGGGGGTCCTGGAGGTACCGGATTTAGGGGATCCCGGAGGTACCGGATTTGGGGAGGGGGTCCCGGGGTGCAGGACCCAGTTTTGGGGGGTCCCAGACCCATTCTGGGGGGGTCCCGGGGGACCCAGTTTTGGGAGGTCCCGGAGGTACCGGATTGGGGGGTCCCGGACCCATTCAGGGGGGGTCCCGGGGTGCAGGACCCAGTTTCGGGGGGTCCCGTACCCCCGGGGTTCCGTGATCGGAGCCGTTGGTGGGGGGGTCCCGGTTGGAGGGGGGTGGGGGAAGCCCCCTGGCGGGGGCGGCGGTGCCTGGTTGGCCCCTTCCCGCTGTTACCGGGGCGGCGGCGACGGCGGCGGAAACTTCCCCTGGAAACGGAGGCGGCGGAGGCGGCTGAGTGGCTGCGGCCGCCCCGGGACCCGCCCCGCCCGTGGGAGGGGACACGCGTGGGGCGGGGATGTTGGGGGGGGGGTTGGAGGGGGGGACCCCTCGGAGAGCACCTACAAGGAGTCGAGGGGGGGGGCTGGGACCCCCGTGGGATTTGGGGTGGGGTCAGAGGTGGGGTTCATTTTTGGGGGGGTGACCCCTAAACCCCTTCTGCACCCCCCCCCACACTCCACGCACCCCCAACCCCTCCTCACACCCCCCCCACGCACTCCCCCCGCAAATCCCGAGTGGGACCCCACAGGC
>CAJRAV010000020.1:0-55273 GCA_907165065.1 Caprimulgus europaeus
CCTCGCGTGCGCATGCGCAGTGCGCCAGGCGGGAAGGCGGAGCGCGCGCTGTCGCCCTCAGACCTTTTTTGAGGCAAAACCTGTTTTTTACCGGTTTTTACCCGTTTTTACCGGTTTTTACTGGTTTTTAATGATTTTTACTGTTTTTTTCCTATTGATTTTGTGGGGTTTTTGAGGCTTCGAGGGGCTTGAAATGATTGAAAGTGGTTTTTAATCATTTATTTTATTTATTCCTCCTTTATTCAATATCTTTTGAGGCTTTTAGAGAGTTTTTAATGGCTTTTATATTTTGGATTTAATTGGGTTTTATTGGGTTAAACTTAATTGGGTTTAATTGGTTTTAATTGGGTTTCAAATGCTTTTAATTGGGCTTAATTGATTTTAATTGGATTTAATTGGGTTAAATTGCATTAAATTGATTTTAAAGGGGTTTTAATTAGCTTTAATTTGGTTTAATTTGGTTTAAAATGCTTTTAATGGGTTTAATTTGGTTTAATTTGGTTTAAAATGGTTTTAATTGGGTTTAATTGGTTTTAATTTGGTTTAAAATGGTTTTAGTTTGGTTTAATTGGGTTTTAATTTGGTTTAATTTGGTTTAATTGGTTTTAATTGGTTTTTAAATGCTTTTTATTGGGTTTAATTGATTTTAATTGGGTTTAATTGGGTTTAATTTGGTTTTCAATGGTTTTAATTGGGGTTCCAATGGGTTTTCAATGGATTTTCAACTCTTTTCCAATGATTTTAACCTTTTTTTGATGCTTTTCGACCCCTTTTCCACTATTTTCAACCTTTTTTTAATAGTTTCAATTTTTTTCCATGTTTTCCCTTTTTTTCCAACATTTTCACCCTTTTTTTTCCCATTTTTCACCCATTTTCAATTGTTTTTTCCCACATTTTAACCATTTTCCTCTCTCTTTTCTCTCCCCCCCAGCCCCAGCTGCAGCCCCGGGGGTGGTGAGTGGTGAGGGGGGGTCCCCAGGGAGGGGGGGTCCCTGTGACGTGGGGAGGGGGGGTCCCCAGGGAGGGGGGGGTCCCAAGGGTGGGGGGGTCCCTGTGATGTGGGGAGGGGTCTCCCCAGTGGGGGGGTCCCCGGGGGGGGTCCCCATGATGTGGGGAGGGGTCTCAGGGACACTTGCGCTCCACGCACTGCTTCCCCCCCTCCTCGTACTCCTGCTTGGAGATCCACATCTGCTGGAACGTGCCCTGGGGGGGGGGCCACCGGGGGGAGGGGGGGTCAGGGAGAGACCTCCACCCCCCCAATAGCACCCACACATCCCCCCACCAGGGACGCCCCCCCCAATAGCACCCCCCCTCATCAGGGACCCCCCCAATAGCCCCCACCCTCACCAGAGACCCCCCCAATAGTACCCCCCACCAGGGATCCACCCCCCCCATTAGCACCCCCCCAAATAGTACCCACTCCCCCCCACCAGGGACCTTCCCCCCCAATAGCACCCCCCACCAGGGATCCACCCCCCCCATTAGCACCCCCCCAAATAGTACCCACTCCCCCCCCACTAGGGACCCCCCACCACAATAGCACCCCCCCTCATCAGGGACCCCCCCAATAGCCCCTACCCTCACCAGAGAACCCCCCCCCAGGCCACCCTCCAGGACCCCCCCCCCACCAGAGACCCCACCAATAGCACCCCCCCTCATCAGGGACCCCCCCAATAGCCCCTACCCTCACCAGAGCCCCCCTCAACAGTGCCCCCCCCCCACCAGTGACCCCCCCCTCACCAGTGACCCCCCCCCCCATCAGAGACCCCCTCAATAGCACCCCCTCCCACCAGGCTTCCCCCCCAGGACCCCCCCCCACGAGGACTCCCCCCCCTCACCAGGACCTCCCTTCACCAGAACCCCCCCTCAGCAAAGCCCCCCCCTCACCACTGACCCCCGTCCTCACCAGAGCCCCACCCTCACTCCCACTAGCCCCTCCCCCGTCCCCAGGCCCCTCCCCCCGTCCCCAGGCCCCTCCCCCGCCTCAGGGACCGCCCCCTTTAGCGCCCCCCCGCGGGCACCAGCGAGGCCAGGATGGAGCCGCCGATCCAGGGGCTGAAGCGCCGCTCCATGGAGCTGTTACTGGCGATCAGCTTGAGCCGCATGCTCTGCGGGACTGGGGTTACTGGGGGGGACTGGGAGGGGTTTGGGGGGACTGGGGGGAGCTGAGAGGGGACTGGGAGAGACTGGGAGGGAATTGGGGGTGACTGGGAAGGGACTGGAAGGGGATTAGGGGGGACTGGGAGGGGATTGAGGGGGACTGGGGGGAGCTGGGGGGGACTGGGAGACCAGTCTGGGGTCCCCCTCAACCCTTCAGAGGTCTTATACAGGGAGGGGGTCCCCCCCAGCCCCCCCCAGATCCCCCCCAAATCCCCCCTCAGTCCCCCTAAATCCCTCCCAACTCCCCCCAGTCCCCCCAAATCCCCCCCAAATTCCCCCCAGCCCCCCCAAACCCCCCCCAGCCCCCCAAATCCCTTCCAAATCCCCCCTCAGCCCCCCTAAATCCCCGCAGACTCCCCCAAATTCCCCCTCAGCCCCACCAAATCCCCCTCAGCCCCCCCAAATCCCCCCCTAGTCTCCCCAAAACCCCCTCAACACCCCTAAATCCCTCCAGACCCCCCCAAATCCCCCCCAGTCCCCCCAGATCCCCCAGTGGGGGGGTCGGGGGTCCCCTTTCCAGACACTTGTGTCCCTCCCACCCCCGCCTCGGGACATGTGGGTCCCCTCCCCATATGCCTGGCTGTCCCCCTCCCCCCATCCCACCTCCCTCCCCCCCCAAATTTCGGGGTCCCCCGCCCCCCCACATTCCCTCACGGGGGGGGTTTTCTGCGCCAGCTCCCGGTTGAGGCGGTCGGTGAATCCCTGCAGCAGCGTGTTCCCCCCGGTGACAATGACACTGCCATAGAGACCCTGAGGTGGGGGGGACACAGACATTGAGGTGTCACCATTATGAGGGTGCCCCCCCCCCCAAAACAGCCCCCCCAAATCCTGACCCCTCCCCTCACCGGTCGGATGTCGATGTCGCACATCCCGATGCTGGTGGTCACCACGTGCCCCACACCCAACATTGTGTTCCCTGAGAGACCCTGGAGAGGGGGGGGAGGGTAATTTGGGGGTGGGGGAGGGTCAGAGTGTCCCCCAAATCCTGGGGTCCCCCCCCTCCCCAAAGACACCCCAAAAACCTTGACATTGGAGGGGTCAAAGAGCCCCTCGGGGATGCGCAGCCGCTCGGCCCCGTAGTCGGTGTTGTAGCCATTGGGCATCTCGTAGTGAACTGTTGGCATCTGGGCAGCTACCCTGGGGGGCAAATAAAATGGGGGGGGGGTTATAGGGTAGGGGGAACCCCCCCAAAATCCCCCACCCCTCCAAAATATCCCCCACCCCCCAAAAAAACCACCCCAAAACTCTCACTGTTCATCGTAAGGGGAGTCGGAGACTTGAAGCACTGAAGCCTGGAAGTCCTGGATCACCTCCTGGGGGGGCACAAAATGGGGGGGTCAACAGAGGTAACTGCACCCCAACCCCCCCCACCCCAATATCCAACACCTCCACCCTCAATATCACCCCCCCCCATTATCCAACACCCCCCCCCCTACAAGGTGACCCAAGGGATTGGGACCTCCCCACCTCCATGAGGGCCCCAGGGGTCTGGGACCCCCCCCCAGGGTGACCCCGGTGACCCAGACCCCCCCCAATATGGGACCCCCCCCCCGAGGGTGACCCAGACACCCCCTCCTAATAGGGGACCCCCCCCAGAGTGACCCAGCTCCCCCCCAAATAGGGGACCCCCCCCAGAGTGACCCCAGTGACCTGGGACCCCTCCCCACCAAACAGGGGATTCTCCCCCCCAGGGATTGGGACCCGCCCCCCCCCCCACCATGGGGGTCCCCCCCGTGCCCCCCCCACCATGGGGGTCCCCCCGGCCCCCCCAGACTGACGTTGCAGGTGAAGTTGTGCCAGGACTTGGAGACCTGGGGCAGCTTCTCCTTCTTCTTCCAGTTCGGGGGGGCCCCCTCCCGCACCGGCTCCTGGAAGGGGGCGGGGCCTCGGTGAAAGGGGGCGGGGCTTGGCGGGGCAGGGAACGCCCCCTCCCCATAGTGGTTGGGGGGGAATATGGCCCTTCAAGGGGGTGGAGCCTGAGGGGGTGGAGCTTAGGGGATGGGTGGGGCCTAAATGGGTGTGGCTAGGGGAAGGGGTGGGGCCTAAATGAGCAGAGCTAAGGGAAAGGGGCGGGGCTAAGGAAGAGGAGTTGAGTTGATGGGTGGGGCTAATGAAAGGGGCGGGGCTAAAGGGAAGGGGTTAGGTTACGAGGGTGGGGCTAAGGGAGAGGGGTGTGGCCAACTGATTCCCTCAGCACACAGCAGCTGGGGGCGGAGCCACCCCCCAAGGGGCGGAGCTTAACCCCAGCCTCTTCTCTTCTCTGATAGGCTGCTGCCGGGAGGGGAGGGGGCGTGTCCTGCCGCCGCCCCGCCCCTCACCTTGGCGGCGATCATGTAGGGGGGGACGATGTCGATGCTGAGCTCCTGGAACAGCTCCCGGCACTGCATGGAGATGAAATCCCCGGCCAGCGGCGACTTCACGATGCCTGGGGGGGGTGAGTCAGCACAGGCCACGCCCCCACACACAGGCCACACCCACAGACACAGGCCCCGCCCCCCCAGGCCCCGCCCCGTACCCTGCTGCAGGATGTAGCCGTCGTGCACCGGGATGGCCGTGGTGTGGGTGGCGCCACTGTCCAGGACCAGCCCCGTGCTGCGCCCGTTGGCAAAGCTGGGGCGGCCCCGGGTCAAGGGTGGCGCTAACGAGGGGCTTCGTTAACGAGGGGGGGTCTGCTAATGAGGGGGGGTCTGCTAATGAGGGAGGCTCTGCTAATGAGGGGGGGTCTGCTAATGAGGGGGAGCTGTGCTAATGAGGGGGGAGCTCTGCTAATGAGGGGGGAGCTCTGCTAATGAGGGGGGGTCTGCTAATGAGGGGGGGAGCTCTGCTAATGAGGGGGGAGCTCTGCTAATGAGGGGGGAGCTGTGCTAATGAGGGGGGCTCTCCTAATGAGGGGGGGCTCTGCTAATGAGGGGGGGTCTGCTAATGAGGGGGAGCTCTGCTAATGAGGGGGGGTCTCCTAATGAGGGGGGGCTCTGCTAATGAGGGAGGAGCTAACAAAGAGTTGCTGCTGGTTGTCCAACTGGATGCCCAAATAACTAGTCACCCAACTAACTAGTCACCCAACTAGCCAACCAACTAACCACCCCCAGACCCACCCAAGCACCCACCCAACCACCCCCAGCCCCACCCAACCACCCCCAGCCCCACCACCCATCCAAACCCCTCCTCCCTCCCTCCACTGGAGGAGGTTGTAGGGACACCCAGGGAGGAGATTGGGTCACTGCAGGAGGTGACACTGGTGGGGCCACCAGGGGGGCCACCAGGGGGCCACCACGGGGGCCAGCAGGGCGGGGGATACGCGGTGAGCACGGCTGTCTTGCAGAGGAAGAAGGCCGGGATGTTGTAGTGCTCAAACATCAGCTCCGTCAGCTTCTCCCTCTTGGCTCGGGTGTTCCACTGAGGGGACACCACGGGGACACCCAGGGGACACCATGACACCATGAGGGACATCAAGGGCTCATGGTTGACCCGTGGGTTTTTGGGTGGGGGTGACACCTTACCGGAGCCTCAGACATGAGGACGGGGTGGAGACTTGGTTCTGACTTGACGTGTTTCCCATAGGTGTGGTCCAAGATGGCCTGGAAACACTCCCAGTCCTCAACTGGGGACATGGGGACGGTGAGTGGGGACGTGGGAGTGGGACCTCAACTTCATGGTGGAGCTGTGAGGTGAGCTCCCACCATCCTCAAGCCCATGGTGGTCTCCATTTGGTGACCCCCAAGCCCATGGTGGTCTCCATTTGGTGACCCCCAAGCCCATGGTGACCCAATGAATTGACCCCCAAGCCCATGGTGGCCCAACAAGGTGACCCCCAAGCCCATGGTGGTCTACATTGGATGACCCTCAACCCAATGGTGGCCCAATGAGTTGACCCTCAAGCCCATGGTGACCCAATGAGTTGACCCCAAGCCTGTGGTGGCCTCCATTTGGTGACCCCCAAGCCCATGGTGGCCCAATGAGTTGACCCTCAAGCCCATGGTGACCCAATGAGTTGACCCTCAAGCCCATGGTGACCCAATGAGTTGACCTCAAGCCCGTGGTGGCCTCCATTTGGTGACCCCCAAGCCCATGGTGGCCCAATGAGTTGACCCTCAAGCCCATGGTGACCCAATGGGTTGACCCCAAGCGCGTGGTGGCCTCCATTTGGTGACCCCCAAGCCCATGGTGGCCCAACAAGGTGACCTTAACCCCCTGAGATGACCCCTACAGGTTCCCCATGGCCCTGTAGGTTGTCCCCATCCCCTTGTCCCCCACCCAGAGGTGTCCCCACGATGTCCCCATGGTGTCCCCACTCACTCATGCCGTTCTTGAGGGGCGAGAGGACCTCCATGCCCTCGCGGGCCACGTGCAGCGCGTTGGTGTCGATGTAATAGACCTTCCCCCCCTTCTTGTCCTTGTCACCATCCAGCTCCAGGGCCACCTCATCGGGGGACAACAGCCCCACCGTGGTGGGGAAGTCCGCCTGCCACCACCCCGTCACCGTTACCACCACCATGGGGACACGGGGGGGGACACCATGGCCATGGGGATGTCACCACGATGGGGCCATTGGCCTGGGGTGGTGGCCTTGGGGACAACCTGGCCATGGAGATGCCACCATGATGGGGACATTGGCTTAGGGGTGATGGGCTTGGGGACACCATGGCCATGGGGATGCCACCATGATGGGGACATTGTACTGGGGTGGTGGCCCTGGGGACAGTGTGGCCATGGAGATGCCACCACGATGGATGGGGGATGATGACGATGGAGACATGGTTGGGTGGGAGGGGACACGGTGACACCCACCTTGGGACAATCCTCCCCCGCGTAGCCAGCCCGCACCGAGAACGAGCCGATGTCGAAGACCAGAGCCCCCACCTCGTCTGTCAGGGAGGGGACAGGGGACACGGTGACACCAGGAGGGGACAGGGGACACGGTGACAGCGGGAGGGGACAGGGGACATGGTGACACCGGGGGGGGGGGGGGAACACGGTGACACCAGGACCCCCCCCCATTCCCTTGTGCCACCCCCCCCCATCTCCCATCCCCAATGGCCTCGCCCACTCCTGTAACCCCGCCCCCTCCCCGGTAGCCACGCCCCCTCCCCGGTAGCCACGCCCCCCTACCGCCGCCGTAGACCCCCCCGCTCATGGCGGCGGCCGGTTCAGCACTGGACAGCGCCCGGCGGCGCGGTGGGCGTGGCTAAGGGGGGGGAGGCGCACAGCCAATCAGCGCGCAGCGTTCGGCGTGCGCACTGATTGGTCGGCGCCGCAGACAATGAGGGTGGCTTAAAGGGACAGGCGCCCTTCTTTTATCGCGGGGGGGGGAAGGGTTCGGCCTTTGTTCCCCCTCCCCCCTCTGTGGTTGGGGGCCCGGGACACGCCCAAGGTGCTGAGGCCACGCCCCCTTCGTGGGAGGGGGAGGTTTGTTATGATAATGTGGGGGCGTGGCTTAGCGCGGGGGCGTGACAGCGGGAGCGTGGCTTTGGTGGGGGCGTGGCTTAGCGGGGGCGTGGCTTAGCCTACCCCGTTAAAGTCGAGGGGGCGTGGCTTCACTCAAGCTCCTCCCATTGCATGCAGAGGGGGCGGGGTTTTCATTAGCCCCGCCCACCTAATAAGGGGGGGGTGGGGGGCTTTCTGATGCCCCCCCCAGAGACTCCCACAGCCCCTCCCCTCCCCAGAGATCCCCCAAAGCCCCCCCAGGACGCCCCAAAGCCCCCCCAGGAACTCCAAAGAACCCCCCCCAGCCTCCTGGACCCCCAAATAAACCCCAGGGCCCCCCCCAAAGACCCCCCGGACCCTCACCAACCCCCCTCCCCCCGCCTGGGACCCCCCTAAATAACCCTGGGGGGGGGGGGAAAACATCCGGGGTCTTGCTCAGAAGGAAGCGGGGGGGGGGGGGGGGGAGGGCGTTGTCATGGTAACGTGGAAGGGAGGGGCTTTAGGGGGTCCATAAAGGGGGAGGGGGCGTGTCCCTGGTTTCCATGACAACGGGCCTGGGGGTGTCGCCATGGCAACCAGCCCGGGGGGGCGGTTCCCCGCGTCACCATAGCAACAGGGGAAAGGCGGGAAGGCAACCCGCGGGGGTTTCCATGGCAGCGGGGGGGGGGAAGGGGGGGCGCGCACACAATATGGCGGCCCCGCTCCGCGTCACGTGACGGGGGCGAAACCTGTGTCACGTGGTTTCTCGCAGGTCCCGGGGGGCGGGGCCACGGCGCCGGAAGCGGAAGTAGCGGCGTTGGCTGAGGGGACGCGGCCAGGTGAGGGGGGGGCGAGGGGGAGGTAATGGGGGTCCCGGGGCGGGTTCAAGGGGTGGGGGGGGTTCAAGGGTCCCTATGGGGGGGTCGGGGCACCCATGGTGAGGGCAGGGGGCTCTTGGGGAGGTTCCGGCGGTGGGGGGTGTCTCGGGTTCATGGGGGGTGTCTGGGCGGGGCTATAGGGGTTTGGGGGGGTCTCTGGGGCAGGGGGGGCTGTAGTAGGTTGGGGGGGCAATAGGAGTCTGGGGGGGGCTATAAAGGATTATGAGGGGGGTCCCTGGGGGATTTATGGGGCTGGGGGGGGGCAATAGGGGTCTGGGGCGGGCCCCTTGGGGATTCTCTGGGGCTGGGGGGGGGCCCTGGGGGTCCTGGGGGGTCTCTGGGCTGGGGGGGGCTATAAAGGATTATGGGAGGGGTCCTTGGGGGGGGCTATGGGGGATTCAGGGGTCCCTTGGGAGGTTATTGGGAGGGGGGCGGTTTTGGGGGAGGGGTCTATAGGGCTCTGGGGTGGGGGGGAGGGGGCTCCTGGGGGGTCTATGCCCCCCCCCCCCATCCCCCTCACACCCCTTTTCCCCCCTTTATTTTCTCTCACAGGATGTCCTCAACCCCCACCCCCCCATCCCCAGGGGGATCCCCAAAACCAAACCAAGCTGCTGGCCCCCCCCACCCTCACCCCCACCCTCGGCGGGGTCCAACCCCCCCCCACCCCCCTTTGCTCACCCCAAAATCCCCCTCCCCCAACATTTTCATCACCACCAGGACAGATTTCCGAGCTCAGCTCCGGCGCTGTCAGCGGCTCCTCGGGAATCCTGGGGGGTTAAAAACATTTCAGGGGGGTTCAAGGGGACCCCAATTTCTTTGTACCCCTCCCCCATGCCCCTCCCCCCCCGAATTGCACCTCCATGGCCTGGGTTTGGCCGTTCCTCGCACCATTAACTTGGCCCTGCAGCTCCAGGCCGCCGCCCCCCCCGGCTTCCTCCAGCTCCACGTCACCACCTCCTCTGTCACCCTCCCCCCACCCCCTGCCACCCCTCCCCCACCCCGCCGGGGTCACCCTCGGGGACCCCCCACCTCGATATGGAGGAGGGAGGAGGAGGAGGAGGAGGAGGAGGAAGGAGAAGAGGGAGGGACCCGGACCCCTCCCCCCGCCCGGCCCCGCCATAACTCGGCCATTCACATCCGGGTGTGGGGGGAGGCGCCCTGGGCCTGAGAAGGGGGGGCTGGGGGGGGTCTTGGGGGGGCCTTGAGGTCTTGGGGGGCACCTTGAGGTCGTGGGGGCATCCTGGAGGCACCTCAGGGTGTTGGGGGGCACCTCGAGGTCCTGAGAGGATGCTTGAGGAACCTCAAGGACTTGGGGGGCACCTCAAGGTCCTGAGGGCATCATGGGGGCACCTCAAGGACTTGGGGGGTACCTCAGGGTGTTGGGGGGCACCCTGGGGTCCTGGGGAGCACTTTGAGGTCTTGTGGGGGGCTCTTGTGACCTCATCAAGCCCCATTGTCTCCACGGGGACCCCCCTCAAAATGTCCTGAAGCCCCCCAAGATGGTCTGGAGGGACCCCAAAGCTTTGTGGGTCCCTGGTGGCCCTCAGAACGTCACCACGAGCCACCAACAAGCCAGGGCCACCAGAGATGGGGCCACCAAGGGGCCACCAAAGAGCCACCATGAACTGAGGCCACCAAAACAGGCCACCAAGGAGCCACCAACGAGCCAGGGCCACCAGAGCTGGGGCCACCAAAGAGCCACCATGAACTGGGGCCACCAAGGAGCCACCAAGGAGCCACCAGAGATGGGGCCACCAAGGCGCCACCAAGGAGCCACCATGAACTGGGGCCACCACGAGCTGGGGCCACCAAGGAGCCACCATGAGCTGGGGCCACCAAGGAGCTGGGGCCACCAAGATGTCACCGTGACCTGAGGAGCCACCAACCATCCTGAAGCCACCTGAGATGCCACCAAGACCCTCGATGACACCGCTGTCCCCTGAGAACCTGCCCATCCCCCCCCTCGGGTGTTGGGGACTTTGGGGGGGGGGTGGACACACATGGGGACACCCCAATAAAGCTGGTGACACGGGTGACATCTGAGGGCTGCGTGGGGGGGGGAGGGGCAGGGCTTCCTCCACGTCACTGGTGACATTTGGGGCAGGAAACGCCCCTCCCCCACCCCGAGGGGACCGGGGTGTCCTGTGTCCTTGTCCCCAAGGGGTCCCAAAGGGGTCACAAGTGTCCAGGGGGGACCCAAGTGTCCAGGGCCACTGTCCCTAAGGGGTCCCAAGTGTCCCCAATGGGTCTTGGAGGGGTCCCAGGTGTCCCCAAGGTGTCCTGGGGGGGACCCTGGTGTCCAGGGCCACTGTCCCCAAGAGGTCCCAGGTGTCCCCAAGAGGGTCCAAAGTGTCCCCAAGGAGAACCCAGGTGTCCCCAGGGTGTTCTGGAGGGGACCCTGGTGTCTGGGGTCACTGTCCCCAAGGAGTCCCAGGTGTCCCCAAGAGGGACCCAAGAGTCCAGGGGGGACCCTGGTGTCCCCAAGAGGTTCCAGGTGTCCCCAAGGTGTCCTGGGGGGGACCCAGGTGTCCAGGACGACTGTCCCCAAGGAGTCCCAAGTGTCCTCAAGGGGTCCCAGATGTCCCCAAGAGGTCCCAGGTGTCCCCAAGGGTCCCCCAATCCCCTGGGCTGTGGGGGTGACCCAGGTGACCAGAGGGGACCCATGGGGGTGACCCTGGCGTCCCACTGGCGCTGTCCCCGTGTCCCCCCCCCCCCCCCCCCCCCGTGTCGCCCTTTGTCCCCGCTGGCGCCGCGGGGACCTGTCCCCGAGCGGTGGCCGTGCCGAGCCGCACGTAGGGCCTGGCAGGTGGCCGGGTGGCTGCGTGTCACCTCCCTGTCACCTCCGTGCCACCTCCCTGTCACCAAACTGGGGACACCCCCCCCTCCCCCTTCACTCCATGAGGTGACACCTCCCCCCCCCCCATTGTCATCGTTTGGGGGGATGTGTGTGTCCCCCAACTGTCCCCCCCCCCATCCCCAGTGTCCCCTCCACCCCCCGGGGTCACGGTGGCGCCGGTGACACGGTGACAGTGACGCTGGCCCCATTGTTCGGACGTTTCCTCCGGTCACAGCCACCCCCCCACAGTGTCACCTCCCCCCCCTCACTGTCACCACCTCCCCCCCACCTTTGTCACCAAGGAGGGGACCCGGGTGTCCTTGAGGGGACACAAGTGTCTGGGATCTGGGACACCCCCCCCAACTCTGGTGTGTCCCCATGTCCCCATCCCTGTCCCCATCCCTGTCCCCATCTCCTGTCCCCATCCCGTGTCCCCGTGTCCTGTGTGGCCCTGTCCCCGTGTCCCCATCCCTGTCCCCATCTCCATGTCCCCTTGTCCCTGTGTCCCTGTCCCCAAGCCCACCTCCCCATCCTCACACCCAGGTCTTTGTCCCCATGTCCCCATCCTGTGTCCCTGTGACTGTCCCCATGTCCCCATCTCTGTCCCCATCTCCTGTCCCCATCCTTGTCCCCATCCTGTGTCCCTCTGTCTCCCTGTCCCTGTCCCCATGTCCTGTGTGGCCCTGTCCCCATGTCCCCATCCCTGTCCCCCGTGTCCCCATGTCTGTGCCACCATCTCCATGTCCCTGTCCCCATCCCCATGAATCCATCCCTGTCCCCACGTCCCCACATCCCTGTCCCCCCCCACTGTCCCCCTCCCCACGTCTCGTGCCCATGTCCTTGTCCCCTCTGTCCCTCTCCCCTGTCCCCCCATGTCCCCCCCATCCTCATGTCCCCCCACACCCCCCATGTCCCCCCATGTCCCCCCCTGTCCCCCCATGTCCCACCATGTCCCTGTGTCCCTCTCCGTCCCCACATCCTCCCCCCGCCCCCCCCCCGCCATCCCGGCGCCTTCCCCGGTGGGGAGGGGTGGGGAGGGGGGGGCGGGGCCAGGAGCGACGTGCGGAGCCCGGCGCGAGCTTTTCCTTTGGGGGGGGGGGGAACGGATGGGACCCCCCCCCCCCCCCCCCCCCCCCCCCCCCACCCCCCACCCCCAAAACCCACCCCAAAACCCACCCCCCGGGGCCCATCCGGCCCCGCGGCCCCTGGGATCAAACATTAACCGGGGCCGGGGCCGGGGGGGGGGACACGCGGTGACGGGGACAGACCCGGGGCCACCACCCAGGGACCCCCCCAAACCGCGAGACCCCCCCCCCACCGCCCCCGCCCCCCCCCCCAACCCCCACCGTGTGCCATGAGCGGCCGGAGATGGGGGCGGTGGGTGAGTCGGGGGCTGGGGGGGCTGGGGGGGGTGCTGGGTGTGAGGGACCCCCCCCGTTTTGGGGGTCCTCGGTGTCTGGGGGGGGTCCAGGTGAGAGGGACCCCCATTTGGGGGGGACTCAGGTGACTGGGGGGGGTTCCGGGTGTCTGGGGTGGGGGGGGGGAGTCCAGGTGAGAGGGACCCCCCCTATTTTGGGCGGACTCAGGTGTCTAAGGGGGGGTCCCGGGTGTCTGGGGGGGGTCCCGGGTGTCTGGGGGGGTTGCTGGGTGTCAGGGACCCCTATTTGGTGGTCTCAGGTATTTGGGGGGGACATTGGGTTGAGTGGGGGGGTCCCGGGTGTCAGGGACCCCCCTCATTTTGGGGGTCCCCGGTGTCTAAGGGGGGAACACTGGGCTGGGGGGGGTCCTGGGTGCCAGGGACCCCCATTTGGGGGGGACTCAGGTGACTGGGGTGGGGGTACAGGTACCTTGGGGGGGTGTCCCCATATATGGGACCCCCCCTCCCCAATTTGGGGTGTTCTGAGGGGTCTCCCTCCCCGCCCCCCCCCCCCCCCAGGGCTGTGTGCGCTGGTGCTGATGCTGTTGGGGGTCTGGGGGCGCCCCGATGCCCCCCCCTCGCTCTGCGACCCCCGAGTGATGGAGAGATTCATCCTGGAGGCCCGGGACGCCGAGAGGGGGCTGGTGAGGGGGGGGGGGGACATGTGGACCCCCCCGAGGGGCTTGGGGACACCTGGGGGTGGGGTTTGGGGACCCCCCCCGAGGGGCTTGGGGACACTGAGGGGGGGTTTGGGAACACTGGGGTGGGCTGGTGGGGGGCGGGACACACACGGGGACCCCCGAGGGGCTTGGGGACCCCAGGAAGGAGTTTGGGGACACTGGGTGGGGGATAGAGACCCCCTGGGGGGGGGTCACAGGGACATCATGGTGGGGTTGGGGACAGTGGGGGGGGGGTTGGGGACACTTTGCGGGTGGGGGGTGACAGTGTCCCCCCTGTGTCCCCCCCAGGCCGGCTGTGGCCCCCCCTGTGACCTGCCCGAGGCCGTGGCTGTCCCCGACCCCGGGGTCAACTTCAACGACTGGCGGCGGCTGGACGTGAGCGGGGGGGGGAACGGGGCAAAAACGGGGGGAAATGGGGCAAAATGGGGGGGAACGGGGCAAAAATGGGGCAAAAACAGGGGGAATGGGGAGAAATTGGGCAAAATGAGCAGAAAATGGGGGGAAATGGGGCAAAAATGGGGGGGAAATGGAGAGAAATGGGGGGAAAATGGGGCAAAATGGGGGGGAATGGGGCAAAAACAGGGGGAATGGGGCAAAAATGGGGGGAATGGGGCAAAACGGGGGGAAACGGGGCAAAATGAGGCAAAACTGGGGGGAAACAGGGGGAAATGGGGCAAAAATGAAGGGAAACAGGGCAAAAATGGGGCAAAAATTGGGGGAAATGGGGAGAAATTGGGCAAAATGAGCAGAAAATGGGGCAAAATGGGGGGAAATGGGGCAGAACCAGGGGGAAATTAAGGAAAATTGGGCAAAATGGGGCAAAACGAGGGAAAACTGGGCAAAATGGGGGGGAAGGAGGAGGGTGAACTGGGCTGAACTGGGGGTGATGGGGGTTGGGGGTTTGTGTGTGTGTGGGGGGGTGTCCCCAGGGTGGTCCTTAGTGTCCCCATAGCCCCCCCCCATTGCCCCCATGTTCCCCCCTTCCCCCCCCATGACCCCCCGGCCGGTGTCCCCAGGCGGGGGCGCGGGCCCGTGAGGTGGGGGGGGGTCACGCCGTGCTGGTGGCCGCGGTCCTGCGGGCGCGGGAGCTGCTGCCGGACCCCCGACTGCGACCCACCCTGGACCGGACCTACAGCGCCGCCAGGAGCCTGGCCCACCTCCTGCGGGGGGGTCCCCACCCCGGTACGGGGGGGTTGGGGGGGGGGAAACAGGGGCTGGGGGGGTCCTGGGGGGGAATAGGGGGGGAATGGGGGTCCTGGTGGGGGGGGTTGGGGGGGAAATAAGGGGGGAATGGGGGTCCTGGGGGTGAATAAGGGGGTCCTGGGGGGGAAATAAGGGGAAAATGGGGGTCCTGGGGGGGAATGAGGGGGGAATGGGGGCCCTGGGGGGGAATTGAGAGGGAATAGGGGTCCTGGGAGGGGTTTGGGGGATCCTGGGAGGGTCCTGGGGGGGAAGTAAGGGGGGAATGGGGGTCCTGGGCGGGGAGTGGTGGGTCTTGGTGGGGTGTGGGGGCTCTTGGGGGGGGAATAAGGGTGGAATGGGGGTCTTGGGGGGGGTCCTGGGAGGGAAATAAGGGGGGAATGGGGGTCCTGGGGGGTCCTGGGTGGGAATGATGGGGAATGAAGAGGGGGGGATGGGGGGAAATGGGGGAAAAATGGAGAAAAATGGGGGGAAATAGGGGGAAATGGGGGTCCCTGACCCCCCCCCTCGTTCCCCCCAGCCCCCCCCCCCAAGCTGACGCCCCCCCCAGGGTGCGGGTGAGGACCCTGACCCGGTTGCTGGGGGTCCACAGCAGCTTCCTCCGGGGCAAAGTCCGACTGTTCCTGGCTGATGCCTGTCCCCGATGATTGACAGCTGTCAATCATCCATCACCCCCCCCCCCCAAACACCCCCAAAACTCCCCAAAACTCCCCAACCCCCCCCCTCCAGCCTCCCCCCGGCGCGTTGGACGTCCCGGCGGGTGATTGACAGCTGTCAATCACAGGCACGTGGCTGATTGATTGATTGATTGACTGACAGCTGTCAATCAGGGGAGAGACAGACCCGCCCCTCCCCCCAGAACCCACACCCCCCTCCCCAAATCCCTCCCCAAATCCCCCCCAAATCCTTTACCCCCCCCCCATAACTTAATGCAAACATGAGAGTATTTATCTGAGCCGCCTCCAGCTGAGCCCTGATATTGGGGGGACCCCCCCCAAAATCCACTGGGACCCCCCCCTGGGACCCCCAAAACCCCCCCTGGGATCCCCCCAATACTCCTGAGAACCCCTAAACCTCCTGGGTCCACCCCCCCCACCCCCAAATCCACTGGGACTCCCCTGAGTCCCCCCCTCAAGCCCCCCTGGGACCCCCCAAATGTCCCCCCAAACCCCCCAAATTCCTTGGGACCCCCCCCCAATACTCCTGAGAACCCCTAAACCCCCTGGGACCCCCCCCCCCCAAACCCCCCTAAACCCCCTGGGATCCCCCAAACCCCCCTGGGAACCTCCCTGGGACCTCGCGAACCCACTGGGATCCCCCCTAAACCTCCTCTGGGACCCCCCCAATACTTCTAAGAACCCCTAAACCCCCTGGGCCCCCCCCCAAATCCCTTTGTTTGTGGGATCCCCCACAAACCCCCTCTGGGAAGCCCCTGGGTCCTCCATATTCCCCATGGGACCTTCCAATCCCCCCTGGGTCCCCCTCTGTGTCCCCCTCTGTGTCCCCCTCTGGGACCCCCCCCGACCTCCATGGGACCCCCCAATACTCCTGAGAACCCCTAACCCCCCCTGGGACACCCCTGGGTCCCCCAAATCCACACTGGGTACCCCCCCAAATCCCCTGGGACCCCCACTGGGACCCCCCCCAAACTCCCCTGGGAACCCCCCAAACCCCCTGGGTCCCCCAAACCCCCCTTGGGACCCCCCCAACCTCCATGGGACCCCCCCAAACCCCCCTTGGGCCCCCCCCTCGGGGTCAATGACCGGGGTCAGATAAGGGGGACACAGACCAGGTGGCGCCAGGGCGGGGCTTAGTCTTGGCCACGCCCCCTTCCCCACAAACCACGCCCCCACAGGACACACCCCTTCCCAATACCATATTACCAAGCCACGCCCCCGACCCTTCAACGACCAATCACAACGAAGCCACGCCCACCGGCTTTTAACCACGCCCATTCCCTCCCTTGGCCACGCCCCCTTTGCCCACACCTGATGGGGGGGGGGAGGAGGGGGTCAGAGCGAGACCGAGTGACCCGGGGGGGGGTGAGTGGGGCTGAGGGGGGGGGAGGGAGTTTGGAGGGGATTTTGAGGGGGTGAGGGGGGGTTTATGGGGTGGGGGAGGGGGGGGCTGCACCCTCAGGACCCCCCCCAAACCCTCCGGCCCCCCCCCCACCGCGGCTGCTCTCACCCCAGGGCCCGGCAGCGATGGAGACGCTGAGACGCTGCTTTGGGGGACGGGTAATGGACCCCCCCTCCCATAAATAGGGGTCCCCCCCCCCGTCCGGGACCCCCCCAAACCCTCCCCAGGGGGTGCCCCCCCCTCGAAATAAGGGGACCCAGGTGTTGGGGACCCCCCCCCTCCTCCCTCCCCACCCCCAAGGGGACCCCGGGGGTGACGCGGTGTCGCAGCCCCCAGGGGGAGGGGCCGTGTCCTATTCCCGGCACCGGGACCCCCGGGAAGGGGGGGGACGGGAGGAAGAGGAAGAAGAAGAGGAAGAGGAAGAGGAAGAAGAGGGAGGAGCCTCCATCATCCGCTTGCCCCGCCCCCCGCGCAGGCCCCGCCCCCCACCCCACCCCTGGCTCCGCCCACTCATCACCCTGGGGCTGGGCTCCGCCTCCGCCTTCCTCGTGGGTAGGGGACAGCAGGGGGGTCTCGACCCTCCCCGACTCCCCCGACACCCCTACACCCCCTGACACCCCCTGACAGAGACCCCCCCGACCCCCCCAACACCACCCCACATCCCCTGACCACCCCTGGCACCCCCCCACACCCCCTGAGACCCCCTGACACCCCATTACCCCCCATTACCTCCCTTGGCCCCACCACCTTCCCTTAGACCCACCCCTTGGCCACGCCCACACCTTGGCCACGCCCACCCCCATCCCCGGATCCCCGACCCCACCCCTTGGCCCCGCCCACCCCTGGCCCCGCCCACTCTCTGACCTCCGCCCACCCCCTGACCCTGCCCCTCCCCAGGGCTGTTGGTGGCCGGGATTGGCCACGCCCCCTGCGGGGGTGGGGCGGGGCCAGAGCCGGGAAGCTCCGCCCCGGAGTGGGATGTGGGCGGGGCCAGCGCTGAGCCCCCGCCCCCTTGGCCCCGCCTACGGGAGATGCTGCAGCGCCACCTGCAGGAGGAGCGGGTGGAGGCCTGGGTGCGGTGAGTGACCCCTGACCCCCCCGTGAACCCCCTGCGACCTTTGACCCCTCAGTGACCTTTGACCCCGCAGGGAGGTGAGCGCGGGGCCGCACGGGGCGGGGTCACCAAGGGGGCGGAGCCTGGCCCAGGCCGTGCTGAGCGCCATGATGGGGGCGGGGCTTAACCGGGCCTGGAGCCGCCCCCAGCCCCTCCCCCTCCCGGCACGGTATGGGGGGGGGAGGGCAAGGGGTCAGAGGTCATGGGGGGGGATAGGGGTGGTCCAAGGGGTCAATGGGGGGAGGATGGGGGGGTCCAAGGGGTCATGGGGGTGGGAGGCGCTGGGAGGGGAAAGGGGAGCATGGGGGGGGTATTGGGGGTCCCAGGGGGGTGTCAGGGGTTGATGGGGGGGGTTGTGGGTGCTGTTGGGGGGAGGGGATGGGGGGAGGGGGTGATGGGGGTGTGTCTCTGCCCCCCCCACCTGTGACCTTTGACCCTGCAGGGGGGGGGCCTCGCTGCGGTGGGTGGACGCGGAGGGGCGGGAGCTGGAGCGGCTCCGCCTGGACCCCGAGGCCCTGTGTGCCTGGAGCCCCCCCGGGAACGTGACGGTGACCCCTGACCCCTGACCCCCACCCTCAGCCCCACCCCTGACCCCACCCTGAGCCCCACCCTGACCCCTGCCCTTTGCCCCCAGGGGGGGTTGGTCTATGGACACTACGGGCGCCCCCAGGACCTGGCGCTGCTGCGGGCGCGGGGGGTGTCCGCCAGGGGGAGCCTCCTGCTGCTGCGCCTGGGGAGGGGGCTCCCCGCTGCCAAGGTGGGGGGGGCACGGGGGGGGGGGTCTCCTGGTGGGGGGACACGGGAGGGGGGACACGGAGGGGAGGGGGACACGAAGTGGGGGGACACACGGTGGAGGGGACACGATGGGGAGGGGGGTCCCCGCTGCCAAGGTGGGGGGGACACAGGGGGTGGTCCCCTGGGGGAGGGGGACACGGGAGGGAGGGGGACACCCCTTGGGGGGGGAAATGGAAGGGGGACACGGGGGGGGACACGGGGGGGGGAGGACACGGGGGGGGGACATGGGAGGGGGGGACACGTGGGGGTGTCCCCTGGGGGGTGGGTTGTAGGGGGGGGGGTCCCCTGGCAGGGGGGAGGGTGAGGAGAGGACACTGGGGGTCCCCTCAGAGGGTTGATGTGGGGTGATGGGGGGGGGGTGTCTGTGTCTGTGTCCCCCCACCCATACCCCCCCCCCCCCCCCCAAATATGTGGGTCTGCAGGTGGCAGCAGCAGCGGGGGAGGGGGCAATTGGGGTCCTGCTGTACCCCGACCCCCAGGACACGGCCGGCCCCGGGGGGGGTCCCGGGCTGGGGGGGGACACGGCTGTGACCGTGCACGTGAGTGGGGGTGCGGGTGGGGCAGTTTGGGGGTTGGGGGGCGGGTGTCAGTGGATCTTAAAGGGGTTGGGGGGGGATTTAGGGGGGCTAGAAGGGAATTGGGGGTCCTGGGGGGCAGTTTGGGGTCCTAGTGGGGGGGAATTGGGGGTTGTGGGGGGGTTTAGGGGGGGATCTGTTTAAGGAGGGGGTGGGTCTCATTCACGACCCCCTCTCTCCCCCCTCAGGTGCAAGACGGTTTGGGGGACCCCTACAGCCGGGGGTTCCCCTCTTTCACTGGCCGAGCCCCCCCCCATCGCCCCCCCTGGCTGCCCCCCATCCCCGCCCACCCCCTCAGCGCCAGCACGGCCGCTCGCCTGCTGCGGTAATGGGGGGGGTCCCTGGGTGGGGGGGGCAGACCCCTGTGACCCCCCCCAACCCTCTGTGACACCCCCAGACCCCTGTGAACCCCCCAACCCCCTGTGACCCCCCCCAGACCCCTGTGACCCCCTCAACCCCCTGTGACACCCCCATCCCCTGTGACCCCCCATCCCCTGTGACACCCCCAGACCCCTGTGACCCCCCAACCCCCTGTGACCCCCCCATCTCCTGTGACCCCCCTCAGATCCCTGTGAACCCCCCAACCCCCTGTGACCCCCCCAACCCCCTGTGACACCCCCATCCCCTGTGACCCCCCCAACCCCCTGTGACCCCCCCATCCCCTGTGACCCCCCATCCCCTGTGACACCCCCAGACCCCTGTGACACCCCCATCCCCTGTGACACCCCCAACCCCCAGTGACCCCCCCAGACCCATGTGATCCCCCCATCCCCTGTGACCCCCGGAGGAGGGTAATTAGGGGGTAATTGGTTAATTAGGGGGTAATTAACCCCAAGGCATTCTGGGAGGGGTCCCCTAAACATGGGGGGTCCCCTTAAACATGGGGGGCATCCCCTAAACATGGGGGTCCCCCCCTTTTCTCTGCAGGGTATTGGGGGGTCCCCGAGCTCCAGCACATTGGGGTCCCCCCGGAGGGGGTCTCTGGCACCCCCCGGGTTTGGGGGGTCGGTGGCTGCAGCTGCAGGTGGGGGGGGGCACAGAGCCGGGGTCACTCACCAGCGTCTTCGGGGCCCTGGAGGGGCGGCTGGAGCCGGGTGAGCTGGGGGGGCGTGGCCACGGGGGAGGGGGCGTGGCCTGGCTTTGGGGGCGTGGCCTATGGGGAGGGTGTGTGGTCTAAAGGGGCGGGGCTAAGTGGGGGCTGGAGGGGGCGTGGCCAATCCGAGGTGGGTTGGGCTAAAGGGGGGGTGCAGCTTCTGATTGGTGGAGCCTGAAGGAGGAGGTGGAGCCAACCCAGGGGTAGGTGGGGCTTAAAGAAGGGGCGGAGCTAAGTCGGGGCTGGAGGGGGCATGGTCAATCTGAGGTGGGTGGGGCTAAAGGGGAGCGGGGTTGTGGCTTGATGCGAAGGGGCGGGGCTTCCCTGACCCCGCCCCCTCCACCCCCAGACTGTTACGTCATCGTTGGGGCGCGCCGTGATTCGCTGGGGCCGGGGGCGGCGGCCGCGGGGGTGGGCACCGCCCTCCTGCTGGAGCTGGCCCGGCTCTTCGCCGCCATGGGGCGGGACGGTGAGGGGGCGGGGCCAAGGGGGGGCGGGGCCAGGGGGGCGGAGCTAAACGGGGTGGACAGGGCTAAAATGATGGGTGGGGCGAAAGGAGGTGGGCGGGGCTAAAGAGGGTGGGCGGGGCCAATGTGATGGGCGGGGCTAAATGGGATGGGTGACCTTTGTGACCCCCCCCCCCCCCCCGCCCCCGAATTTTGGGTGCCCCCCTTCCACCCTCGGGTGTCCCCCCCCCCCCCGCCCCATTGTGACCCCCCCACCCTGGGGTGCCCCCCCCTCCCCCTCCACCCCTCCCCCCAGGGTTCCAGCTCCGCCGGACGCTGCTCTTTGTCAGTTGGGACGGGGCTGAATTTGGCCACTTAGGGGCCACCGAGTGGCTCGAGGTGAGTCGAGACCCCTCCCCCCACCTCCCCCAAGACCCCCCCTCACCCCTCCTAACCCCCCCCCTCCCTATTTCCACCCCCCCAGGGTTACCCCAACCTCCTCCACACCAAAGCAGCCGCCTACATCAGCCTGGATCAAGCTGTGCTGGGTCAGCCCCTCCCCCACCTGGATTTTGGGGGGGGGGTGGGGGGAGGGGATTGTCTGTCCCCCCCTCCCCCACCCCCTGGCCCCCTTTTGGACCCCCCCTTGACCCCCCCAATTCCAGGTGACGATCGTTTCGTGGCCAAAACCAGCCCCACCTTGATCAATTTAATTGAAAGTGCCCTGAGCCAGGTGGGGGAGGGGCAAAAAGGGGGTGGGGGAGGGGCAAAAGGAGGTGGGGGGGGTCCCCCAATCTTATATCAACCCCCTGCCCCCCCAAAATTAAGGTGGAGACCCCCAACGAGGGGGGGAAAAGCCTCTTGGAGCTGGTGATGAAACCAGGAGGGACCTGGGAGAGGGACGTGTGAGTGGGGGAGGGGCGGGGGGAGGGGCCACCTGGAGGGGGTGTGGGGGAGGGGCAGGGTTGGGGACATTTTGGGGGTGTCACCCCCCTCCTCCCCCCCACCTCTCCCCCCCAGGATCCGGCCGTTGTCCCCCGAAAGTGGCGCCTTCCCCTTCACCGCCATCGCCGGCGTCCCGGCCGTGGAGATCGGCTTCGATGAGGTGGCAGTGTCCCCAAGTGTCCCCCCATGTCCCCATGTCCCCAAGTGTCCCCAAGTGTCCCCAAGTGTCCCCAAGTGTCCCCCAGTGTCCCCCAGTGTCCCCCATGTCCCCCAGTGTCCCCCAGTGTCCCCAAGTGTCCCCCAGTGTCCCCCATGTCCCCCAGTGTCCCCCAGTGTCCCCCAGTGTCCCCCAGTGTCCCCAAGTGTCCCCCAGTGTCCCCCCAGTGTCCCCCAGTGTCCCCCATGTCCCCCATGTCCCCATGTGTCCCCCCCAAATGTCCCCAATCTCCCCCCATGTCCCCTTGATGTCCCCCATGTCCCCCCATGTCCCCCCATGTCCCCATGTGTCCCCAAGTGTCCCCATGTCCCCAAGTGTCCCCATGTCCCCAAGTGTCCCCCCATGTCCCCCCATGTCCCCTCATATTCCCCCATGTCCCCCATGTCCCCAAGTGTCCCCATGTCCCCAAGTGTCCCCCCATGTCCCCCCATGTCCCCTCATATCCCCCCATGTCCCCCCATATCCCCCATGTCCCCCCATGTCCCCATGTCCCCCCACATCCCCCTCACTGACCATGTCCCCCCCCCACCTTGTCCCCTCCCCAGGCCCCCGGGGGGGGGTCACGGGTGGCCTTGGGGACCCGCGAGGACACCCTGGGGCGGCTGCAGCAGCGGCTGCGGGGGCGGCTCCCGGCGGTGGCCCGAGCGGTGGCCGCGGTGGCCGCTCACCTCCTGCTGCGCCTGGGCCACGACCCCCGGCTGCCCCTGGACCCCGGAGCCCTGGGGGACGCTCTGCTGCGGCGCCTGGAGCCCCTCCAGGTCAGACCAGTATAAACCAGTATAAACCAGTATGGACCAGTATGGCACTGGGAGGCACTGGGAGGGACTAGGAGGGAACTGGGAGGGAACTGGGAGGCACTGGGAGGGACTGGGAGGGAACTGGGAGTTACTGGGGCTGCCCCTGGACCCCAGAGCCCTGGGGGATGCTCTGCTGTGTTCCCTGGAGCCCCTCCAGGTCAGACCAGTATAAACCAGTATAAACCAGTATGGACCAGTATGGCACTGGGAGGGAACTGGGAGGCACTGGGAGGGAACTGGGGGCTACTGGGGCTGCCCCTGGACTGCAGAGCCCTGGGGGATGCACTGCTGCGTTCCCTGGAGCCCCTCCAGGTCAGACCAGTATAAACCAGTACGGACCAGTATGGCACTGGGAGGGTACTGGGAGGCACTGGGAGGGTACTGGGAGGGACTGGGAGGGAACTGGGGGCTACTGGGGCTGCCCCTGGACCCCGGAGCCCTGGGGGACGCGCTGCTGCATTCCCTGGAGCCCCTCCAGGTCAGACCAATATAAACCAGTACAAACCAGTGCAGACCAGTGCAGCGCGGGCTGACGCGGTGTCCCCAGGCGCGGGGGCTGTCCCTGCAGTGCCTCTCCTCGGCGCGAGGGGACGTCGTGCGCGCGGCCGAGGGGCTGCGGCGGGAAATGGCCGGGTCCGAGGCCACCAACGAGCGGCTGAACCGCGGCTTCAACGCGCGCCTGATGGCCGTGAGTGGCACCTGGCACCTGGCACCTGTGTCACCTCTGTCACCTGTCATCTGTCATCTGTGATCTGTGTCACCTGTTACCTGTGTCACCTGTGTCACCTGGCACCTGTGTCACCTGTGTTACCCTGTGTCACCTGTGTCACCTGTGTCACCTGTGTCATCTGTGTCACCTGTCACCTGTGTCATCTGTGTCACCCTGTGTCACCCTGTGTTACCTGTCATCTGTGTCACCTGTGTCATCTGTGTCACCTGTGTCACCCTGTGTTACCTGTCATCTGTGTCACCTGTGTCATCTGTGTCACCTGTGTCACCTGTGTTACCCTGTGTCACCTGTGTCATCTGTGTCACCTGTGTCACCCTGTGTTACCTGTCACCTGTGTTACCTGTCATCTGTCACCTGTCATCTGTGTTATCTGTGTCACCTGGCACCTGTGTCACCCTCTGTCACCTGGCACCTGGCACCTGTGGCACCTGTGGCACCTGTCATCTGTCATCTGTCATCTGTGTTACCCTGTGTCACCTGTGTCACCTGTGTCACCTGTCATCTGTCATCTGTGATCTGTGTCACCTGTGTCACCTGTCACCTGTGTCACCTGTCACCCTGTGTCACCTGTCATCTGTCATCTGTGATCTGTGTCACCTGTGTCACCTGTCACCTGTGTCACCTGTCACCCTGTGTCACCTGTCATCTGTGTCACCTGTGTCACCTGGCACCTGTGTTACCCTGTGTCACCTGTGTCACCTGTGTCATCTGTGTCACCTGTGTCATCTGTGTCACCTGTCACCTGTGTCATCTGTCACCTGTGTTACCTGTGTCACCTGTCACCTGGCACCTGTGTCACCTGTGTCACCTGTCATCTGTGTCACCTGTGTCACCTGTGTCACCCTGTGTCACCTGTGTCACCTGTCATCTGTCATCTGTGTTACCCTGTGTCACCTGTGTCACCCTGTGTCACCCTGTGTTACCTGTCACCTGTGTCATCTGTGTCACCTCTGTCACCTGTCACCTGGCACCTGTGTCACCTGTGTCACCTGTCATCTGTGTCACCTGTCACCTGTGTCACCTGTGTCACCTGTGTCACCCTGTCACCTGTGTCACCTGTCATCTGTCATCTGTGTTACCCTGTGTCACCTGTGTCACCCTGTGTCACCCTGTCCCTGTCCCCTCAATGCCCCTGTGGTGGCCGTGAGTGCCACTGTCAGTCACCTTGTCCCCACCCCTGTCCTCTGTCCCCTGTCCCCACCCGTGTCCCTGTCCTCTGTCCCCACCCATGTCCCTGTCCCTACCCCTGTCCCTGTCCCACCTCTGTCCCCACCCGTGTCCCCTGTCCCCACCCCGTGTCCCTGTCCCCACCCCGTGTCCCTGTCCCCTGTCCCCACCCCGTGTCCCTGTCCCTTGTCCCCACCCGTGTCCCCTGTCCCTGTCCCCACCCCGTGTCCCTGTCCCCAGGCCGAGGCCTCTCTCCTGTCCCCCTTCGTGTCCCCTCTGGTCACCCCGTTCCGTCACGTCCTGCTGGGCCGAGGTGACCACACGCTGCCAGCGCTGGCGGCCCAGCTGGGACGGGGACAGGTGACATCAGGGGACACCGGCCACCTCCGCCTCCGCCTGGCCCTGCTGGCCTGGACCCTGCAGGGAACAGCTGGGGCGCTGGCAGGGGACCCTTGGGACCGTGGGGACATCTGGGGACGAGGGGACATGGGGGAGCGAGGGGACATCTGGGATCGTGGTGGCCCTGGGGACGATGGGGACACTTGGGACGATGGGGAGAGCTGGGACCAGGGTGGCACTAAGGATGTTGGAGATGGTGGTGGCCTTGGGGACAATGGGGACATCTGGGGTCATGGTGGCCCTGGGGACATTCAAGACCGTGGGGACACTTGGGATTATGAAGACAATGGGGACAGTTGGGATGGTGGTGGCCCTTGGTGACAATGGGGACAATGGGGATGGTGGTGGCCCTTGGTGACGCCTGGGACTGTGGTGGCCTTGGGGACAATGGGGACAATGGGGATGGTGGTGGCCTTGGGGTGGCCTTGGTGACGCCTGGGACTGTGGTGGCCTTGGGGACAAAGGGGATGGTAGTGGCCCTTGGTGACAATGGGGACAATGGGGATGGTGGTGGCCTTGGGGACAATGGGGACACCCCCCCGCCCTGGGTCCCACTCAGCCCCGCCCCCTCATTTGCATACGGTGCTTTTATTGGCTCCCGGGATTGGTTAAAATCTGGCGCAATAAAGGCCCCGCCCCCCCAGCCCCGCCCACCTCACTGGTGCTGTGACGTCATCGGGGCCTGGTGACATCACCGGGGTGGGGCAGTGACATCATGGCCCAGGCCCCGCCCGCCTCTGACATCATGGGACAGTCACGCTTTGGCTCTAACAAGGTGGGGCGGCCATCTTGGCATGGCGGCCATCTTGGGGTGGCGGCCATCTTGGCATGGTGCCCATCTTACTGTGGCGGCCATCTTGACTTGGTGGCCTTCTTGGTGTGGCAGCCATCTTGGCTTGGTGGCCATCTTGGCTTGGTGGCCATCTTGGTGTGGCAGCCATCTTGGTGACCCAATCAAAGCCAACCCCCACAGAATGAGTCCCTTGGTGGCCCGGCGGCCATCTTGTTGGGATGTGTCTGTATGATGTGGGCGGGGCTTAGAAATGGGGGTCCCCTTTGGGGGGGTTCTCCAAGCTCTGGGCGCTGTCCAGGATCCGTTGCTGGTGCCCGGCCAGTGTCACCCCCATGCGCAGAAGGTCCCTACGAGGAGACACGAGTGTCACCACTGCCCCTGCCCCCCCCCCCATGTCCCCTCGTGTCCCCCCCCCCATGTCCCCCCCTGCCCCCCCGTACTCGCTGCGCAGCCGGGGCAGCAGCTCCAGGCTGGTGACCCCGGCGCTGGTGAAGGTCTCCTCGTAGCGACCCAACTGGAGGGTCTGGAGCCACTCGGCCACCGAGGCGAAGGGGGGTCCTGGGGGTCCCGGGGGTCCCGGGGGTCCTGGGGGTCCCGGGGGGCTGCGTTGTGCCAGCCGAGGTGGGGAGGGTCTGCGGGGATGGGTCAGATCTACAGAGCCCCATAAGGACCCCCCCATGGACACAGGTGTCCAGGAGACCCCCCCACCCATGGAGCCAACCACGTGGGACCCCCCCATGGACCCAACCACGTGGTCCCCCCACCCATGGACCATTTGGGACCCCAACCCATGGACCCAACCACATGAGACCCCCCACCCATGGACCCAACCATGTGAGACCCCCACCCATGGACCCAACCACATGAGACCCCCCACCCATGGACCCAACCATGTGAGACCCCCACCCATGGACCATTTGGGACCCCAACCCATGGACTCAGCCATGTGAGACCCCCACCCATGGACCATTTGGGACCCCCACCTATGGACCCAACCATGTAAGATCTCAACCCATGGACCCAACCACGTGAGACCCCCACCCATGGACCATTTGGGACCCCCACCCATGGACCCAACCATGCGAGACCCCCACCCACAGACCATATTGAACCTCCCACCCCTGCCCCCAGTTGCCCAAGCCCCCCACCCCTGCCCCCAGGTGTCCAAGCCCCCCACCCCTGGCCCCAGGCTGGTGGTCCCCGCACCGCAGGGTGTCGGGGGCGGTGGCCCGGAGGGTGCCGGGGTGGCGGATCAGGCGGTCCAGGGCGCTGACGATGGCGGGGAAGCGGGGCCGGGCGTTGCGGTCCCGTTGCCAACAGTCCAGCATGAGGCGGTGGAGAGCGGTGGGACAGCGCGGGGGAGGGGGCAGGCGATAGTCCTGCTCGATGGCGTTGATCACCTGGGGGGTGGTGGGACACACACACACATGGGGGACCCCCCTAAATCCAACCCCTCAATCCCATCCTGGAGATCCAGGAACCTAGAGGAGATCCTACACCATGGATGGGGCAGGAGATCTTCTGCCCCATGGAGAACCCAGGTGTCCAGGAGACCCCCTCACCTATGGACCCAGGTGTCCAGGAGACCCCCACCCATGGACCCAGGTGGCCAGGAGACCCCCCCACCTATGGACCCAGGTGTCCAGGAGACCCCCACCCACCCATGGACCCAGGAACCCAGAGGAGACCCTGGTCACTCTGCCACCCCCCCACCTTGGGGACACAGGGGCTTTGGGGGTGACACCAAGGTTGGGAGGTGACACCAAGGCTGGGAGGTGACACAGGGGTCTGGGGGTGACACCAAGGTTGGGAGGTGACACCAAGGCTGGGAGGTGACACAGGGGTCTGGGGGTGACACAAGGCTGGGAGGTGACACCAAGGTTTGGGGGTGACACCAAGGTTGGGAGGTGACACCAAGGTTGGGAGGGGACACCAAGGTTGAGAGGTGACACCAAGGTTGGGAGGTGACACAAGGGTCTGGGAGGTGACACCAAGGTTGGGGGATGACACCAGGGTTTGGGGGTGACACAAGGGTCTGGGGGTGACACAGGGGTCTGGGGGTGACACAGGGGTCCGGGGGTGACACAGGGGTCCGGGGGTGACACCAAGGCTGGGAGGTGACACAGGGGTCTGGGGGTGACACAGGGGTCCGGGGGTGACACGAGGCTGGGAGGGGACAGCGGTGACTCACGTCCTGGTTGGACATGTCCCAGTAGGGCCTCTCCCCGTAGGACATCACCTCCCACATGACGATGCCGTAGCTCCAGGCGTCGCTGGCCGAGGTGAACTTGCGGAAGGCGATGGCCTCCGGCGCCGTCCACCGGATCGGGATCTTCCCACCCTGCCAAGAGAGGGGGGGAGGGGGGGACATGGCTGGGGTGGGGTCTGGGACACACAGGGGTGGTCCAAGGAACACAAATCCCCACCAGAAGAAGCCAAGCCCTGAAGGTTCAAGGTGGCTGTGGGAGCACAAAGGCTTGAAGGACTCAAAAATGGTGAACCCCAACCATGGAGGAACCCAACCCTGAGAGACCCCAACCCCAACCCTGAGAGACCCCAACCCCAACCATGGAGGAACCCAACCTTGGTGGGAACCCAACCCTGAGGGACCCCAACCTTGGAGGAACCCAACCCTGAGGGACCCCAACCTTGGAGGAACCCAACCCTGAGAGACCCCAACCCCAACCATAGAGGAACCCAACCCTGAGGGACCCCAACCCCAACCCTGAGAGACCCCAACCCCAACCATGGAGGAACCCAACCTTGGTGGGAACCCAACCCTGAGGGACCCCAACCTTGGAGGAACCCAACCCTGAGGGACCCCAACCTCAACCATGGAGGAACCCAACCCTGAGAGACCCCAACCCCAACCCTGAGAGACCCCAACCCCAACCCTGAGGGACCCCAACCCCAACCATGGAGGAACCCAACCATGGAGGAACCCAACCATGGAGGAACCCAACCCTGGTGGCACCCAGATATCTGAGGAACCCAACCTTGGTGAGACCCCAACCCTGGTGAGACCCCCAACATTGGTGAGACCCCAACCCTGGTGAGACCCCACCCCCCTGGAGAACCCAGGCAGTGGGACATGGTCGTGGCCTCACCAGGGAGCTGGTGTAGGTGGGGTCGGCCGAGTTCTCCTCCTCCAGGGCGCGGGACAGCCCGAAGTCCGAGACCTTGCAGACCAGTTGGGCGTCCACCAGGATGTTGCGGGCCGCCAGGTCGCGGTGGACGAAGCCGGTCTCGGCCAGGTACCTCATCCCGGAGGCAATGCCCCTCAGCATGGCCACCAACTGCAGCGTCCCCAGTGTCCCCACCCGGCCCTGATGGGGACCAACGTGGTGTCACTGTCAGTTCAACACGTCCCCCTGTGTCCAACGTGTCCCCGTGTCTCCTTGATGTCCCCATGTCCCCAATGTCCCAATGTCCCCATGACCCCCATGTCCCTGATGATGTCCCCATATCCCCCATGTCCCCCCTGATGTCCCCGATGTCCCCATGTCCCCATGTCCCTGATGTCCCCCATGTCCCCATGTTCCCCTATGTCCCCCCATGTCCCCATGTCCCCCCTGATGTCCCCATGTCCCCCTGTGTCCAACATGTCCCTGTGTCCAACGTGTCCCCGTGTCCCCCCCTGTCCCTGATGATGTCCCCATGTCCCTCCATGTCCCCAATCTCCCCCATGTCCCCATGTCCCCCCCTGATGTCCCCATATCCCCATGTCCCCCTGATGTCCCCGATGTCCCCATGTCCCCATGTCCCTGATGTCCCCATATCCCCATGTCCCCCTGATGTCCCCCATGTCCCCATGTCCCCATGTCCCTGATGTCCCCATATCCCCATGTCCCCCCTGATGTCCCCATGTCCCCATGTCCCCCCTGATGTCCCCATGTCCCCCCTGATGTCCCCCATGTCCCCATGTCCCCCCATGTCCCCATGTCCCCGATGATGTCCCCAGTGTCCCCATGTCCCCATGTCCCCCCTGATGTCCCCATGTCCCCATGTCCCCCCTGATGTCCCCATGTCCCCCCTGATGTCCCCCATGTCCCCATGTCCCCCCATGTCCCCATGTCCCCATGTCCCCCCTGATGTCCCCATGTCCCCCCTGATGTCCCCGTACCCTGAGGAAGGCGTCCAGGGCCCCGTTCTCCATGAACTCAGTGAGGATCATGGTGTCCCCATGTCCCCCTGTCCCCCCATGTCCCCATGTCCCCCCTGATGTCCCCCATGTCCCCATGTCCCCATGTCCCTGATGATGTCCCCATGCCCCTGATGATGTCCCCATGTCCCCGTACCCTGAGGAAGGCGTCCAGGGCCCCGTTCTCCATGAACTCGGTGAGGATCATGGCGGGGGCGCTGGTGGTCACCACCCCCCGCAGCCGGACCACGTTGGGGTGGGCGAACTGGCCCATCCGGGCGGCTTCGCCCAGGAAATCCCGGCGCTGCCGCTCGCCGGCGCCGCCCTTCAGGGTCTTCACGGCCACCGGGGACTCCGGGCGGCCCGGCAGCGCCAGGCGGCCGCGGCACACCTCGCCGAACTCCCCTGGGGACAGGGAGGGGACAATGAGGGGACATCTCAACCCAGAGACACCCCACACACCTCGCCGAACTCCCCTGGGGACAACGGGGGACAGAGAGGGGACAGAGAGGGGACATCTCAACCCAGAGACACCCCACACACCTCGCCGAACTCCCCTGGGGACAGGGAGGGGACAGGGAGGGGACAATGAGGGGACATCTCAACCCAGAGACACCCCACACACCTCCCCGAGCTCCCCTGGGGACAGGGAGGGGACAGTGAGGGGACAATGAGGGGACAGGTCACCTTAGACACCCCACACACCTCGCCGAACTCCCCTGGGGACAGGGAGGGGACATGGAGAGACAATGGGGGCACAAAGATGGGGACAATGGGGGGGTATGGGGGGGAGAGAGGGGGGACAATGAGGGGACAACGTTGGGGACAGCGATGATGGGAGCATGGGTGGGGACATTGGGCCATGGATGGGGACGTCATTGAGGACAGGGATGGGGACAGGGATGGGGACAGGGATGGGGACAGGGATGGGGGTGGGGTTGAGGACAGGGATGGGGACAGGGATGGGGACAGGGATGGGGCCATGGATGGGGCCATGGATGGGGACAGGGATGGGGACAGGGATGGGGACAGGGAGGGGGACAGGGTTGGGGACAGGGTTGGGGACAGGGATGGGGACAGGGATGGGGACACTGGGGGTGGCAGGGGGATGTCACCTGCCCCGATGACCTCCTCGATCTTGACGCAGGAGACGTCGATCTCTTGGGCAAAGTCCCTCAGGGCCACCCCGGGGTCCTCGTAGGTCAGGGGGTCAATGTAGAGCTTCCCACCTGCCACCATCACCGGTGTCACCTCCTGTCACCTCCTGTCACCTCCCTCCCCAACCCCCGGGGGGATGCCAACCCCACCCTTGTCACCATGATGGGGGGGACAATGACCTGGAGATGCCACCACCAGCACCACTGGCATCAGGGGGGACATTGGAGATGGTCCCTCAGGGATGTGGGGACACCAAGATGGTCCCCATGGGGACATGATGGGGACACTGGGGGTGGGGACAGTGTGAGCGCTGTCCTACTGGGGACAGGGACATTGAGGTGGCACTGGGTGGCACTGGGGAGGCACTGGGGTGACACTGGGTGGCACTGGGGTGACATTGGGTGACATTGGGGTGACACTGGGTGGCACTGGGTGACACTGGGGTGACACTGGGTGGCACTGGGGTGGCACTGGGGTGACATTGGGTGACATTGGGGTGACACTGGGTGGCATTGGGGTGGCACTGGGGTGGCACTGGGTGGCACTGTGGTGACATTGGGTGATACTGGGTGGCACTGGGTGGCACTGGGGTGACAATGGGTGACACTGGGTGGCACTGGGGTGGCACTGGGGTGACACTGGGTGGCACTGGGTGACATTGGGTGGCACTGGGTGATACTGGGTGGCACTGGGGTGGCACTGGGGTGGCACTGGGTGGCACTGGGTGGCACTGGGTGCCCCTCACCGTGTCCCGTGGGGCGGTGGCCGTGTCGCTCCCTGTCCCCTCGGTGCCGGTGGCGTCTGGGTGGGGGGGATGGGGACCCCTGAGACCCTCAGGGACCCCCCCCCAATCAAGAGCCCCCCCATAACCCCCCCGGGAACCCCAGGACCCCCCATGGGACACCCCAGAGCCCCCTCAGCCCCCTCCCAAGCCCCTCAGGGACCCCCAGGACCCCCCCAGGGACCCCCATAACCCCCCCGGGACCCCCCATGGGACCCCCATAACCCCCCTGGGACCCCCCCAAGAGACCCCCAGAGCCCCCTCCAGACCACCCCGCAGGACCCCACCCCTCCCCAGGGACCCCCCCCCAGATCCCTTCCCAGCCCCCCAGGGACCCCCATAACCCCTCTGGGACACCCACAGAGAACCCCAGAGCCCCCCCCACCCTGGACCCCCCCAGGAACCCCCCCGGACCCCCCCTCACCTGTAGCAGAGCAGGGCCCCCCCCAGCAGCAGCAGCACCAGGAGCCCCCCCAGCAGCGCCGCTCCGGCCACGAGCCCCCCGGGACCCCCCCGGGACCCTTCTGCGGGCACCCGGAGCTCAGGGGGGGGTCCAGGGGGGGTCTCAGGGGGCGTTTTGGGGGTTCAGGGAGGGTCAGGGGGGTCCCAGGGGGGTCCCAAAGGGGTTGGGTGGGGGGGTCCTGGGGGGGTTTTGGGGGTCCTGGGTGGGTTTTGGGGGTCTCAGGGGGGTCCTGGGGGGTCCCAGGGTGGGTTTGGGGGTCCTGGGGGGGTTTTGGAGGTCTCAGGAGGGTCCCAGGGAGGTTTGGGGGGGTCCCAGGGGGTCTCAGGGGGTCCCAGAAGGTTCAGGGGGGGGCCGGGGGGGTCTCAAGGGGGGTATTTGGGGTCTCATGGGGGTTTTGGGGGTCTCAGGGGGTTCCCAGGGGGTCCCAGGGGGGTCCCGGGGTGGGTTTGAGGGGTCCTGGGGGGTTTTGGGGGTCCCGGGGGGGGGTTTGGGGGGGTCCCAGGAGAGGGTTGGGAGTCCCGGGGGGGTTTGGGGGGTCCTGGGGGGTTTTGGGAGTCCCGGGGGGGTTTTGGGGGTCCCGGGGGGTTTGGGGGGGTCCCGGGGGGGGTTTTGGGGGGGTCCCGGAGGGGTTTTGGGGGGGCTCTCACCAGCTCCCTGGGTGCTCACGGTGGTCTCGGGGCCGAACTCCCCGTACCCGGCCTGGGAGCGGGCGCGGACCCGGACCCCGTAGAGCCCCCCCCGGCGCAGCCCCCCCAGCTCCGCCCTCGCCGCCGCCACCGTCACGAACACGGGGGGCCCCTCGCCCCCCCCCACCTGCGGGGATCACAAACCCCCCCTCACTTTTTGTTCCCCCCCCCCCCCCCATGCCCCCCCCAAGGAACCCCAGGACCCCCCAATACCAGCCCAGGACCCTCCCCCCAGGGATCACCCCCCCCTCTCCACCGGCGACCCCAGGACCCCCCCTCAGGGATCACCCCCTCCCCCAGGGACCCCCCAATACCCCTCAAGACGCCTCCCCCCCGATCACCCCCCCCCCCTTCATCCCCAGGGACCCCAGGACCCCCCAAATGCCCCTTCCCAGAGCCCCCAGTGTCCCTCAGGACCCCCCAGGACCCCCAGATACCCCCCAAATATCCCCCCAGGACCCCCCAAATGCCCCTTCCCAGAGCCCCCAATGTCCCTCAGGACCCACAAATACCCCCAGGACCCCCCAAATACCCCCAAGGCGCCCCCAAATGCGCCCCCCCCCAGAGCTCCCAATGTCCCTCAGGACCCCCCAGGACCCCTCAGACCCCCAAATACCCCCCCAAACACCCCCCAGGACCCCCCCTCACCTTCTCATAGTACTTGACCTCGTAGTCGAGGACGGGACCCCCCGGGGGGGCTGGGGGGGGTGTCGGCCACACCAGGGTCACCCCCGTGGGGGACCCCCCAATCCGGACCACGTCATAGACTGGTAATGGGACTGGGGAGGGGGGGGACAGGGGGGGTCATGAGGGGGGTCAGGGGGAGGGGGAGACATTTGGGGGGGGGCCTGGGGAGGTTTTGGGGGTCCCCAGGGGGAATTTGGGGGGTCCTGGGGTGTACTTGGGGGATCCCAAGGGTCATTAGAGGGTCTTGGGGGTCACTGGGGGGGGCCACGGGGGGGGTTCCTGGGCGGTCTGGAGGGGGGGGGTGGGATTTGGGGGTTCCAGGGCAGGATTTGGGGGGGGAGGGCCAGGGTGGGTTTGGGAGGGGAGTCCAGGTCCATTTTTTGGGGACCCACCCCCATTTCCCCCCCCATTTTTGTGGTGCCCCTCCCCAATTTCAGGGGTGTCCCCTCCTCCCCCATTTCCGGGGTGTCTCCCCCATTTTTCAGGGTCCCCCCCATTTTTGCTGTCCCACCCCTCCATTCTGGTGTGTCCCCCCCCCCCGTTTCCGGGGTCCCCCCCCATTTTTCGGGCTTCCCCCCGCCCCATTTTTGGGGTCCCCCCCCCTCACCCTCGCGCCCGGTGCTGACGTTGATGTGGGTGCTGGCCGGGGGGTGGGGGCTCAGGTGGGAGACCCCGTTGTGGGCGCTGAGGGTGAAGCTGTAGGTGAGGTGGGGGCGCAGCCCCCCGACACTGACACGGGGGTGGGGGAGCCCCGAGGAGCCCGGGGTGAAGGTCACGTGGGTGCAGGGGGTGCAAGGACCCCCCGCCCCCCCCGAACAAACCCGACACCCCACGTTGTAGGTGAGGTCGGGGCGACCCCCCCCATCTCGGGGGCTGCTCCATTCCAGGGTCACCCCCGAGGAGTTCAAACGGGCCTGGGGGTTCCGGGGGGCTGAGGGGGGGGGCTGGGGGTGGGGGGGGTGGGAGGGGGGTGGGGAGGGAGAGAGGGGGGGGGGGGGTTAAATGGGGGGGACAACACCCACGGACCTAAAGAGTTGGGTGTCCCCGTGGACCACCCCCACCTCATAGACCCCCCCCTCTTCCCATCCATAGACCCCCTCCCACAATGGAACCCCCTCCATAGACCACCCCCCCCCATTCATGGACCCCCCCACCGTAGACCCCCCCCCCAATTCATGGGCCCCCCCCCATCATAGACCCCTACCCCCCCCCCCCCACCCCATATACACCCCACCCCCAGCACCCTGTGACCCCCTCCCCCAACAGACCCCTCCCACCCCATCCCCCCATAGACCCAGGGGGTTGGGTGCCCCCATGGACCCTCCCCCCACCCATAGACGCCCTCCCCCCATCCATAGGACCCCCTCCCCCCATAGCCCCACTCCCAGCACCCATAGCCCCCCCCCCCCTCCCCACACCCATAGCCCCCCCCCCGCACCCATGGGTGCTACCGGAGCAGCGCAGGGCGGGTCCCTCCCCGGGGCCCCGGTAGAACCCGGGGTGACAGGGACAGGAGGTGGCAGCAGGGGAGGGGGCTTGGCTGTGGGGGGGGCAGGGCTGGCACCGCCCCTCCCCCACTGCCACCTTGAACGTGTCGGGGGCGCAGGCTGGAGGGGGGGGGGGGGGTGTCACAAAGGGATCCCCAGAACCACAGCACCCTAGGGACCCCCCCCATTCCTGCTCCATGGACCCCCCTTTGGACCCCCCAGGGACCCCACCCTCCGTTCCTGCCCCATGGACCCCCCTTTGGACCCCCCCATGGACCCCCCAGGGACCCCCCCTCCGTTCCTGCCCCACTGAGCACCCACTGCCCCCCCCATTGCACTCCACGACCCCTATCACCCCCAGCCCCATTGCCCCCCATTGCCCCCTACTGCCCCCATCTCCCCCATTGCCCCCCCAATCCCCCATCCCCCCCACCCCCCATCTCCCCCAGCCCCCTTATTGCCCCCCCTCACCTCGACACCCCACTCCTCCATCTCCCCCCCATCTCCCCCCACTCCCCCACCCTCCCATTTACCCCAGCCCCCCTTATTGCCCCCCACCTCCATTCTTGCCCCCCCCTCACCTCGACACCCCACTCCCCCATCACCCCCCACCCTCCCATTTACCCCCAGCCCCCTTATTGCCCCCCACCCCCATTCTTGCCCCCCCTCACCTCGACACCCCGCTCCTCCATCGCTCTCCCACCCGGCTCCGCAGACGCAGCCCCTAGCGGGGGGCTCAGCCCATCGTCCATCCTCCCGACAGTACATCACAGGGGGAGCTGGGGACCCCCCTAAACCCCCCCCAATCCCCCCCCCACTTCCACCCCCACCATCCCCAGGCACAGCTCCATCCACACATCGTCCCATCACCGGTGTCACCAGCTCCCTGGGGACAGTGGCTGGGAACTGAGCCAGCCTGGCTGTCACCTGGGGGCACCTCTGGAAGTAAACACGGACAGAGAGCAGGGCCAGGCAGGCTCCCAGGTCCTGGAAGGCCAAATAAAACCCCGAGCGGCTCAGGGGACCCAAACGCAGCGTTTTCCGGTTGATTTTACCTCCCCTCCCCCCTCCCACACCTCCCCCTCCCCCACCACCCTCCTGCCCGGTGTCACCACGGGATGGCCGGGACAAATATTCAGCTGCCACCGTGTCCACCTTGACGTAAGGGTTCTCCATCCAGGGGGGGGTCAGCGCCGTCGCCGTGTCCCCGTCGCTCTCGTGGTAAAAGACGTTGAAAGTCTCTTTGCAAGGGCGGGGGGAGGGGCTGCGGCGGGGGCGGGGGCCGTTGCTATGGAGATCGGGGTTGTTAGGGCCGTTGCCAAGGCCGTTTCTATGGAGATCGCGGTTGTTAGGGCCGTTGCTAAGGCCGTTGCTATGGAGATCGGGATTGTTAGGGCCGTTGCCAAGGCCGTTTCTATGGAGATCGCGGTTGTTAGGGCCGTTGCCAGGGCCGTTGCTATGGAGATCGTGGTTGTTAGGGCCATTGCCAGGGCCGTTGCTATGGAGATCGTGGTTGTTAGGGCCGTTGCTATGAGCATCCTGGTTGCCAAGGTGGTTGCTAAGGCCGTTGCTATGGATATTGTGGTTGTTAGGGACGTTGCCAAGGCCGTTGCTATGGAGATCGGGGTTGTTAGGGCCGTTGCTATGGGGATCGTGGTCACCAAGGTGGTTGTCAAGGCCGTTGCGGTTCCTGAGTCCGTTGCTAAGAGCATCCTGGTTGCCATGTCCGTTGCTAAGGCCGTTGCTAAGGGCATCCTGGTAGCCATGTCCGTTGCTAAGGCCGTTGCTAAGGCCCCTGTGCTCCCCACTCATGTCCCTGGGGGGGGTCCCAGGTTCCCATCGGCGGCGCCGGACGTGGCCGGGGCGTGTCCCGGGGCGTGTCCCGGGGCGTGTCCCGGGGCGTGGCGGGGGGCGTGGCGGGGGGCGTGGCGGGGGGCGGGGCAGGCTGTCACAGGCCAGCAGGGTGAAGCGCAGCTCGGCGTAGACGTGGGTGGCTTCACCCCGGGGCACCCACCCCGAACGTAACCAACTGTTCTGGGGGGGTCCGGGGGGGCCCAGCCCCGAACAAACCTCAAAGCCACGAACCGGCCCCCGCAGCTCCGGGTCCAGAGCGCTGAGCTCCTCCCACTGCCGGGGGTGGGGGAGACACAGGGGGGTCAGGGGACATGGGGGGACATGGGGGGGTCAGGGGACATGGGGGGATATGGGGGGGTCAGGGGACATGGGGGGATATGGGGGGATCAGGGGATATGGGGGGATATGGGGGGATCAGGGGATCAGGGGGGATATGGGGGCATGGGGGATATGGGGACATGGAGGGACATGGGGGGGTCAGGGGACATGGAGGGACATGGGGGGACATGGGGGGGTCAGGGGACAGGGGGGGACATGGACAGACATGGGGGGACATGGAGGGACATGGGGGGGTCAGGGGACATGGGGGGACATGGAGAGGTCAGGGGACATGGGGGGACATGGGGGGGTCAGGGGACAGGGGGGGACATGGAGAGGTCAGGGGACATGGAGGGACATGGGGGGACATGGGGGGACATAGGGAGACATAGGGGGACAAGGGGGGACAAGGGGATGACTGTCACCCGTGTGTGCCCCCCAAAATGTCCCCGTGTCCCCTCACCTGCCCCTCCCCCGGCGGGTGCACGGTCCAGTTCAGGTCACTGGTGGCCACGCGGGTGTTGAGCAGCGTCTCTGGGGGTGACAGGGGGGGACAGGGACACCCAGGAGTGACATGGGGGTGACAGAGACACCCAGGGAGGGACAGGGGGTGACAGGGGGGGACAGGGACACCCAGGGAGGTGACAGGGGGGGACAGAGACACCAGGGGGTGACAGGGACACCCAGGGAGGTGACAGGGGGGGACAGAGACACCAGGGGGTGACAGGGACACCTGACTCAGGGGGTCCCAGGGGTCCCAGCCCCACATCTGGGGTGACTCAGGGGGTCCCAGCCCCACACCCCCAGCCCCACATCCCCCCCCCCCCACTCACCTTCCTCACCGAAGACCAAGGTGCCCCACAACCAGAGCAGCCCCAGCCCCATAGTGGGGACCCCCCCTTTCCCCTGCCCCATAGATGAGGGGTGGGGGGGGGGGGGTGGTGTCACCCCAAACTACCCCTCCTCCCCCCAAGGGGCCCCTCCCCCTTAAGGGTGGGGGAAACCACTAAAATGGGGGGGGGGTGAAATTTAGGGAAAAACTGGGCAATTTGGGGCAAATTGGGGGCGGGGGGGGGGCAGCCAGTGGGTCCGTGTGTCCGTGGGTCCGTGTGTCCGTGGGTCCAGCCGGGCTGGGTGGCCCCCCCCTCCCTCCCATAGCCCCCCCCACCTCAGGAAGTGCCTTTGTTGAGCGTTTCCCTGGGGCGGGGGGGGCGGATGCGGGGCCGTGACCCCGGGAGGGGAACTGGGAGGGACTGGGATGGACTGGGGGGACGCCTGAGGGGGGACTGAGATGGGCTGGGGCGGGGACTGGGATGGACTTGGGGGGGTGCTGGGGGGGACTGGGATGGTTTGGGGGGGACTGAGATGGACTGGGATGGATTGGGGGGGGACTGGGATGGATTTGGGGGGCATTGGGGGGAATGGAGGGTGCTGGGGGGGACTGGGATGGGTTGGGGGGGGGACTGGGATGCACTGGGGGGACACTGGGGGGGAATGGAGGGTGCTGGGTGGGCACTGGGATGCACTGGGGAGGAAATGGGGGGTGCTGAGGGGCCACTGGAATGGACTGGGGGGTGCTGGGGGGGACTGGGATGCACTGGGGGGGCACTGCGGGGGAATGGGGGGTGTTGGGGGGCACTGGGATGCATTGGGGAGGCATTGGGATGGATTGGGGGGCACTGGGATGGACTGGGGGGCACTGGGGGGGACGGGGATATAGTGGGGGAGGACTAGGAGGTGCTGGAGGGGACTGGGATGCACTGGGGGGGCACTGGGATGGGTTGGGGGGGGACTGGGATAGACCGGGGGCTGTTGGGGGGGACGGGGATGCACTAGGGGGGAATGGGGGGTGCTGGGGGGGCACTGTGATGAACTGGGGGGCACTGGGGGAAGACTGGGATGGATTTGGGGCTGCTGGGGGGCACTGGGATGCATTAGGGGGGCACTGGGATGCACTGGGGGGGACGCTGAGGGTGGGACTGGGATGGATTGGGGGGTGCTGGGGGGCACTGGGATGCAATGGGGGGCACTGGGATGCACTGGGGGGACACTGAGGGTGGGACTGGGATGGATTGGGGGGTGCTGAGGGGAACTGGGATGGACTGAGGAGGTGCTAGGTAGGACTGGGACATACTGGGGGGGCACTGGGGGGACTGGGATAGATTGGGGGGCACTGGGGGGGAGTTTGGAGGGGTGTGGGACACAGTGGGGACGGGGGCAGGGGAACTGCTTGGGGGACACTGGTCTGTACTGGGAAAAACTGGGAGGAAACTGGGCGGGGCGGGGGGGCGCAATGATTTCTCAAACAAAATGGCGCCCGGGAAACAATGGCGGCGCCCAGGAAACAAACATGGCGGCGCCCAGGAAACAAACATGGCGGCGCCCAAAGCAGCTTCAGCGCCGCAGCTCCCCTATCTCACGTGACCCCGCTGGCTGGCGGCCAATAGGAGAAGCCGGATGTGACGGGAGGGCGGGGCCCGAGCGAACCGTCGAGCTCTGGTCCCGCAAAGCCACGGAAGGGCGCTGCTGAGCGCGGAATTATTCATCCAAAACCCCAAAAAATTTCTAAAACAAAAGAAAAATGGAACTAAAAACTGTTAGGAAAATATTTTGGGTTTGTTTGGGCCGAGGTTGTTTTTTGGGGTTTGTTTTTATTCCACCGGCTCTCCTGTTGGGGGACTTTCAAGACAAAAACTTGAAAAATGGGAAAATTGAACATTTCTGAGTTTTTTTCTTATAAATTATAATAATTACTGAATAAAGACGAGGTTGGAATGTTCTGTTTGGTGTTTTTCTGTCCTTTTTTTTCAAGGTTCTCCTTCACCTCTAGGAACATTTCCCTGCTGATGGCTACATAAGTTTAAATTGTTCCAAGTCACTTTTTAATTATATTTTTATTTTTATTTTTTAATTTCAATGCAAAAAAATAATTAAACACAAGAGAGTGTAAATGACCTGAACTCTCCAGGAGCATTTGTATACCCCGGGAGTCACAGTGCCGAGAGAGCCCGGCAGGGCTCTGAAACTGCGAATGAACGCTGCCTGCTCCAAGGCCAAAGGAGCCAGGCTTGAAAGCTGCTGCTGGATCTTTTCTCCAACCGCCCACGCACTTATAGCCCCAATCAACTCGGGCCTCAGTCCTTTGCCTGGCTTGCCAGGAGTGTTTTCGTTCCCCGGGAACCACACTGCCGAGAGAGCCCGGCAGGGCTCTGAAACTGCGAATGAACGCTGCCTGCTCCAAGGCCAAAGGAGCCAGGCTTGAAAGCTGCTGCTGGATCTTTTCTCCAACCGCCCACGCACTTATAGCCCCAATCAACTCGGGCCTCAGTCCTTTGCCTGGCTCGCCAGGAGCGTTTTCGTTCACCCAGAGCCACACTGCCGAGAGAGCCCGGCAGGGCTCTGAAACTGCGAATGAACGCTGCCTGCTCCAAGGCCAAAGGAGCCAGGCTTGAAAGCTGCTGCTGGATCTTTTCTCCAACCGCCCACGCACTTATAGCCCCAATCAACTCGGGCCTCAGTCCTTTGCCTGGCTCGCCAGGAGCGTTTTCGTTCCCCGGGAACCACACTGCTGAGAGAGCCCGGCAGGGCTCTGAAACTGCGAATGAACGCTGCCTGCTCCAAGGCCAAAGGAGCCAGGCTTGAAAGCTGCTGCTGGATCTTTTCTCCAACCGCCCACACACTTATAGCCCCAATCAACTCGGGCCTCAGTCCTTTGCCTGGCTCGCCAGGAGCGTTTTCGTTCACCCAGAGCCACACTGCCGAGAGAGCCCGGCAGGGCTCTGAAACTGCGAATGAACGCTGCCTGCTCCAAGGCCAAAGGAGCCAGGCTTGAAAGCTGCTGCTGGATCTTTTCTCCAACCGCCCACGCACTTATAGCCCCATTCAACTCGGGCCTCAGTCCTTTGCCTGGCTCGCCAGGAGTGTTTTCGTTCCCCCAGACCCACACTGCCGAGAGAGCCCGGCAGGGCTCTGAAACTGCGAATGAACGCTGCCTGCTCCAAGGCCAAAGGAGCCAGGCTTGAAAGCTGCTGCTGGATCTTTTCTCCAACCGCCCATGCACTTATAGCCCCAATCAACTCGGGCCTCAGTCCTTTGCCTGGCTCGCCAGGAGCGTTTTCGTTCACCCAGAGCCACACTGCTGAGAGAGCCCGGCAGGGCTCTGAAACTGCGAATGAACGCTGCCTGCTCCAAGGCCAAAGGAGCCAGGCTTGAAAGCTGCTGCTGGATCTTTTCTCCAACCGCCCACGCACTTATAGCCCCAATCAACTCGGGCCTCAGTCCTTTGCCTGGCTTGCCAGGAGCGTTTTCGTTAACCCAGAGCCACACTGCCGAGAGAGCCCGGCAGGGCTCTGAAACTGCGAATGAACGCTGCCTGCTCCAAGGCCAAAGGAGCCAGGCTTGAAAGCTGCTGCTGGATCTTTTCTCCAACCGCCCACGCACTTATAGCCCCAATCAACTCGGGCCTCAGTCCTTTGCCTGGCTTGCCAGGAGCGTTTTCGTTAACCCAGAGCCACACTGCCGAGAGAGCCCGGCAGGGCCATGAAACTGCGAATGAACGCTGCCTGCTCCAAGGCCAAAGGAGCCAGGCTTGAAAGCTGCTGCTGGATCTTTTCTCCAACCGCCCACGCACTTATAGCCCAAATCAACTCGGGCCTCAGTCCTTTGCCTGGCTTGCCAGGAGCGTTTTCGTTCACCCAGAGCCACACTGGCGAGAGAGCCCGGCAGGGCTCTGAAACTGCGAATGAACGCTGCCTGCTCCAAGGCCAAAGGAGCCAGGCTTGAAAGCTGCTGCTGGATCTTTTCTCCAACCGCCCATGCACTTATAGCCCCAATCAACTCGGGCCTCAGTCCTTTGCCTGGCTCGCCAGGAGCGTTTTCGTTCACCCAGAGCCACACTGCCGAGAGAGCCCGGCAGGGCTCTGAAACTGCGAATGAACGCTGCCTGCTCCAAGGCCAAAGGAGCCAGGCTTGAAAGCTGCTGCTGGATCTTTTCTCCAACCGCCCACGCACTTACAGCCCCAATCAACTCGGGCCTCAGTCCTTTGCCTGGCTCGCCAGGAGCGTTTTCGTTCACCCAGAGCCACACTGCCGAGAGAGCCCGGCAGGGCTCTGAAACTGCGAATGAACGCTGCCTGCTCCAAGGCCAAAGGAGCCAGGCTTGAAAGCTGCTGCTGGATCTTTTCTCCAACCACCCACGCACTTATAGCCCCAATCAACTCGGGCCTCAGTCCTTTGCCTGCCTTGCCAGGAGCGTTTTCGTTCACCGGGAACCACACTGCCGAGAGAGCCCGGCAGGGCTCTGAAACTGCGAATGAACGCTGCCTGCTCCAAGGCCAAAGGAGCCAGGCTTGAAAGCTGCTGCTGGATCTTTTCTCCAACCGCCCACGCACTTATAGCCCCAATCAACTCGGGCCTCAGTCCTTTGCCTGGCTCGCCAGGAGTGTTTTCGTTCACCCAGAGCCACACTGCCGAGAGAGCCCGGCAGGGCTCTGAAACTGCGAATGAACGCTGCCTGCTCCAAGGCCAAAGGAGCCAGGCTTGAAAGCTGCTGCTGGATCTTTTCTCCAACCGCCCACGCACTTACAGCCCCAATCAACTCGGGCCTCAGTCCTTTGCCTGGCTTGCCAGGAGCGTTTTCGTTCCCCGAGAGCCACACTGCCGAGAGAGCCCGGCAGGGCTCTGAAACTGCGAATGAACGCTGCCTGCTCCAAGGCCAAAGGAGCCAGGCTTGAAAGCTGCTGCTGGATCTTTTCTCCAACCGCCCACGCACTTATAGCCCCATTCAACTCGGGCCTCAGTCCTTTGCCTGGCTTGCCAGGAGCGTTTTCGTTCACCCAGAGCCACACTGCCGAGAGAGCCCGGCAGGGCTCTGAAACTGCGAATGAACGCTGCCTGCTCCAAGGCCAAAGGAGCCAGGCTTGAAAGCTGCTGCTGGATCTTTTCTCCAACCGCCCACGCACTTATAGCCCCAATCAACTCGGGCCTCAGTCCTTTGCCTGGCTCGCCAGGAGCGTTTTCGTTCACCCAGAGCCACACTGCATAGAGAGCCCGGCAGGGCTCTGAAACTGCGAATGAACGCTGCCTGCTCCAAGGCCAAAGGAGCCAGGCTTGAAAGCTGCTGCTGGATCTTTTCTCCAACCGCCCACGCACTTACAGCCCCAATCAACTCGGGCCTCAGTCCTTTGCCTGGCTTGCCAGGAGCGCTTTCGTTCCCCGGGAACCACACTGCCGAGAGAGCCCGGCAGGGCTCTGAAACTGCGAATGAACGCTGCCTGCTCCAAGGCCAAAGGAGCCAGGCTTGAAAGCTGCTGCTGGATCTTTTCTCCAACCGCCCACGCACTTATAGCCCCATTCAACTCGGGCCTCAGTCCTTTGCCTGGCTTGCCAGGAGCGTTTTCGTTCACCCAGAGCCACACTGCCGAGAGAGCCCGGCAGGGCTCTGAAACTGCGAATGAACGCTGCCTGCTCCAAGGCCAAAGGAGCCAGGCTTGAAAGCTGCTGCTGGATCTTTTCTCCAACCGCCCACGCACTTATAGCCCCATTCAACTCGGGCCTCAGTCCTTTGCCTGGCTCGCCAGGAGCGTTTTCGTTCCCCGGGAACCACACTGCATAGAGAGCCCGGCAGGGCTCTGAAACTGCGAATGAACGCTGCCTGCTCCAAGGCCAAAGGAGCCAGGCTTGAAAGCTGCTGCTGGATCTTTTCTCCAACCGCCCACGCACTTATAGCCCCAATCAACTCGGGCCTCAGTCCTTTGCCTGGCTCGCCAGGAGCGTTTTCGTTCACCCAGAGCCACACTGCCGAGAGAGCCCGGCAGGGCTCTGAAACTGCGAATGAACGCTGCCTGCTCCAAGGCCAAAGGAGCCAGGCTTGAAAGCTGCTGCTGGATCTTTTCTCCAACCGCCCACGCACTTATAGCCCCATTCAACTCGGGCCTCAGTCCTTTGCCTGGCTCGCCAGGAGCGTTTTCGTTCACCCAGAGCTACACTGCCGAGAGAGCCCGGCAGGGCTCTGAAACTGCGAATGAACGCTGCCTGCTCCAAGGCCAAAGGAGCCAGGCTTGAAAGCTGCTGCTGGATCTTTTCTCCAACCGCCCACGCACTTATAGCCCCATTCAACTCGGGCCTCAGTCCTTTGCCTGCCTTGCCAGGAGCGTTTTCGTTCACCGGGAACCACACTGCCGAGAGAGCCCGGCAGGGCTCTGAAACTGCGAATGAACGCTGCCTGCTCCAAGGCCAAAGGAGCCAGGCTTGAAAGCTGCTGCTGGATCTTTTCTCCAACCGCCCACACACTTATAGCCCCAATCAACTCGGGCCTCAGTCCATTGCCTGGCTTGCCAGGAGCGTTTTCGTTCACCCAGAGCCACACTGCCGAGAGAGCCCGGCAGGGCTCTGAAACTGCGAATGAACGCTGCCTGCTCCAAGGCCAAAGGAGCCAGGCTTGAAAGCTGCTGCTGGATCTTTTCTCCAACCGCCCACGCACTTATAGCCCCAATCAACTCGGGCCTCAGTCCTTTGCCTGGCTCGCCAGAGCGTTTTCGTTCACCCAGAGCCACACTGCTGAGAGAGCCCGGCAGGGCTCTGAAACTGCGAATGAACGCTGCCTGCTCCAAGGCCAAAGGAGCCAGGCTTGAAAGCTGCTGCTGGATCTTTTCTCCAACTGCCCACGCACTTATAGCCCCAATCAACTCGGGCCTCAGTCCTTTGCCTGGCTCGCCAGGAGCGTTTTCGTTCACCCAGAGCCACACTGCCGAGAGAGCCCGGCAGGGCTCTGAAACTGCGAATGAACGCTGCCTGCTCCAAGGCCAAAGGAGCCAGGCTTGAAAGCTGCTGCTGGATCTTTTCTCCAACCGCCCACGCACTTATAGCCCCAATCAACTCGGGCCTCAGTCCTTTGCCTGGCTCGCCAGGAGCGTTTTCGTTCACCCAGAGCCACACTGCCGAGAGAGCCCGGCAGGGCTCTGAAACTGCGAATGAACGCTGCCTGCTCCAAGGCCAAAGGAGCCAGGCTTGAAAGCTGCTGCTGGATCTTTTCTCCAACCGCCCACGCACTTATAGCCCCAATCAACTCGGGCCTCAGTCCTTTGCCTGGCTCGCCAGGAGCGTTTTCGTTAACCCAGAGCCACACTGCCGAGAGAGCCCGGCAGGGCTCTGAAACTGCGAATGAACGCTGCCTGCTCCAAGGCCAAAGGAGCCAGGCTTGAAAGCTGCTGCTGGATCTTTTCTCCAACCGCCCATGCACTTATAGCCCCAATCAACTCGGGCCTCAGTCCTTTGCCTGGCTCGCCAGGAGCGTTTTCGTTCACCCAGAGCCACACTACCGAGAGAGCCCGGCAGGGCTCTGAAACTGCGAATGAACGCTGCCTGCTCCAAGGCCAAAGGAGCCAGGCTTGAAAGCTGCTGCTGGATCTTTTCTCCAACCGCCCACGCACTTATAGCCCCAATCAACTCGGGCCTCAGTCCTTTGCCTGGCTTGCCAGGAGCGTTTTCGTTCACCCAGAGCCACACTGCCGAGAGAGCCCGGCAGGGCTCTGAAACTGCGAATGAACGCTGCCTGCTCCAAGGCCAAAGGAGCCAGGCTTGAAAGCTGCTGCTGGATCTTTTCTCCAACCACCCACGCACTTATAGCCCCAATCAACTCGGGCCTCAGTCCTTTGCCTGGTTCGCCAGGAGCGTTTTCGTTCACCCAGAGCCACACTGCCGAGAGAGCCCGGCAGGGCTCTGAAACTGCGAATGAACGCTGCCTGCTCCAAGGCCAAAGGAGCCAGGCTTGAAAGCTGCTGCTGGATCTTTTCTCCAACCACCCACGCACTTATAGCCCCAATCAACTCGGGCCTCAGTCCTTTGCCTGGCTTGCCACGAGCGTTTTCGTTCACCCAGAGCCACACTGCCGAGAGAGCCCGGCAGGGCTCTGAAACTGCGAATGAACGCTGCCTGCTCCAAGGCCAAAGGAGCCAGGCTTGAAAGCTGCTGCTGGATCTTTTCTCCAACCGCCCATGCACTTATAGCCCCAATCAACTCGGGCCTCAGTCCTTTGCCTGGCTCGCCAGGAGCGTTTTCGTTCACCCAGAGCCACACTGCCGAGAGAGCCCGGCAGGGCTCTGAAACTGCGAATGAACGCTGCCTGCTCCAAGGCCAAAGGAGCCAGGCTTGAAAGCTGCTGCTGGATCTTTTCTCCAACCGCCCACGCACTTATAGCCCCAATCAACTCGGGCCTCAGTCCTTTGCCTGGCTTGCCAGGAGTGTTTTCGTTCACCCAGAGCCACACTGCCGAGAGAGCCCGGCAGGGCTCTGAAACTGCGAATGAACGCTGCCTGCTCCAAGGCCAAAGGAGCCAGGCTTGAAAGCTGCTGCTGGATCTTTTCTCCAACCGCCCACGCACTTACAGCCCCAATCAACTCGGGCCTCAGTCCTTTGCCTGGCTTGCCAGGAGCGTTTTCGTTCCCCGAGAGCCACACTGCATAGAGAGCCCGGCAGGGCTCTGAAACTGCGAATGAACGCTGCCTGCTCCAAGGCCAAAGGAGCCAGGCTTGAAAGCTGCTGCTGGATCTTTTCTCCAACCGCCCACGCACTTATAGCCCCAATCAACTCGGGCCTCAGTCCTTTGCCTGGCTCGCCAGGAGTGTTTTCGTTCACCCAGAGCCACACTGCCGAGAGAGCCCGGCAGGGCTCTGAAACTGCGAATGAACGCTGCCTGCTCCAAGGCCAAAGGAGCCAGGCTTGAAAGCTGCTGCTGGATCTTTTCTCCAACCGCCCACGCACTTATAGCCCCAATCAACTCGGGCCTCAGTCCTTTGCCTGGCTTGCCAGGAGCGTTTTCGTTCACCCAGAGCCACACTGCCTAGAGAGCCCGGCAGGGCTCTGAAACTGCGAATGAACGCTGCCTGCTCCAAGGCCAAAGGAGCCAGGCTTGAAAGCTGCTGCTGGATCTTTTCTCCAACCGCCCACGCACTTATAGCCCCATTCAACTCGGGCCTCAGTCCTTTGCCTGGCTTGCCAGGAGTGTTTTCGTTCCCCGGGAACCACACTGCCCGAGAGAGCCCGGCAGGGCTCTGAAACTGCGAATGAACGCTGCCTGCTCCAAGGCCAAAGGAGCCAGGCTTGAAAGCTGCTGCTGGATCTTTTCTCCAACCGCCCACGCACTTATAGCCCCAATCAACTCGGGCCTCAGTCCTTTGCCTGGCTCGCCAGGAGTGTTTTCGTTCACCCAGAGCCACACTGCCGAGAGAGCCCGGCAGGGCTCTGAAACTGCGAATGAACGCTGCCTGCTCCAAGGCCAAAGGAGCCAGGCTTGAAAGCTGCTGCTGGATCTTTTCTCCAACCGCCCACGCACTTATAGCCCCAATCAACTCGGGCCTCAGTCCTTTGCCTGGCTTGCCAGGAGTGTTTTCGTTCCCCGGGAACCACACTGCCGAGAGAGCCCGGCAGGGCTCTGAAACTGCGAATGAACGCTGCCTGCTCCAAGGCCAAAGGAGCCAGGCTTGAAAGCTGCTGCTGGACCTTTTCTCCAACCGCCCACGCACTTATAGCCCCAATCAACTCGGGCCTCAGTCCTTTGCCTGGCTCGCCAGGAGCGTTTTCGTTCACCCAGAGCCACACTGCCGAGAGAGCCCGGCAGGGCTCTGAAACTGCGAATGAACGCTGCCTGCTCCAAGGCCAAAGGAGCCAGGCTTGAAAGCTGCTGCTGGATCTTTTCTCCAACCGCCCACGCACTTATAGCCCCAATCAACTCGGGCCTCAGTCCTTTGCCTGGCTCGCCAGGAGCGTTTTCGTTCCCCCGGAGCCACACTGCCGAGAGAGCCCGGCAGGGCTCTGAAACTGCGAATGAACGCTGCCTGCTCCAAGGCCAAAGGAGCCAGGCTTGAAAGCTGCTGCTGGATCTTTTCTCCAACCGCCCACACACTTATAGCCCCAATCAACTCGGGCCTCAGTCCTTTGCCTGGCTCGCCAGGAGCGTTTTCGTTCACCCAGAGCCACACTGCCGAGAGAGCCCGGCAGGGCTCTGAAACTGCGAATGAACGCTGCCTGCTCCAAGGCCAAAGGAGCCAGGCTTGAAAGCTGCTGCTGGATCTTTTCTCCAACCGCCCACGCACTTATAGCCCCAATCAACTCGGGCCTCAGTCCTTTGCCTGGCTCGCCAGGAGCGTTTTCGTTCCCTGAGAGCCACACTGCCGAGAGAGCCCGGCAGGGCTCTGAAACTGCGAATGAACGCTGCCTGCTCCAAGGCCAAAGGAGCCAGGCTTGAAAGCTGCTGCTGGATCTTTTCTCCAACCGCCCACGCACTTATAGCCCCAATCAACTCGGGCCTCAGTCCTTTGCCTGGCTCGCCAGGAGCGTTTTCGTTCCCCCGGAGCCACACTGCCGAGAGAGCCCGGCAGGGCTCTGAAACTGCGAATGAACGCTGCCTGCTCCAAGGCCAAAGGAGCCAGGCTTGAAAGCTGCTGCTGGATCTTTTCTCCAACCACCCACGCACTTATAGCCTCAATCAACTCGGGCCTCAGTCCTTTGCCTGGCTTGCCAGGAGCGTTTTCGTTCCCCGAGAGCCACACTGCCGAGAGAGCCCGGCAGGGCTCTGAAACTGCGAATGAACGCTGCCTGCTCCAAGGCCAAAGGAGCCAGGCTTGAAAGCTGCTGCTGGATCTTTTCTCCAACCGCCCATGCACTTATAGCCCCATTCAACTCGGGCCTCAGTCCTTTGCCTGGCTCGCCAGGAGCGTTTTCGTTCACCCAGAGCCACACTGCCGAGAGAGCCCGGCAGGGCTCTGAAACTGCGAATGAACGCTGCCTGCTCCAAGGCCAAAGGAGCCAGGCTTGAAAGCTGCTGCTGGATCTTTTCTCCAACCGCCCACGCACTTATAGCCCAATCAACTCGGGCCTCAGTCCTTTGCCTGGCTTGCCAGGAGTGTTTTCGTTCACCCAGAGCCACACTGCCGAGAGAGCCCGGCAGGGCTCTGAAACTGCGAATGAACGCTGCCTGCTCCAAGGCCAAAGGAGCCAGGCTTGAAAGCTGCTGCTGGATCTTTTCTCCAACCACCCACGCACTTATAGCCCCAATCAACTCGGGCCTCAGTCCTTTGCCTGGCTTGCCAGGAGCGTTTTCGTTCACCCAGAGCCACACTGCCGAGAGAGCCCGGCAGGGCTCTGAAACTGCGAATGAACGCTGCCTGCTCCAAGGCCAAAGGAGCCAGGCTTGAAAGCTGCTGCTGGATCTTTTCTCCAACCGCCCACGCACTTATAGCCCCAATCAACTCGGGCCTCAGTCCTTTGCCTGGCTCGCCAGGAGCGTTTTCGTTCACCCAGAGCCACACTGCCGAGAGAGCCCGGCAGGGCTCTGAAACTGCGAATGACGCTGCCTGCTCCAAGGCCAAAGGAGCCAGGCTTGAAAGCTGCTGCTGGATCTTTTCTCCAACCGCCCACGCACTTATAGCCCCAATCAACTCGGGCCTCAGTCCTTTGCCTGGCTCGCCAGGAGCGTTTTCGTTCACCCAGAGCCACACTGCCGAGAGAGCCCGGCAGGGCTCTGAAACTGCGAATGAACGCTGCCTGCTCCAAGGCCAAAGGAGCCAGGCTTGAAAGCTGCTGCTGGATCTTTTCTCCAACCGCCCACACACTTATAGCCCCAATCAACTCGGGCCTCAGTCCTTTGCCTGGCTCGCCAGGAGCGTTTTCGTTCACCCAGAGCCACACTGCCGAGAGAGCCCGGCAGGGCTCTGAAACTGCGAATGAACGCTGCCTGCTCCAAGGCCAAAGGAGCCAGGCTTGAAAGCTGCTGCTGGATCTTTTCTCCAACCACCCACGCACTTACAGCCCCAATCAACTCGGGCCTCAGTCCTTTGCCTGGCTCGCCAGGAGCGTTTTCGTTCACCCAGAGCCACACTGCCGAGAGAGCCCGGCAGGGCTCTGAAAATGCGAATGAACGCTGCCTGCTCCAAGGCCAAAGGAGCCAGGCTTGAAAGCTGCTGCTGGATCTTTTCTCCAACCGCCCACGCACTTATAGCCCCAATCAACTCGGGCCTCAGTCCTTTGCCTGGCTTGCCAGGAGTGTTTTCGTTCCCCGAGAGCCACACTGCCGAGAGAGCCCGGCAGGGCTCTGAAACTGCGAATGAACGCTGCCTGCTCCAAGGCCAAAGGAGCCAGGCTTGAAAGCTGCTGCTGGATCTTTTCTCCAACCGCCCACACACTTATAGCCCCAATCAACTCGGGCCTCAGTCCTTTGCCTGGCTTGCCAGGAGCGTTTTCGTTCACCCAGAGCCACACTGCCGAGAGAGCCCGGCAGGGCTCTGAAACTTCGAATGAACGCTGCCTGCTCCAAGGCCAAAGGAACCAGGCTTGAAAGCTGCTGCTGGATCTTTTCTCCAACCGCCCATGCACTTATAGCCCCAATCAACTCGGGCCTCAGTCCTTTGCCTGGCTTGCCAGGAGTGTTTTCGTTCCCCGAGAGCCACACTGCCGAGAGAGCCCGGCAGGGCTCTGAAACTGCGAATGAACGCTGCCTGCTCCAAGGCCAAAGGAGCCAGGCTTGAAAGCTGCTGCTGGATCTTTTCTCCAACCGCCCACGCACTTATAGCCCCAATCAACTCGGGCCTCAGTCCTTTGCCTGGCTTGCCAGGAGCGTTTTCGTTCACCCAGAGCCACACTGCCGAGAGAGCCCGGCAGGGCTCTGAAACTGCGAATGAACGCTGCCTGCTCCAAGGCCAAAGGAGCCAGGCTTGAAAGCTGCTGCTGGATCTTTTCTCCAACCGCCCACGCACTTATAGCCCCAATCAACTCGGGCCTCAGTCCTTTGCCTGTCTCGCCAGGAGCGTTTTCGTTCACCCAGAGCCACACTGCCGAGAGAGCCCGGCAGGGCTCTGAAACTGCGAATGAACGCTGCCTGCTCCAAGGCCAAAGGAGCCAGGCTTGAAAGCTGCTGCTGGATCTTTTCTCCAACCGCCCATGCACTTATAGCCCCAATCAACTCGGGCCTCAGTCCTTAGCCTGGCTCGCCAGGAGCGTTTTCGTTCACCCAGAGCCACACTGCCGAGAGAGCCCGGCAGGCTCTGAAACTGCGAATGAACGCTGCCTGCTCCAAGGCCAAAGGAGCCAGGCTTGAAAGCTGCTGCTGGATCTTTTCTCCAACCGCCCACGCACTTATAGCCTCAATCAACTCGGGCCTCAGTCCTTTGCCTGGCTCGCCAGGAGCGTTTTCGTTCACCCAGAGCCACACTGCCGAGAGAGCCCGGCAGGGCTCTGAAACTGCGAATGAACGCTGCCTGCTCCAAGGCCAAAAGGAGCCAGGCTTGAAAGCTGCTGCTGGATCTTTTCTCCAACCGCCCACGCACTTATAGCCCCAATCAACTCGGGCCTCAGTCCTTTGCCTGGCTCGCCAGGAGCGTTTTCGTTCACCCAGAACCACACTGCCGAGAGAGCCCGGCAGGGCTCTGAAACTGCGAATGAACGCTGCCTGCTCCAAGGCCAAAGGAGCCAGGCTTGAAAGCTGCTGCTGGATCTTTTCTCCAACCGCCCACGCACTTATAGCCCCAATCAACTCGGGCCTCAGTCCTTTGCCTGGCTCGCCAGGAGCGTTTTCGTTCACCCAGAGCCACACTGCCGAGAGAGCCCGGCAGGGCTCTGAAACTGCGAATGAACGCTGCCTGCTCCAAGGCCAAAGGAGCCAGGCTTGAAAGCTGCTGCTGGATCTTTTCTCCAACTGCCCACGCACTTATAGCCCCAATCAACTCGGGCCTCAGTCCTTTGCCTGGCTTGCCAGGAGCGTTTTCGTTCCCCGAGAGCCACACTGCCGAGAGAGCCCGGCAGGGCTCTGAAACTGCGAATGAACGCTGCCTGCTCCAAGGCCAAAGGAGCCAGGCTTGAAAGCTGCTGCTGGATCTTTTCTCCAACCGCCCACGCACTTACAGCCCCAATCAACTCGGGCCTCAGTCCTTTGCCTGGCTCGCCAGGAGCGTTTTCGTTCACCCAGAGCCACACTGCCGAGAGAGCCCGGCAGGGCTCTGAAAACTGCGAATGAACGCTGCCTGCTCCAAGGCCAAGGAGCCAGGCTTGAAAGCTGCTGCTGGATCTTTTCTCCAACCGCCCACGCACTTATAGCCCCAATCAACTCGGGCCTCAGTCCTTTGCCTGGCTTGCCAGGAGCGTTTTCGTTCCCCCAGAGCCACACTGCCGAGAGAGCCCGGCAGGGCTCTGAAACTGCGAATGAACGCTGCCTGCTCCAAGGCCAAAGGAGCCAGGCTTGAAAGCTGCTGCTGGATCTTTTCTCCAACCGCCCACGCACTTATAGCCCCATTCAACTCGGGCCTCAGTCCTTTGCCTGGCTCGCCAGGAGCGTTTTCGTTCCCCAGAGCCACACTGCCGAGAGAGCCCGGCAGGCTCTGAAACTGCGAATGAACGCTGCCTGCTCCAAGGCCAAAGGAGCCAGCTTGAAAGCTGCTGCTGGATCTTTTCTCCAACCGCCCACGCACTTATAGCCCCAATCAACTCGGGCCTCAGTCCATTGCCTGGCTCGCCAGGAGCGTTTTCGTTCACCCAGAGCCACACTGCCGAGAGAGCCCGGCAGGGCTCTGAAACTGCGAATGAACGCTGCCTGCTCCAAGGCCAAGGAGCCAGGCTTGAAAGCTGCTGCTGGATCTTTTCTCCAACCGCCCACGCACTTAATGCCCCAATCAACTCGGGCCTCAGTCCTTTGCCTGGCTCGCCAGGAGCGTTTTCGTTCACCCAGAGCCACACTGCCGAGAGAGCCCGGCAGGGCTCTGAAACTGCGAATGAACGCTGCCTGCTCCAAGGCCAAAGGATCCAGGCTTGAAAGCTGCTGCTGGATCTTTTCTCCAACCGCCCACGCACTTATAGCCAATCAACTCGGGCCTCAGTCCTTTGCCTGGCTCGCCAGGAGCGTTTTCGTTCACCCAGAGCCACACTGCCGAGAGAGCCCGGCAGGGCTCTGAAACTGCGAATGAACGCTGCCTGCTCCAAGGCCAAAGGAGCCAGGCTTGAAAGCTGCTGCTGGATCTTTTCTCCAACCGCCCACGCACTATAGCCCCATTCAACTCGGGCCTCAGTCCTTTGCCTGGCTTGCCAGGAGCGTTTTCGTTCCCCAGAGCCACACTGCCGAGAGAGCCCGGCAGGGCTCTGAAACTGCGAATGAACGCTGCCTGCTCCAAGGCCAAAGGAGCCAGGCTTGAAAGCTGCTGCTGGATCTTTTCTCCAACCGCCCACGCACTTATAGCCCCAATCAACTCGGGCCTCAGTCCTTTGCCTGGCTTGCCAGGAGTGTTTTCGTTCACCCAGAGCCACACGCCGAGAGAGCCCGGCAGGGCTCTGAAACTGCGAATGAACGCTGCCTGCTCCAAGGCCAAAGGAGCCAGGCTTGAAAGCTGCTGCTGGATCTTTTCTCCCAACCGCCCACGCACTTATAGCCCCAATCAACTCGGGCCTCAGTCCTTTGCCTGGCTTGCCAGGAGCGTTTTCGTTCACCCAGAGCCACACTGCCGAGGGAGCCCGGCAGGGCTCTGAAACTGCGAATGAACGCTGCCTGCTCCAAGGCCAAAGGAGCCAGGCTTGAAAGCTGCTGCTGGATCTTTTCTCCAACCACCCACGCACTTATAGCCCCAATCAACTCGGGCCTCAGTCCTTTGCCTGGCTCGCCAGGAGCGTTTTCGTTCACCCAGAGCCACACTGCCGAGAGAGCCCGGCAGGGCTCTGAAACTGCGAATGAACGCTGCCTGCTCCAAGGCCCAAAGGAGCCAGGCTTGAAAGCTGCTGCTGGATCTTTTCTCCAACCGCCCACGCACTTATAGCCCCAATCAACTCGGGCCTCAGTCCTTTGCCTGGCTCGCCAGGAGTGTTTTCGTTCACCCAGAGCCACACTGCGAGAGAGCCCGGCAGGGCTCTGAAACTGCGAATGAACGCTGCCTGCTCCAAGGCCAAAGGAGCCAGGCTTGAAAGCTGCTGCTGGATCTTTTCTCCAACCGCCCACACACTTATAGCCCCAATCAACTCAGGCCTCAGTCCTTTGCCTGGCTTGCCAGGAGCGTTTCCGTTCACCCAGAGCCACACTGCCGAGAGAGCCCGGCAGGGCTCTGAAACTGCGAATGAACGCTGCCTGCTCCAAGGCCAAAGGAGCCAGGCTTGAAAGCTGCTGCTGGATCTTTTCTCCAACCGCCCACGCACTTACAGCCCCAATCAACTCGGGCCTCAGTCCTTTGCCTGGCTCGCCAGGAGCGTTTTCGTTCCCCCAGAGCCACACTGCCGAGAGAGCCCGGCAGGGCTCTGAAACTGCGAATGAACGCTGCCTGCTCCAAGGCCAAAGGAGCCAGGCTTGAAAGCTGCTGCTGGATCTTTTCTTCCAACCGCCCACGCACTTATAGCCCCAATCAACTCGGGCCTCAGTCCTTTGCCTGCCTTGCCAGGAGCGTTTTCGTTCCCCAGAGCCACACTGCCGAGAGAGCCCGCAGGGCTCTGAAACTGCGAATGAACGCTGCCTGCTCCAAGGCCAAAGGAGCCAGGCTTGAAAGCTGCTGCTGGATCTTTTCTCCAACCGCCCACACGCACTTATAGCCCCAATCAACTCGGGCCTCAGTCCTTTGCCTGGCTTGCCAGGAGCGTTTTCGTTCTCCCAGAGCCACACTGCCGAGAGAGCCCGGCAGGGCTCTGAAACTGCGAATGAACGCTGCCTGCTCCAAGGCCAAAGGAGCCAGGCTTGAAAGCTGCTGCTGGATCTTTTCTCCAACCGCCCACGCACTTATAGCCCCAATCAACTCGGGCCTCAGTCCTTTGCCTGCCTTGCCAGGAGCGTTTTCGTTCACCCAGAGCCACACTGCCGAGAGAGCCCGGCAGGGCTCTGAAACTGCGAATGAACGCTGCCTGCTCCAAGGCCAAAGGAGCCAGGCTTGAAAGCTGCTGCTGGATCTTTTCTCAACCGCCCACGCACTTATAGCCCCAATCAACTCGGGCCTCAGTCCTTTGCCTGGCTCGCCAGGAGTGT
>CAJRAV010000020.1:55773-83639 GCA_907165065.1 Caprimulgus europaeus
AGAGCAGGCAGCGTTCATTCGCAGTTTCAGAGCCCTGCCGGGCTCTCTCGGCAGTGTGGCTCTGGGTGAACGAAAACGCTCCTGGCAAGCCAGGCAAAGGACTGAGGCCCGAGTTGATTGGGGCTGTAAGTGCGTGGGCGGTTGGAGAAAAGATCCAGCAGCAGCTTTCAAGCCTGGCTCCTTTGGCCTTGGAGCAGGCAGCGTTCATTCGCAGTTTCAGAGCCCTGCCGGGCTCTCGGCAGTGTGGCTCTGGGTGAACGAAAACGCTCCTGGCAAGCCAGGCAAAGGACTGAGGCCCGAGTTGATTGGGGCTATAAGTGCGTGGGCGGTTGGAGAAAAGATCCAGCAGCAGCTTTCAAGCCTGGCTCCTTTGGCCTTGGAGCAGGCAGCGTTCATTCGCAGTGTCAGAGCCCTGCCGGGCTCTCTCGGCAGTGTGGTTCCCGGGGAACGAAAACGCTCCTGGCGAGCCAGGCAAAGGACTGAGGCCCGAGTTGATTGGGGCTATAAGTGCGTGGGCGGTTGGAGAAAAGATCCAGCAGCAGCTTTCAAGCCTGGCTCCTTTGGCCTTGGAGCAGGCAGCGTTCATTCGCAGTTTCAGAGCCCTGCCGGGCTCTCTCGGCAGTGTGGCTCTGGGTGAACGAAAACGCTCCTGGCGAGCCAGGCAAAGGACTGAGGCCCGAGTTGATTGGGGCTATAAGTGCGTGGGTGGTTGGAGAAAAGATCCAGCAGCAGCTTTCAAGCCTGGCTCCTTTGGCCTTGGAGCAGGCAGCGTTCATTCGCAGTTTCAGAGCCCTGCCGGGCTCTCTCGGCAGTGTGGCTCTGGGTGAACGAAAACGCTCCTGGCAAGCCAGGCAAAGGACTGAGGCCCGAGTTGATTGGGGCTATAAGTGCGTGGGCGGTTGGAGAAAAGATCCAGCAGCAGCTTTCAAGCCTGGCTCCTTTGGCCTTGGAGCAGGCAGCGTTCATTCGCAGTTTCAGAGCCCTGCCGGGCTCTCTCGGCAGTGTGGCTCTGGGTGAACGAAAACGCTCCTGGCAAGCCAGGCAAAGGCCTGAGGCCCGAGTTGATTGGGGCTGTAAGTGCGTGGGCGGTTGGAGAAAAGATCCAGCAGCAGCTTTCAAGCCTGGCTCCTTTGGCCTTGGAGCAGGCAGCGTTCATTCGCAGTTTCAGAGCCCTGCCGGGCTCTCTCGGCAGTGTGGCTCTGGGTGAACGAAAACGCTCCTGGCAAGCCAGGCAAAGGACTGAGGCCCGAGTTGAATGGGGCTATAAGTGCGTGGGCGGTTGGAGAAAAGATCCAGCAGCAGCTTTCAAGCCTGGCTCCTTTGGCCTTGGAGCAGGCAGCGTTCATTCGCAGTTTCAGAGCCCTGCCGGGCTCTCTCTGCAGTGTTGCTCTCGGTGAACGAAAACGCTCCTGGCGAGCCAGGCAAAGGACTGAGGCTCGAGTTGATTGGGGCTATAAGTGCGAGGGCGGTTGGAGAAAAGATCCAGCAGCAGCTTTCAAGCCTGGCTCCTTTGGCCTTGGAGCAGGCAGCGTTCATTCGCAGTTTCAGAGCCCTGCCGGGCTCTCTCGGCAGTGTGGTTCCCGGGGAACGAAAACGCTCCTGGCGAGCCAGGCAAAGGACTGAGGCCCGAGTTGATTGGGGCTGTAAGTGCGTGGGCGGTTGGAGAAAAGATCCAGCAGCAGCTTTCAAGCCTGGCTCCTTTGGCCTTGGAGCAGGCAGCGTTCATTCGCAGTTTCAGAGCCCTGCCGGGCTCTCTCGGCAGTGTGGCTCTGGGTGAACGAAAACGCTCCTGGCGAGCCAGGCAAAGGACTGAGGCCCGAGTTGATTGGGGCTATAAGTGCGTGGGCGGTTGGAGAAAAGATCCAGCAGCAGCTTTCAAGCCTGGCTCCTTTGGCCTTGGAGCAGGCAGCGTTCATTCGCAGTTTCAGAGCCCTGCCGGGCTCTCTCGGCAGTGTGGCTCTGGGTGAACGAAAACGCTCCTGGCGAGCCAGGCAAAGGACTGAGGCCCGAGTTGAATGGGGCTATAAGTGCGTGGGCGGTTGGAGAAAAGATCCAGCAGCAGCTTTCAAGCCTGGCTCCTTTGGCCTTGGAGCAGGCAGCGTTCATTCGCAGTTTCAGAGCCCTGCCGGGCTCTCTCGGCAGTGTGGTTCCCGGGGAACGAAAACGCTCCTGGCAAGCCAGGCAAAGGACTGAGGCCCGAGTTGAATGGGGCTATAAGTGCATGGGCGGTTGGAGAAAAGATCCAGCAGCAGCTTTCAAGCCTGGCTCCTTTGGCCTTGGAGCAGGCAGCGTTCATTCGCAGTTTCAGAGCCCTGCCGGGCTCTCTCGGCAGTGTGGCTCTGGGTGAACGAAAACGCTCCTGGCGAGCCAGGCAAAGGACTGAGGCCCGAGTTGATTGGGGCTATAAGTGCGTGGGCGGTTGGAGAAAAGATCCAGCAGCAGCTTTCAAGCCTGGCTCCTTTCGCCTTGGAGCAGGCAGCGTTCATTCGCAGTTTCAGAGCCCTGCCGGGCTCTCTCGGCAGTGTGGCTCTCGGGGAACGAAAACGCTCCTGGCAAGCCAGGCAAAGGACTGAGGCCCGAGTTGATTGGGGCTATAAGTGCGTGGGCGGTTGGAGAAAAGATCCAGCAGCAGCTTTCAAGCCTGGCTCCTTTGGCCTTGGAGCAGGCAGCGTTCATTCGCAGTTTCAGAGCCCTGCCGGGCTCTCTCGGCAGTGTGGCTCTGGGTGAACGAAAACGCTCCTGGCGAGCCAGGCAAAGGACTGAGGCCCGAGTTGATTGGGGCTGTAAGTGCGTGGGCGGTTGGAGAAAAGATCCAGCAGCAGCTTTCAAGCCTGGCTCCTTTGGCCTTGGAGCAGGCAGCGTTCATTCGCAGTTTCAGAGCCCTGCCGGGCTCTCTCGGCAGTGTGGTTCCCGGGGAACGAAAACACTCCTGGCAAGCCAGGCAAAGGACTGAGGCCCGAGTTGATTGGGGCTATAAGTGCGTGGGTGGTTGGAGAAAAGATCCAGCAGCAGCTTTCAAGCCTGGCTCCTTTGGCCTTGGAGCAGGCAGCGTTCATTCGCAGTTTCAGAGCCCTGCCGGGCTCTCTCGGCAGTGTGGCTCTGGGTGAACGAAAACGCTCCTGGCGAGCCAGGCAAAGGACTGAGGCCCGAGTTGATTGGGGCTATAAGTGCGTGGGCGGTTGGAGAAAAGATCCAGCAGCAGCTTTCAAGCCTGGCTCCTTTGGCCTTGGAGCAGGCAGCGTTCATTCGCAGTTTCAGAGCCCTGCCGGGCTCTCTCAGCAGTGTGGTTCCCGGGGAACGAAAACGCTCCTGGCGAGCCAGGCAAAGGACTGAGGCCCGAGTTGAATGGGGCTATAAGTGCGTGGGCGGTTGGAGAAAAGATCCAGCAGCAGCTTTCAAGCCTGGCTCCTTTGGCCTTGGAGCAGGCAGCGTTCATTCGCAGTTTCAGAGCCCTGCCGGGCTCTCTCGCCAGTGTGGCTCTGGGTGAACGAAAACGCTCCTGGCAAGCCAGGCAAAGGACTGAGGCCTGAGTTGATTGGGGCTGTAAGTGCGTGGGCGGTTGGAGAAAAGATCCAGCAGCAGCTTTCAAGCCTGGCTCCTTTGGCCTTGGAGCAGGCAGCGTTCATTCGCAGTTTCAGAGCCCTGCCGGGCTCTCTCGGCAGTGTGGCTCTGGGTGAACGAAAACGCTCCTGGCGAGCCAGGCAAAGGACTGAGGCCCGAGTTGATTGGGGCTATAAGTGCATGGGCGGTTGGAGAAAAGATCCAGCAGCAGCTTTCAAGCCTGGCTCCTTTGGCCTTGGAGCAGGCAGCGTTCATTGGCAGTTTCAGAGCCCTGCCGGGCTCTCTCGCCAGTGTGGCTCTGGGTGAACGAAAACGCTCCTGGCAAGCCAGGCAAAGGACTGAGGCCCGAGTTGATTGGGGCTATAAGTGCGTGGGTGGTTGGAGAAAAGATCCAGCAGCAGCTTTCAAGCCTGGCTCCTTTGGCCTTGGAGCAGGCAGCGTTCATTCGCAGTTTCAGAGCCCTGCCGGGCTCTCTCGGCAGTGTGGTTCCCGGGGAACGAAAACACTCCTGGCAAGCCAGGCAAAGGACTGAGGCCCGAGTTGATTGGGGCTATAAGTGCGTGGGTGGTTGGAGAAAAGATCCAGCAGCAGCTTTCAAGCCTGGCTCCTTTGGCCTTGGAGCAGGCAGCGTTCATTCGCAGTTTCAGAGCCCTGCCGGGCTCTCTCGGCAGTGTGGCTCTGGGTGAACGAAAACGCTCCTGGCGAGCCAGGCAAAGGAATGAGGCCCGAGTTGATTGGGGCTATAAGTGCATGGGCGGTTGGAGAAAAGATCCAGCAGCAGCTTTCAAGCCTGGCTCCTTTGGCCTTGGAGCAGGCAGCGTTCATTCGCAGTTTCAGAGCCCTGCCGGGCTCTCTCGCCAGTGTGGCTCTGGGTGAACGAAAACGCTCCTGGCAAGCCAGGCAAAGGACTGAGGCCCGAGTTGATTGGGGCTATAAGTGCGTGGGTGGTTGGAGAAAAGATCCAGCAGCAGCTTTCAAGCCTGGCTCCTTTGGCCTTGGAGCAGGCAGCGTTCATTCGCAGTTTCAGAGCCCTGCCGGGCTCTCTCGGCAGTGTGGCTCAGGGTGAACGAAAACGCTCCTGGCAAGCCAGGCAAAGGACTGAGGCCCGAGTTGATTGGGGCTATAAGTGCGTGGGCGGTTGGAGAAAAGATCCAGCAGCAGCTTTCAAGCCTGGCTCCTTTGGCCTTGGAGCAGGCAGCGTTCATTCGCAGTTTCATGGCCCTGCCGGGCTCTCTCGGCAGTGTGGCTCTGGGTGAACGAAAACGCTCCTGGCGAGCCAGGCAAAGGACTGAGGCCCGAGTTGATTGGGGCTATAAGTGCGTGGGCGTTTGGAGAAAAGATCCAGCAGCAGCTTTCAAGCCTGGCTCCTTTGGCCTTGGAGCAGGCAGCGTTCATTCGCAGTTTCAGAGCCCTGCCGGGCTCTCTCGGCAGTGTGGTTCCCGGGGAACGAAAACGCTCCTGGCGAGCCAGGCAAAGGACTGAGGCCCGAGTTGAATGGGGCTATAAGTGCGTGGGCGGTTGGAGAAAAGATCCAGCAGCAGCTTTCAAGCCTGGCTCCTTTGGCCTTGGAGCAGGCAGCGTTCATTCGCAGTTTCAGAGCCCTGCCGGGCTCTCTCGGCAGTGTGGTTCCCGGGGAACGAAAACACTCCTGGCAAGCCAGGCAAAGGACTGAGGCCTGAGTTGATTGGGGCTATAAGTGCATGGGCGGTTGGAGAAAAGATCCAGCAGCAGCTTTCAAGCCTGGCTCCTTTGGCCTTGGAGCAGGCAGCGTTCATTCGCAGTTTCAGAGCCCTGCCGGGCTCTCTCGGCAGTGTGGCTCTGGGTGAACGAAAACGCTCCTGGCGAGCCAGGCAAAGGAATGAGGCCCGAGTTGAATGGGGCTATAAGTGCGTGGGCGGTTGGAGAAAAGATCCAGCAGCAGCTTTCAAGCCTGGCTCCTTTGGCCTTGGAGCAGGCAGCGTTCATTCGCAGTTTCAGAGCCCTGCCGGGCTCTCTCGGCAGTGTGGCTCTGGGTGAACGAAAACGCTCCTGGCAAGCCAGGCAAAGGACTGAGGCCCGAGTTGATTGGGGCTATAAGTGCGTGGGCGGTTGGAGAAAAGATCCAGCAGCAGCTTTCAAGCCTGGCTCCTTTGGCCTTGGAGCAGGCAGCGTTCATTCGCAGTTTCAGAGCCCTGCTGGGCTCTCTCGGCAGTGTGGCTCTGGGTGAACGAAAACGCTCCTGGCAAGCCAGGCAAAGGACTGAGGCCCGAGTTGATTTGGGCTAGAAGTGCGTGGGCGGTTGGAGAAAAGATCCAGCAGCAGCTTTCAAGCCTGGCTCCTTTGGCCTTGGAGCAGGCAGCGTTCATTCGCAGTTTCAGAGCCCTGCTGGGCTCTCTAGGCAGTGTGGCTCTGGGTGAATGAAAACGCTCCTGGCGAGCCAGGCAAAGGACTGAGGCCCGAGTTGATTGGGGCTATAAGTGCGTGGGCGGTTGGAGAAAAGATCCAGCAGCAGCTTTCAAGCCTGGCTCCTTTGGCCTTGGAGCAGGCAGCGTTCATTCGCAGTTTCAGAGCCCTGCCGGGCTCTCTCGGCAGTGTGGCTCTGGGTGAACGAAAACGCTCCTGGCAAGCCAGGCAAAGGACTGAGGCCCGAGTTGAATGGGGCTATAAGTGCGTGGGCAGTTGGAGAAAAGATCCAGCAGCAGCTTTCAAGCCTGGCTCCTTTGGCCTTGGAGCAGGCAGCGTTCATTCGCAGTTTCAGAGCCCTGCCGGGCTCTCTCGGCAGTGTGGCTCTGGGTGAACGAAAACGCTCCTGGCAAGCCAGGCAAAGGACTGAGGCCCGAGTTGATTGGGGCTATAAGTGCGTGGGCGGTTGGAGAAAAGATCCAGCAGCAGCTTTCAAGCCTGGCTCCTTTGGCCTTGGAGCAGGCAGCGTTCATTCGCAGTTTCAGAGCCCTGCCGGGCTCTCTCGGCAGTGTGGTTCCCGGGGAACGAAAACGCTCCTGGCGAGCCAGGCAAAGGACCGAGGCCCGAGTTGAATGGGGCTATAAGTGCGTGGGCGGTTGGAGAAAAGATCCAGCAGCAGCTTTCAAGCCTGGCTCCTTTGGCCTTGGAGCAGGCAGCGTTCCTTTGCCACTCGAGCGTTAGAAGAAGAACCGTTACAGAACCCAAGTGTCAGGGATTGGAAGGGACCCCAAAGCTCATCCAGTCCAACCCCCCTGCTGGAGCAGGAACACCCAGATGAGATCACACAGGAAGGTGTCCAGGTGGGTCTTGAATGTCTGCAGAGAAGGAGACTCCACACCCTCCCTGGGCAGCCTGGCCCAGGGCTCTGGCACCCTCACAGTAAAGAAGTTCCTTCTCAAATCCAAGCAGAACCTCCTGTGTTCCAGCTCACACCCATTGCCCCTTGTCCTACCACTGGACACCACTGAGAAGAGCCTGGCCCCATCCCCCTGACACTCACCCTGCAGATATTGATCAACATTATTGAGGTCCCCCCTCAGCCTCCTCTTCTCCAAGCTCAAGAGCCCCAGCTCCCTCAGCCTTTCCTCACCAGGGAGCTGCTCCACTCCCTTCATCCCCTTGGTGGCTCTGTGCTGGGCTCTCTCCAGCAGCTCCCTGTCCTTCTTGAACTGGGGGGCCCAGAACTGGACACAATATTCCAGATGTGGCCTCACCAGGGCAGAGTAGAGGGGGAGGAGAACCTCTCTGACCTACTGACCACCCCCTTCTAATGCCCCCCAGGTGCCATTGGGGTGCAGGGGGCACAAGGGCACAGTGGTGGCTCATGGTCACCCTGCTGCCCACCAGGACTCCCAGGTCCCTTTCCCCTACGCTGGTCTCTAGGAGATCATTTCCCAACCTACACTGGAACCTGGGGTTGTTCCTGCCCAGGTGCAACACCCCACACTTGCCCTTATTGTATTTCATTATATTTCATTATATTTAATTATATTTCATTATATTATATATTATATATTATATATTATATATTATATATTATATATTATTTTTATATATTAATTTTATATATTAATTTTATATATTATATATTATACATTATATATTATATATTATATATTATATTTTATATATTTATGTATTGGGTTTGCGTGGCAAGGTTTTGGTAGCAGTGGGGGAAGGGACACATGGGGTGGCTTCTGTGAGAGAAGGTGCCAGAAGCTTCCCCCATGTCCGACCCGTCACAGCCAATGCCAGCGGCTACAGGAACGGCCCCGCCGCTGGCCAAGGCCGAGCCAATCAGTGACACCTCTGGGAGAGCAGAATTGAGGAGAAAAAAGGGAAGAGAGGGAAAAAAAGCTGCAGAGTTTGCAGCTGGAGAGAGGAGCGAGAAGATGTGAGAGAAACAACTCCACAGACACCAAGGTCAGTGAAGAAGGAGGGGGAGGGAATGCTCCAGGCGCCGGAGCAGCGATTCCCCGCAACCTGTGGTGAGGACCAGGGTGAGGCAGCTGTCCCCCTGCAGCCCATGGGGGTCCATGGTGGGGCAGATGTCTCCCTGCAGCCCATGGAGGTCCATGGTGGGGCAGATGTCCCCCTGCAGCCCATGGGGGTCCATGGTGGAGCAGATGTCCCCCTGCAGCCCATGGAGGTCCATGGTGGGGCAGATGTCTCCCTGCAGCCCATGGAGGTCCATGGTGGGGCAGATGTCTCCCTGCAGCCCATGGAGGTCCATGGTGGGGCAGCTGTCCCCCTGCAGCCCATGGAGGTCCATGGTGGAGCAGCTGTCCCCCTGCAGCCCATGGAGGTCCCTGGTGGGGCAGATGTCCCCCTGCAGCCCATGGGGGTCCATGGTGGAGCAGATGTCCCCCTGCAGCCCATGGAGGTCCATGGTGGAGCAGATGTTCCCCTGCAGCCCATGGAGGTCCATGGTGGGGCAGATGTCCCCCTGCAGCACCTGGAGGTCCATGGTGGAGCAGATGTCCCCCTGCAGCCCCTGGAGGTCCATGGTGGAGCAGATGTCCCCCTGCAGCCCATGGAGGTCCATGGTGGAGCAGCTGTCCCCCTGCAGCCCATGGAGGTCCATGGTGGGGCAGATGTCCCCCTGCAGCCCATGGAGGTCCATGGTGGGGCAGATGTCCCCCTGCAGCCCATGGGGGTCCATGGTGGGGCAGATGCCCCCCTGCAGCCCATGGGGGTCCATGGTGGAGCAGATGTCCCCCTGCAGCCCCTGGAGGTCCATGGTGGAGCAGATGTCCCCCTGCCATCCCTGGAGGTCCATGGTGAAGCAGGCTGTCCCCCTGCAGTCCATGGAGGTCCATGGTGGAGCAGATGTCCCCCTGCAGCCCATGGTGGAGCAGATGTCCCCCTGCAGTCCATGGTGGAGCAGATGTCCCCCTGCAGCCCCTGGAGGTCCATGGTGGGGCAGATGTCCCCCTGCAGCCCATGGAGGTCCATGGTGGGGCAGATGTCCCCCTGCAGCCCATGTGGGTCCATGGTGGGGCAGATGTCCCCCTGCAGCCCATGTGGGTCCATGGTGGAGCAGATGTCCCCCTGCAGCCCATGGAGGTCCATGGTGGAGCAGATGTCCCCCTGCAGCCCATGGAGGTCCATGGTGGGGCAGATGTCCCCCTGCAGCCCAGGGAGGTCCATGGTGGAGCAGATGTCCCCCTGCAGCCCATGGAGGTCCATGGTGGGGCAGATGTCCCCCTGCAGCCCATGTGGGTCCATGGTGGGGCAGATGTCCCCCTGCAGCCCATGGAGGTCCATGGTGAGGCAGATGTCCCCCTGCAGCCCATGGAGGCCCATGGTGGAGCAGATGTCCCCCTGCAGCCCATGGGGGTCCATGGTGGAGCAGATGTCCCCCTGCAGCCCATGGAGGTCCATGGTGGGGCAGATGTCCCCCTGCAGCCCATGGAGGTCCATGGTGGGGCAGATGTCCCCCTGCAGCCCATGGAGGTCCATGGTGGGGCAGATGTCCCCCTGCAGCCCATGGGGGTCCATGGTGGGGCAGATGCCCCCCTGCAGCCCATGGGGGTCCATGGTGGAGCAGATGTCCCCCTGCAGCCCCTGGAGGTCCATGGTGGAGCAGATGTCCCCCTGCCATCCCTGGAGGTCCATGGTGAAGCAGGCTGTCCCCCTGCAGTCCATGGAGGTCCATGGTGGAGCAGATGTCCCCCTGCAGTCCATGGTGGAGCAGATGTCCCCCTGCAGCCCCTGGAGGTCCATGGTGGGGCAGATGTCCCCCTGCAGCCCATGGAGGTCCATGGTGGGGCAGATGTCCCCCTGCAGCCCATGTGGGTCCATGGTGGGGCAGATGTCCCCCTGCAGCCCATGTGGGTCCATGGTGGGGCAGATGCCCCCCTGCAGCCCCTGGAGGTCCATGGTGGAGCAGATGTCCCCCTGCAGCCCAGGGAGGTCCATGGTGGGGCAGATGTCCCCCTGCAGCCCAGGGAGGTCCATGGTGGAGCAGATGTCCCCCTGCAGCCCGTGGAGGTCCATGGTGGAGCAGATGTCCCCCTGCAGCCCAGGGAGGTCCATGGTGGAGCAGATGCCCCCCTGCAGCCCAGGGAGGTCCATGGTGGAGCAGATGTCCCCCTGCAGCCCATGGAGGTCCATGGTGGAGCAGATGCCCCCCTGCAGCCCAGGGAGGTCCATGGTGGAGCAGATGTCCCCCTGCAGCCCATGGAGGTCCATGGTGGAGCAGATGTCCCCCTGCAGCCCATACATCTGCCTCCGCAGAAACAACTGGATGCCAAGTGAATGAATCTTAATTTATGGCCAAAAAAATTCTCATTTTAGGGCAGAAAAAATCCTATTTTTTGGTAAAAAAAAATTGTATTTTTATGGCAAAAAAAATCGTTATTTTATGGTTAAAAAATCCTCATTTGGGGGCAAAAAAAAACCCTAAATTATGTCCTAAAATTCGTCTTTTTACAGAAAAAAAATCTTCATTTTTTGGCAAAAAAAGCTTCATTTTAGGGAAAAAAAAAAATCTTAATTTATGGCCAAAAAAATCCTCATTTTAGGGCAAAAAAAATCCTATTTCTTTTTGTAAAAAAATTTGTATTTTTATGGCAAAAAAAATCGTTATTTTATGGTTAAAAAATCCTCATTTTGGGGCAAAAAAAACCCCTAAATTATGTCCTAAAATTTGTCTTTTTACAGAAAAAAAATCTTCATTTTTTGGCAAAAAAAGCTTCATTTTAGGGAAAAAAAAAATCTTAATTTATGGCCAAAAAAATCCTCATTTTAGGGCAAAAAAATCCTATTTCTTTTTGTAAAAAAAATTGTATTTTTATGGCCAAAAAATTGGTTATTTTACGGTTAAAAATTCCTCATTTTGAGGGGAAAAAAAAAGCCGCTGAGTTATGTCCCAAAATGCCTCTTTTTACGGCAAAAAAAAATCTTCATTTTTGGCCCCCAAAAAAATCACCTTTTATTCAAAAAAAAATCTTAATTTATGGCCAAAAAAATCCTCATTTTAGGGCAGAAAAAATCCTCATTTTATGGTAAAAAAATCTTCATTTTTTGGTAAAAAAATTTGTATTTTTATGGCAAAAAAAATTTCGTTATTTTATGGTTAAAAAAATCGTCATTTTGGGGCAAAAAAACCCTCATTTTAGGGGAAAAAAATCCTAATTTTGCAACCAAAAAAACCGTATTTTTGTGGCAAAGAAATCTGCATTTTGGGGCAAAAAAAGCCTCATTTTGGGGGAAAAAAAATCTTAATTTATGGCCAAAAAAATTCTGATTTTAGGGCAAAAAAATCCTCATTTTTTGGTAAAAAAAATGTAATTTTTTTGGCAAAAAAAAAATCGTTATTTTATGGTTAAAAAATCCTCATTTTGGGGCAAAAAAAACCCCCTAAATTATGTCCTAAAATTCGTCTTTTTACAGAAAAAAATCTTCATTTTTTGGCAAAAAAGCTTCATTTTAGGGAAAAAAAAATCTTAGTTTATGGCCAAAAAATTTCTGATTTTAGGGCAAAAAAAATCCTCATTTTTTGGTAAAAAAAAATGTAAATTTTTTGGCAAAAAAAAATCGTTATTTTATGGTTAAAAAAAATCCTCATTTTGGGGCAAAAAAATTTCCTCATTTTAGGGAAAAAAAAAAATCATTTTATGGCCAAAAAATCCTCATTTTTCAGCCAAAAAAATCCTCATTTTTCATTAATAAAATCTTGATATTTTGCCTTAAAAAAATCTCAATTTTCTGGTTAAAAAAGCCTCATTTTTGGCCAAATTCCCCCCCCCTCCCCGACCCATTTTTAGTCCAAAAAAACCTTTTTTCAGGCAAAAAATGCCAATTGAGATACAAAAAAGAAGCATTTTCTGGTCAAATTGCACATTTTTATCACCAAAAAATACACATTTTGGGGCAAAATCACACATTTTAGGGCAAAATACACAGTTTTTAGAGAAAAAAAACACATTTTACATCGAAAAAACACATTTTAAACCAAAACACACATTTTTTACAGCAAAAAATTACATTTTACACCAAAAAAAATCACATTTTGGGGCAAAAAAACACATTTTACAGCAAAAAAGCACATTTTACACCAAAAAAACCCCACATTTTGGGGCAAAACCCCACATTTTAGGGCAAAATACAAATTTTTTACCGCAAAACCCCCACATTTTAGGGCAAAAAACCACATTTTACAGCAAAAAATAAACATTTTAGGGAAAAAAACCACTTTTTTACATAAAAAATGATATTTTAGCCCCAAAATCTCCCTTTTTTCCCCCAAAACAAGCACTTTTTGGCCAAAAAGCACCATTTCCACCTTCGTCACCAACCCTAAATTGCCTTTTTTTACATAAAAAATGAAAACTGGCGGATTTTGGCCCCAAAAAATGGGGAAATTTGGCTTTTTTGGAGGAGAAATCCCAACAAAAGTCCCAAATCTTCGCTTTTTTGCCCCAAAATCTTCATTTTTGTAACAAAAACGTCACTTTTACACTCAAAATCCTCACTGCTGGGAGAAAAAATCTTCATTTTGGGGCAAAATCTTCACTTTTTGGGGGTTTTTTGACCTTCTGGACACCTGAAGTTCTCCAGGACCTTTGAGGGTCTCCAAAACACCTGAAAATGCCCCAAAACTCTTGGGTTCCTCCAAGGTTCTTGAGGTTCTCCAGGACTTTTGGGTCCTCCTGGAGGTCCAGAACCTTCTAAAACAGCTGAATTCACCCCAAAATCAACCCCACCCCCACCCCAGGGACCTTCTGGCCACTTGGGGGTCTCCAAAACACCTGAAAATGCCCCAAAACACCTGAAAATGCCCCAAAACTCTTGAGTTCCTCCAAGGTTCTTGAGGTTCTCCAGGACTTTTGGGTCCTCCTGGAGCTCCAGAACCTTCTGAGACGTTCTAGATCCACCCCCCCCATGGACCTTGTGGCCACTTGGGGGTCTCCAAGACCTTTGAGGGTCTCCAAAAGACCTAAAAATGCCCCAAAACACCTGAAAATGCCCCAAAAACTCTTGAGTTCCTCCAAGATCTTTGAGGTTCTCCAGGACTTTTGGGTCCTCCTGGTGGTCTAGAACCTTCTGAGACCCTCAGAACCCCACGAGACCACCCCCCCCCCACCCCCAGGGACCTTCTGACCACTTGGGGGTCTCCAAGACCTTTGAAGTTCTCCAAAACACCTGAAAATGCCCCAAAAACTCTTGTGGTTCTTGAGTTTCTCCAAGACTTTTGGGTCCTCCAGAACCTTCTGAGACGTTCTAGGTCCTTTCAACCTCTGGGAGGTCCCAACCCAGGAGGTCCAGGAGAACATGGCTGCAGGTACCACCAACGATAAGTGACCACCCAAACCCCCCAAGCCAAGATGGCTCCCACCAAGTTCTTGGTCCAATCATGGCGGTAGGTCAAGGTGATGGCCAACAAGATGTCCCAAAGGGCCACCAAGGCCACGTTGAGGAGATAGAGGAGACAAAGAGGAGTGTTGGGACATCTGGAACCTTCTGGGTGAGGTGGAGGAGGAGGAGGAGGGGGAGGGGGAGAAGGTTGTGGCCATGGTGGAGGTGGGGGTTGGGTTCCACCAGGTGAAGGTGTCATGGTGGATGTAGGCCTCATGGTGGTTGAAGGCCTCAGGGGTGAAGAAGGCCTCATGGAGGAGGAGGATGGTGATGATGAAGGCCTCATGGATGATGGTGGCTCCATGGGTGGTGATGATGATGAAGGCCTCATGGTGGTTGAAGGCCTCAGGGGTGAAGAAGGCCTCATGGAGGAGGATGATGGTGGCTCCAAGGAGGATGAAGGTCTTGGGGGTGATGAAGGCCTCAAGGGTGATGAAGGCCTCATGGTGGATGTAGGCCTCAAAGAAGATGGTGGCTCCAAGGGTGATGAAGGCCTCATGGAGGAGGAAGACCTTGTGGGTGATGAAGGCCTCATGGAGGATGATGGTGGCTCCAAGGGTGATGAAGGCCTCATGGAGGATGTAGGCCTCATGGAAGATGGTGGCTCCATGGATGAAGAAGACCCCAAGGGTGATGAAGGCCTCATGGAGGATGATGAAGGCCCCAAGGACAATGGTGGCTCCATGCAAGATGGCGGCCTCATGGCTGAAGAAGACCCCAAGGAAGATGGCGGCTCCAAGGAAGATGGCGGCCTCATGGAGGATGATGATGATGATGGCCACCACAGTGACCACTTGGCCACCAAGGAGAGGACCCGGAGGACCCAACCCCACAGCCCCTGGGTGGTCCCAGGGGTGGGGCCCTTGGTGGCCCCTCCATGGGTTTCTCCAGGCCGCCATCTTGGAGCTCCCTCAAGGTCCCTCCGCCATCTTGGAGGCCCCTCATGACCCCACTGAGGTTCTTCAAGGCCCCATTGAGGTCCCTCAAGGTCCCACCTCACCCATCGACCTTCTCCATGGTCCCACCGCCATCTTGGGGGTCCCTCAAGGTCCCACCGCCATCTTGGGGGTCCCTCATGACCCCACTGAGGTCCCCCATGGCCCAGTTGAGGTCCCTCAGGGCCCCACTGAGGTTCTTCAAGGCCCCATTGAGGTTCCTCAAGGACCCTCCGCCATCTTGGAGGTTCTTCAAGGCCCCATTGAGGTCCCTCCATGTTCCTCCGCCATCTTGGATGTCCCCCATGACCCCACTGAGGTCCCTCATGACCCCATTGAGGTCCCTCAAGGTCCAGCTGAGGTTCCTCAAGGTTCCTCCGCCATCTTGGAGGTCCCTCAAGACCCCACTGAGGTTCTTCAAGACCCCATTGAGGTCCCTCCATGTTCCTCCGCCATCTTGGATGTCCCTCAAGACCCCATTGAGGTTCTTCAAGACCCCATTGAGGTCCCTCAAGACCCCTCCGCCATCTTGGAACTCCCCCCCACCCCCTTAAACCTTCTCCCCACCTCCCCCCTTGAGGTTCCTCAAGGTTCCTCCGCCATCTTGGACCTCCTCCCCCACCACCCCACCCCCACAAAGCTCTCCCCATGGCTCCAACCTCTTCAGCCAATCCCAGGCCACAATAAATCAAGGTGAAAGCTTGAAGGGACCCCCCAGGCCCCACCCAGCCGTAACCTTCTGCCCTACAAGCGTGGGGCTCGCTATGGGGCAGGAGAAGAATCCCACCGGGGACTTGATGGCGACAGGAACCCAAGATGGCTTCCATGGAGGAGAAGAAGTGGGGGGTGGAGCTGGAGAAGGCCACGCCCACCCCCCAGCGGAGGAGGACCTTCAGAAGGGCGCCCCCTGGCGGGCGGAGGAGGGGCAGCGAAGCCACCATCAAGGAACCCAAGAACAAAGTGGTCCAAGTCCCGGCCAAGGCCACCAAGCGGCTGTGGAATGTGTGGGGCAGGGGCTGGGGTGTGGGGCAGGGGGTGAGGCACCCCCCCAGCCCCATAGATTCACCCCCAGCCCCATAGATCCCCCCCAGCCCCACAGATCCCCCCCAGCCCCACATCCCCCCCCAGCCCCACAGATCCCCCCCCAGCCCCATTGATTGACCCCCAGCCCCACAGATCCCCCCCCAGCCCCATTGATCCCCCCCAGCCCCACAGATCCCCCCCAGCCCCACAGCTCCCCCCCAGCCCCACAGATCCCCCCCAGCCCCACAGATCCCCCCCAGCCCCACACATCCCCCCCAGCCCCACAGATCCCCCCCAGCCCCACAGCTCCCCCCCAGCCCCCCACACCCCCCCCCAGCCCCACACATCCCCCCCCAGCCCCACACCCCCCCCAGCCCCACACATCCCCCCCAGCCCCACAGATCCCCCCCAGCCCCATAGATCCCCCCCAGCCCCACAGACCCCCCCAGCCCCACACATCCCCCCCAGCCCCACAGATCCCCCCCAGCCCCACTCACGTCTCCAGCAGGTTATGGGGTGAAGCCAAGAGGCTGTGGGGGTCGGCCCGAGCCTCCAAGATGGGGCCCAGCCCCACAAGTAGGCCCAGGAGCAACGCGTGGGTCCGGGGGAACCAGGGGGAGCCCAGCACGGCCGCTGCCCCACGGCTCAGGGCCCGCACGGCTGCCCCACAGCGCCCCATAGCTGCCCCACAAGTGTCTCTTTCTGCCCCACAAGTGTCTCTTTCTGCCCCACAAGTGTCTCCTTTCTGCCCCACAAGTGGTTTTCTGCCCCACAAGTAGCTCCTTTCTGCCCCACAAGTGTCTCTGTCAGCCCCACAAGTGCCTGGCCTCTGCCCCACACCTCTCTCTCTGCCCCACAAGTCTCTGGTTTTGCCCCATAAGTCTCTCTTCTCTGCCCCACAAGTGCCTCTCTCTGCCCCCCAAGTGCCTCCCTGCCCCCCAAGTACCTGTTCTCTGCCCCCCAAGTGGCCACTGTGGGGCCGGGAGGTTCCAAGGGCACCGGGAGGTCGGTGGGGGGGGGGGGGAGGGGCGGGTGGGGGAGGGGCAGGCAGGGACAGACAGGGACAGATGTGGGGGGGGAGGGGACATGGGGGGAGGGGAAAGTGACCCCCCCCCAGCCCCATAGATCCCGCCCAGCCCCATAGATCCCCCCAGCCCCACAGATCCCCCCCAGCCCCACATCCCCCCCCAGCCCCACAGATCCCCCCCAGCCCCACATCCCCCCCAGCCCCACACATCCCCCCCCAGCCCCACATCTCCCCCCCCAGCCCCACAGATCCCCCCCATCAAGCAGCACTTGCATGACAGAGCCCTTTATTTGTGGGTCAGGGGAGAGGCTGTGGGGCAGGAGGTGGGGGGGGTGGTTGGGGGTCAGGGCGCTATGGGGAGATGTGGGGGGAGGGGTCGTCCTCATCCTGGGGGTCCCGATAGTCCCAGACGCAAACGAAGTTGTCCCACTGTGGGGCAGAGAGGGGGGACTTGGGGGTCAGGCCTGCCCCATAGATTCCCCCCCAGCCCCATAGATCCCCCCCAGCCCCATAGATCCCCCCCCAGCCCCATAGATCCCCCCCAGCCCCATAGATCCCCCCCCCCCATAGATCCCCCCCAGCCCCATAGATCCCCCCCAGCCCCACAGATCCCCCCCAGCCCCATAGATCCCCCCCAGCCCCACACATCCCCTCTGCACTAAGCCCCGCCCCCCCCCTCGCTAAGCCCCGCCCACCGAGGCACTGGCAAGCCAATCCCCTCGCGGGTGCCAGCAGACATCACGGACGCAATCGCTGTGATTGGTCAATCGCTTCAGGACCTGCCCACTCAGGACGTCGTACACTGGAGGGGCGGGGCCAGAGGAGGTCAGGCCACGCCCCCTATAGGCCACGCCCCTTTGGAATGGCCCCGGCCCTAAGCTATGCCCCTTGGATCAAGCCACGCCCCCCTGAATCAAGCCACGCCCCCTTTGGAATGGCCCAGGGGCTAAGTCACGCCCCCTTGATTAAGCCACGCCCCCTTATAATAGTCCCAGTTGTAAGTCACGCCCCTTGGTTTAAGCCACGCCCCTTTAAAACGGTCCCAACCCTAAGCCACGCCCCTTTAGAATGGCCCCGGGACTAAGCCACGCCCCCTGGATTAAGCCACGCCCCCTTGGAATGGCCCCGGTACTAAGCCACGCCCCTTTAGAATGACACCAAACCCTAAACCACACCCCCAAACATGAAGCCACGCCCTCTCCGCCTCAAGCCCCGCCCCTACCCGACCCTCCCGCCCCCAGCCCCTCCCCCCGAGGCCCCGCCCCTCACTCAAGATGGCGCCCGAGGCGCAGCCCGCGCACAGGACGGCGCCGCCATGGCGGCTGGGGGGCGGGGCCAGGCGGCAGCGGAGTAACGTGTGCAGCACCACGTGACCGCGGTACGTCATCAGCGAGGTGTCGCCTGGCAACGGCGCCGTCGTCATGGCTACGGGGGGGGTGGGGGGGAAGAGGGTGTCACGGTAACGGCGCAGGCCCGGCCCGGCCCGGCCCCGTCGCCATGGAGACCGCGCAGGCGCTGATTGGTCACCCCGTTGCTATAGGGACCGCGCAGACGCTGATTGGACACTTCCCCCCCCCCCCCGCCTGCCCCGGGTCACCATAGAGACCGCGCAGGCGCTGATTGGTCGCCCCGTTGCTATAGGGACCGCGCAGGCGCTGATTGGACACTTCCCCCCCCCGCCTGCCCCGGGTCGCCCTAGAGACCGCGCAGGCGCTGATTGGTCGCCCCGTTGCTATAGGGACCACGCAGGCGCTGATTGGACACTCCACTCCTGCCCCCCCGCCCCGTCGCCATGGAGACGGCGCATGCGCAGTGGTCAGGCCGCTCCCGGCGCCATTTTGTGCAGGTAATTAGTGCGGGGGGGTTAATTAATAGCAGGTGGGTTAATTAATAGCGGGGGGGGTTAATATGAGGGGAGGGATGAGGGGAGGGGGGGTTAATTAAGGCGGGGGTGGGGTAATTAGGGTTATCAGTGTATTAATTACCCCTCAGGAGGCGTTAATTAACACAAAAGGTGCTTTAATGAACCCAGTGATGGGGCTAATTAACATCAAGTGGGGTTAATTAACCCATAAATGGGACTAATTATCCCTTAATTACTCCCAGGACACCTTAATTAGCTCCTAAACCCCCTAATCCCCCCCCAAATGTCCTAATTACCCCCATAAGTGGCTCTAACTACCCCCAAAGTGGCTCTAATTAACATAAAATGGCACTAATTAACATAAAATGGGACTAATTAACCCATAGATGGGACTAATTAACCCTTAATTACCCCAGGACCCCTTATTTACCCACGAGGTCCCCCCCAGCTGCCCTAATTACTCCTGTACTGGATCTAATTCCCCCAGAGCTGGGACTAATTAACATAAAATGGGACTAATTAACATAAAATCATTCTAATTAACATCAAATCAGCCTAATTAACATCAAATCAGCCTAATTAACCCATTAATGGCACTAATTACCCCCTGGTGACCACTCCATTCCCCCCCTAAACACCCCCTTTGCTACTTCCATTCCCCCCTTAATGCTTTAATTGACCCCTTAACGCCTTAATTAACCCCTTAACGCGGTGAGAGCGGGGGAGGCGATTGGCTGCGAAATGGCGGCTGGGGATTGGGGGAGAGCGGCCACGCCCCCTCAGGAAACAAAATGGCGGCGGCTGACCCCGCCCCCTAGAGTCGGGGCGGCGCGGTGACGTCACGCGCTGGCCGGAAAGGGGGAAAACGAGCCCAAAATTCACGGAAGTGACGAAATTTGGCCCCGAATGACCCCAAAATGCGTCAAATTTCAAGAAATTTTCAAATTTCGAATGAAATTGAAATTGAAAATTGAAAATTGAAATTTTGGCATTTTAAAATTTTAGAAATTGGAAAAAAAATCGTTAAAAATTAAAATATTTCCCCCCCCAAAAAAATTAAATTTTCCAAAATGCCAAAATTTCAAATGAAATCGAAATTTAAATGGGTTTAAAATTTGAGAAATTAAAAGAAAATTGGGAGAAATAGGAAAATATTTCAAAAAAATTTTAAATTTGGTTCTAAATTAGGCTGAAAAAATCATAAATTAATGGAAAAAATTTTCCTGGCTTTAAAAAAAATGAAATTAAAAATTTCAATGTGAAAAAAACAAAATTTAAATGATTCTAAAATGCCAGAAATTTAAAAATTCTGTTAAAAATGGTTAAAAAATGAAATTAAGTTTCCAATTTTCCCTCAAATTTTGAATTTTCCCCCCAAATTTTGACATTTTCCCCCCAAATTTTGAATTTTCCCCCCAAATTTCCCCATTTTTCCCCCAATTCCCATTTCCGGGCGTTCCTGCCCCTCCCCCTCCACGTGACCTTTGACCCCTCCCCCCCAATGAGACACGTGACCCCGCCCCCACCATCTAAGAGCTCTTTTTATTGGTCCATCCAGGCCCCGCCCACCCAGAAGGGGGCGGAGCCTCCAAGCCACCCCAGCGGCCAATGGGAGGCGAAGGAGGCAAAGGGGGCGTGGTCAGTGGGCACCAATGGGCTGAGGGGGGCCTGGGCTGGAGGTCGAGGGCAGCGGCCAATCACAGGAGCCGTTGGTCCAGGGTGGGGCAAGGAGAAGGGGGTGGCGGCCACCAGGTCATGGTGGTCAACGGAACAAGATGGCGGCCAAGGGACCAAGATGGTGGCCACCACCTCCTGGTGGTCAACTGAAGATGGTGGCCACCACCTCCTGGTGGTCAACTGAAGATGGTGGCCACAAGCTCATAGTGGCCATGAGCTCATGGTGGTCAACTGAAGATGGTGGCCATGAACTCACTGTGGTTGACCAATCAAGATGGTGGCCAACTAATGAAGATGGTGGCCACCACCTCATGGTGGTTGACCAACCAAGATGGTGGCCACCACCTCATGGTGGTTGACCAACCAAGATGGTGGCCACCACCTCATTGTGGTTGACCAACCAAGATGGTGGCCACCATCTCATTGTTGTTGACCAACCAAGATGGTGGCCACCACCTCATTGTGGTCAATCAACCAAGATGGTGGCCACCAGTCCATGGTGGTCAACGAACCAAGATGGTGGCCCTCAACTCACAATGGTTGACCAAGGATGATGGCCAACTAATGAAGATGGTGGCCACCACCTCATGGTGGTTGACCACCCAAGATGGTGGCCTCCACCTCAACCAAGACCCCACCCACCCCCATCTCTCCCCTACCGCCATCTTGACCCCCATCCCCCCACTCTTTCTGCCCACCCAAGATGGTGGCCACCACTCCATGATGGTTGACCACCCAAGATGGTGGCCATGAGCTCATGGTGATCAACCACCCAAGATGGTGGCCACCACCTCATGGTGGCCAACCCAAGATGGTGGCCACGAGCCCATGGTGGTTGACCAAGGATGGTGGCCAACTAATGAAGATGGTGGCCACCACCTCATGGTGGCCAACCCAAGATGGTGGCCACCACCCCACGATGGTTGCCCACCCAAGATGGCCGCCTCACATCTTCTTCACCCTCCCCTCCAGCCCCTCCAGCTCCTCCATCACCTCCCTGGGCAGATCCTCCCCGAAGTTCTCCTCGTAGTAGGCCCTGAGCTCGGTGACCTCCCTGGCCCAGAACCCCTTGTCCATGGGGAACAGCTCCTTGTGGGTCACCCCCCGGAGCCCCCCCAGATCCAGAGCCCCCTCCTTGGGCACCAACCCCACCGGGGTCACCTCAGCGTTGTCCTCTCCAGCCACCCTGCTACAGATCCACGCCAAAACCCTGATGTTCTCCCCAAAACCTGGCCAGGAGAAGCGGCCATCTTGGTTCTTCAGGAACCAGTTGACGTGGAAGATCTTGGGCAAGTGGCGGGCGCCATCTTGGTGGCCCATGGACAACCAATGGGCCAGGTACTGCCCGGCGTTGTAGCCGAAGAACGGCCTCATGGCGAAGGGGTCGTGCATCAGGCAGCGGCCTGGGGGGGGGGGAGGGGATTATGGGGTGGGGGGAGGGGGTTATGGGGTGGTTATGGGGTGGGGGGAGGGGGTTATGGGGTGGGGGGACCATGGGGGGCATCATGGGGGGCAAGGGGGGAGGTGGTCATGGGGTGGTGGGAGGGGGTTATGGGGTGGTGGGACCATGGGGGGCATCATGGGGGGCAAGGGTGGAGGTGGGTGTGGGGTGGTGGGAGATGGGTGGAGATGGTTATGGGGTGGTGGGAGGGGGTTGTGGGGTGGTGGGACCATGGGGGACATCATGGAGGTGGTTATGGGGTGGGGGGATGTAGTTATGGGGGGGGGGGGGAGGGGGTTATGGGGTGGGGGGACCAGGGGGGACATCATGGAGGTGGTGGTGGGACCATGGGGTCAAGGGTGGAGGTGGTCATGGGGTGGTGTGGGGTGGTTGGGGGGTGGTTATGGGGTGGGGGGACCGGGGGGACAACGTGGAGGTGGTGGGAGGGGGTTATGGGGTGGTTGGGGGTGGTGGGACCAGGGTGGAGGTGGTTATGGGGTGGTTGGAACAATGGGGGCAAGGGGGGAGGGGGTTGTGGGGTGGTGGGAGGGGGTTATGGGGTGGTTGTGGGGTGGTGGGAAGTGGTTGTGGGGTGGTGGGAGGGGGTTATGGGGTGGTTGTGGGGTGGTGGGAAGTGGTTGTGGGGTGGTGGGACCATGGGGGCCATCATGGAGGGGGTTGTGGGGTGGTTGGGGGGTGGGGGGGGGTGGTTATGGGGTGGGACCATGACCATGGGGGCCATCATGGAGGTGGTTGTGGGGTGGTGGGAGGGGGTTGTGGGGCGGTGGGACCATGGTGTGCCCCCCCCCCGTTGATGACGTCACCCCGTTGATGACGTCACCAGTGACATCACTTTAGCCCCCCCTCACCCTGGTGCTCGGCGGCGGCGGTGGCCTCGCTCCTCATGGCGCTGCCCAGGAAGACGCCGTGGCGCCAGGAGAAGGCCTCAAACACCAGGGGGACACCTGAGAGGGGGGGGACACCGTGGTGACACCCCCCAAACACAGCGGGGGACACCCCACGATGACGTCATGAGGTGGGGGGAGGGGCCTGACCTTGCGGGCGCCGCCCCCCGAGGACGATGGCGTCGATGGGGACCCCCTCGGGGTCCTGCCAGGCCGGGTCCATGGAGGGGCACTGCCCCGCGGGGACACAGAACCGCGAGTTGGGGTGGGCACAGGCCTGGGGGGACCCTGGGGGGGGGACACGGGGGGGTCAGAGGTCATGGGGGGTCACAGGGGTCAGGGGGGGTCACAGGGACAGGGGGACACAGGGGGGGTCACAGGGACGGGGGGGGCACTGCCCCGCGGGGACACAGAACCGCGAGTTGGGGTGGGCACAGGCCTGGGGGGACCCTGGGGGGGGACACGGGGGGGTCAGAGGTCATGGGGGGGTCACAGGGACAGGGGGACACAGGGGGGGGACACAGGGACGGGGGGGGCACTGCCCCGCGGGGACACAGAACCGCGAGTTGGGGTGGGCACAGGCCTGGGGGGACCCTGGGGGGACAGGGACAGGGGTCATGGGGGGGTCACAGGGGTCGGGGGGACACAGGGGGGGACACAAGGGACAAGGACAGGGGGGACACGGGGGGGGACGGGTCGGGGAGGGACATGGGACGGGGACTGGGGGGGACACAGGGGTCACAGGGGACAAGGGGGGACCCTGGGGGGGTGACAAAGGGGGGTCAGAGGGAACAGGAGGGGTCATAGAGGGGGACACAGGGGGACGGGGGGTCAGGGGGGGACACAGGGACAGGGGGGGACGGGGGGGACAGGGGCTGGGGAGAAGATTTTGAGAAAAACTTGGAGAAAAATTTGAGAAAATTTGGAAAAAAATTAGATAAAATTTAGAGAAAATTTAGAGAAAATTTAGAGAAAACTGAGATTTTGGTAAAATTTGTAGAAAATTTGAAGAAAGTTTGGAGATTTAGAGAAATTTTAAGAAAACTTGGAAATAATTTTGATATTTGAAGAAAAAATTGAAAAAATTTGGAGAAAATTTGGAGAAATTTTTGAGAGAACTTGAGAAAATCTTGAGAAAATGTTGAAAATTTGAGAAAATTGAGAAAATTTTGATATTTGGAGAAAATTTGAAGAAAATCTGGAAAAATTTGGAGAAAAGTTTGAGAAAATTTTGAGAAAATGATGAAATTCTGAGAAAATTTTGAGAAAATGATGAAATTTTGAGAAAATTTTGAGAAAATTTTGAGAAAATTTGGAGATTTGAGGAAAATTTTGAGAAAATGTTGAAATTTTGAGAAAATTTTGATAAAATTTGAGAAAATTTGGAGAAAATTTGGAGATTTGAGGAAAATTTGGAGAAAAGTTGAGAAAATTTGTAGAAAATTTTGAGATTTGAGGAGAATTTGGAGAAAATTTTGAGATTTGAGGAGAATTTGGAGAAAATGTTGAGATTTTGAGGAGAATTTGGGCCCCGGACCCGGGTGCCAGGGCTCCCCCCGCCAGGAGGTGACGGTGACGCCGGGGCCCAGCGGCTCGTCCAGCCCCTCCCAGTAGACGCCGCCGTCGCTGGTGCGGCCCACGTTGGTGAAGATGGTGTTGGAGCGGATGGTGGCCATGGCCACCGGGTTGGTGGCCATCGAGGTCCCCGGGGCCACCCCGAAGAACCCGGTCTCGGGGTTGATGGCTCGGAGGCGACCTGGGGGGAGGGGACAATGGGGGAGGGGAGGGGTCATTGTGGGTGGGGGAACCCAAGGGACTTGGGGCCACCAAGACCATGGACATTGTGGCCACCATGGCCAGGAGAACCCAACCACCTTGTGGCCACCATGTTGAGGAGAACCCAAAGCTCTTGTGGTCACCAAGACCATGGACATTGTGACCACCATGGCCAAGAGAACCCAACCACCTTGGGGCCACCAAGACCATGGACATTGTGGCCACCATGTTGAGTAGAACCTAAGTGACCTGGGGCCACCAAGACCATGGACTTTGGGGCCACCATGGCCAAGAGAACCCAACCACCTTGTGGCCACCATGTTGAGTAGAACCCAACCATCTTGTGGCCACCATGGTCAAGAGAACCCAACCACCTTGTGGCCACCATGGCCAAGAGAACCCAACCACCTTGGGGCCACCATGTTGAGTAGAACCCAACCACCTTGTGGCCACCAAGACCATGGACTTTGTGGCCACCATGGTCAAGAGAACCCAACCACCTTGTGGCCACCATGTTGAGTAGAACCCAAAGCTCTTGGGGCCACCAAGACCATGGACATTGTGGCCACCATGGCCAAGAGAACCCAACCATCTTGTGGCCACCATGGTGACAAGAACCCAGCCATCTTGTGGCCACCAAGACCATGGACATTGGGGCCACCATGTTGAGTAGATCCCAACCACCTTGTGGCCACCATGTTGAGTAGAACCCAACCATCTTGTGGCCACCATGGTGACAAGAACCCAACCATCTTGTGGCCACCAAGACCATGGACATTGTGGCCACCATGTTGAGTAGAACCCAACCACCTTGGGGCCACCAAGACCATGGACATTGTGGCCACCATGGTCAAGAGAACCCAACCATCTTGTGGCCACCAAGACCATGGACATTGTGGCCACCATGGCCAGGAGAACCCAACCATCTTGTGGCCACCATGGTCAAGAGAACCCACGTGACCTGGGGCCACCAAGACCATGGACATTGTGGCCACCATGGTCAAGAGAACCCAACCATCTTGTGGCCACCAAGACCATGGACATTGTGGCCACCATGGCCAAGAGAACCCAACCACCTTGTGGCCACCATGTTGAGGGGAACCCAACCACCTTGTGGCCACCATGTTGAGGGGAACCCCAGCACCTCGTGGCCCCCCAGGAGGCCGGGGGGGGTCACCTTCAGCGTCGAACTTCATCCAGGCGATGTCGTCCCCCACGCACTCGACCTTCCAGCCCGGCAGCGCCGGCGTCATCATGGCCAGGTTGGTCTTCCCGCAGGCGCTGGGGAAGGCGGCGGCCAGGTACCGCTTGCGCCCGGCCGGGTCCGTCACCCCCAGGATCTGGGGGGGCAGAGAGGGCAAGCTTGGGGTGAGGGGAGCAGGAGAGCACCCAAAGTGTCTTCAAATCCACCCAAAATGTCTTCAAATCCACCCAAAACTCAAGAATTCCACCCAAAACTCAACAAAACGACCCAAAATGTCCTCAAAATGACCCAAAATGTCTTCAGAATGACCCAAAACCCAACAATTCCACCCAAAATATCTTCAAAACCACCAAAAATGTCTTCAAAAGGACCCAAAACTCAAGAATTCCACCCAAAAACTCAACAAAACCACACAAAATGTCTTCAAAGCGACCCAAAAACTCAACAAATCCACCAAAAACTCAACAAATCCATCCAAGAAGTCTTCAAAACCACCCAAAATGTCTTCAAAATGACCCAAAAAAGTCTTCAAAAGGACCCAAAACTCAACAAAACCACCCAAAATGTCTTCAAAAGGACCCAAAACTCAAGAATTCCACCCAAAAACTCAACAAAACCACACAAAAAGTCTTCAAAGGCACCCAAAAAGTCTTCAAAATGACCCCAAACTCAAGAATTCCACCCAAAAACTCAACAAATCCATTCAGGAAGTCTTCAAAATGACCCAAAATCTCTTCAAAATGACCCAAAAACCCAACAAGTCCACCCAAAACTCAACAAAACCACCCAAAACGTCTTCAAAATGACCCAAAATGTCTTCAAAATGACTCAAAACTCAACAAATCCACCCAAAACTCAACCAGGCCACCCAAAAAGTCTTCAAAATTACCCAAAAACCCAACAAGTCCACCCAAAAAGTCTTCAGAACCACCCAAAACTCAACAAAGCCACCCAAAATGTCTTCAAAATGACTCAAAACTCAACAAAGCCACCCAAAATGTCTTCAAAATGACTCAAAATGTCTTCAAAATGACCCAAAACTCAACAAAGCCACCCAAAATGTCTTCAAAATGACCCAAAATGTCCTCAAAGGCACCCAAAAACTCAACAATTCCACCCAAAACTCAACCAGGCCACCCAAAATGTCTTCAAAATGACTCAAAACTCAACAAGTCCACACAAAAAGTCTTCAAAGGCACCCACAAAGTCTTCAAAATGACCCAAAACTCAACAATTCCACCCAAAAACTCAACAAATCCACCCAAAACTCAACAAAACCACCCAAAAAGTCTTCAAAGCCACCTAAAAACTTCTCAAAACCACCAAAAACTCAACCAGGCCACCCAAAAAGTCTTCAAAATGACTCAAAACTCAACAATTCCACCCAAAACCCAACAATTCCACCCAAAAAGTCTTCAAATCCACCCAAAACATCTTCAAAATGACCCAAAAACTCAACAATTCCACCCAAAAACTCCTCAAGACCACCCCCAAAATGGAAAAAAATGTCAAAAAATTGCAAATAAACGGGAAAAAATCACAAATAAGTGGAAAAAATTGCAAATAAATGTAAAAAAAATTGGAAAGAAATTGAAAAAATTACAAATAAATATTAAAAAGTTGGAAATAAATGGGAAAAATTGGAAATAAATGGAAAAAACTGGAAATAAATGGAAAAAACTGGAAATAAATGGAAAAAATTGGAAATAAATGGGAAAAAATTAAAAATAAATGGGAAAAAATTGGAAATAAATGGGAAAAATTGGAAATAAATGGGAAAAATTGGAAATAAATGGGAAAAACTGGAAATAAATGGGAAAAACTGGAAATAAATGGGAAAAATTGGAAATAAATGGGAAAAAATTGGAAATAAATGGAAAAAAATGGAAATAAATGGGAAAAAATTGGCAAATAAATTCTAAAAAACCTAATAAAAACCTTTAAAACCTCCAAACCAATCTGAGAGCCCCGAAATCGCCGTTTCTTGCCCCGAACGGACCAGCATGTGCTCGGCCATCCAGCGCTGGTCGCGGGCCAGGTGCGAGGCCAGGCGCAGGGCCAGGCACTTCTTGCCCAGCAGGGAGTTGCCGCCGTAGCCGCTGCCGAAGGAGACGATGCGGCGCTGGGCCGGGACGTGGGCAACCAGCGTGCGCGCCGGGTCGCACGGCCACCCCGACTCGGCGGCCCCTGCCAGGGGGGAACAACATTGGCATCAGTTTATGGGAAATTTTCATGGATTTCTAAAAATTTATTTGAAATTCCTGTGATTTTTTGGAAAATTTTATAAATTTGTTTGAAATTTTAATGATTTTTTTGAAAATTTTATAAATTTATTTGAAATTTTAATGATTTTTTTGAAATTTTCATAAATTTGTTTGAAATTTGTATGATTTTGTGGAAATTTTTATAAATTTATTTGAAATTTTAATGATTTTGTGGAAATTTTCATAAACTTATTTGAAATTTTTATCTTTTTGAAATTTTTTTCAAATCTTATTTTTCTTTCAAATTTTAAATTTTGAGATTTTTTAAAAGTTTATTTTTAATTTGACACTGAAATTTTTTCAAATTTTTTTCAAATTTTAAAGTTTTTTAATTTTTTTCAAACTTTAAAATTTTCAATCTTTTTAAATTTTTCCACATTTATTT
>CAJRAV010000021.1:0-79780 GCA_907165065.1 Caprimulgus europaeus
TTGCTGCAGCGCCTCCTTGCGGGCCGCGTCCTGCAGCAGCTGCGCGTCCACCTCGTCCGCCGGGAGCTGCACGTACCGGACCACCGAGCCGCGGATGAAGCAGTTCCGCACCGACAGCTGCGGGGGGCGTCAGGGACCCCCCCAAACACACCCCAAATACCCCCCCGGGACCCCCCCAAACCCCCTGAGACCCCCCCAGGACCCCCAATTCCCCCCTAGGACCCCCAAAACCCCCCTCAGGACCCCCTGTGACCCCCCCCGCCCCGAGACCCCTGAGACCCCCAAGACACTCAGGGACCCCCCAAAACTCCTCTGAGACCCCCCCCCCCCCGCGGTGAGACCTCCCTGGGGCCCCCATGAAACCCCCAGGACCCCCAACCCCCCCCCAGGACCCCCCCAAACACTCTGTGACCCCCCCTAGGACCCCCACACCCCCCCCAAGACCCCCAAACCCCCCCCCAGGGACCCCCTGTGACCCCCCAGGACCCCAATATGGGGTAAGAGCCCCCCCAGGACCCCCCGGCCCCCCACTCGCTGGGGGGGTCTCACCATGTGGGGGTATTTCTCGGGGTCGGTGACGCTGATGTCGGTCAGTTTGATGTTCAGGTACTGGGGGGGGTTTACAGCAGGGGGGGGTGAGAGACCCCCCCCACACAGCCCCCCAGGACCCCCCCCCAGCCCCCCAGGCCCCCCCTCACCTGATCCACCGAGTGCAGGGTCCCGCAGATGCTGAGGGGAGAGAAATGGGGGCCGTGGGGGGGGAGCCAGGGGGGTTTATATGGGGGGAGGGGCGATTAAAGAGGGGTCCCAGGGGGTCTGGGGGGACTCGGGGGGTCCAGAGGAGTTTATTGGGGGGGGGTTCTATGTGGGGGGGGCCCGGGGGTTTGGGGGGGTCTGGGGGGTCCCTGAGGGTCCCGGGAGGGTCCATGGGGGGTTAATGGGGGGGGTCGTTCCGGGGGAGGGGTCCCGAGGGGGTCTGGGGGGGTTTATGGGGGGGGGTGTTCCGGGGGGGTCGTTCCGGGAGGGTCTAGGGGGGTCCATGGGGGGGGTAGTGAGGGGGGGGGGTTGTTCCGGGGGGGGTGCCGGGGGTCTCCCCTCACCTCAGGTCGTTTTTCAGCTCCACCACCACGTCTTTCCCCACCAGGGATTTGAAGAAGGAGTAGAACAGCTGGGGGGGGCCACGGGGGGGGGTCAGGACGCCCCAAAACCCCCCCCGGTACCCCCCATTCCCCCCCCGGCTCCCCCCGCCCCGGCTCGTACCATCGCTGCCTCCGGGAGCGCGCGCCACGCAGGCCCCACCCCTTTCCGGCGCCTCAGCCAATCACCGTTCAGCTCTCATCCCCCTCCTGCCGCCATTTGGACCAATCAGCGCTCAGCTCTCACCTGCCCTCCCCAGCCGCCGTCTGGACCAATCAGCGCTCAGCTCTCATTCGGCCCCTCCTACCGCCGTCTGGACCAATCAGCGCTCAGCTCTCATTCGGCCCCCTCCTGCCGCCCTCTGGACCAATCAGCGCTCAGCTCTCATTCGGCCCCTCCTGCCGCCCTCTGGACCAATCAGCGCTCAGCTCTCATTCGGCCCCTCCTGCCGCTATCTGGACCAATCAGCGCTCAGCTCTCATTCGGCCCCTCCTGCCGCTATCTGGACCAATCAGCGCTCAGCTCTCATTCGGTCCCTCCTACCGCCGTCTGGACCAATCAGCGCTCAGCTCTCATTCGGTCCCTCCTGCCGCCCTCTCGTCCAATCAGCGCTCAGCTCTCATCCGGCCCCTCCTACCGCCGTCTGGACCAATCAGCGCTCAGCTCTCATTCGACCCCCTCCTTCCGCCCTCTGGACCAATCAGCGCTCAGCTCTCATTCGACCCCTCCTGCCGCCCTCTCGTCCAATCAGAGCTCAGCTCTCATTCGGCCCCTCCTACCGCTGTCCGGACCAATCAGCGCTCAGCTCTCATTCGGCCCCTCCTACCGCTGTCCGGACCAATCAGCGCTCAGCTCTCATTCGGCCCCTCCTACCGCCGTCCGAACCAATCAGCGCTCAGCTCTCATCCGGCCCCTCCTACCGCCGTCTGGACCAATGAGCGCTCAGCTCTCATTCGACCACTCCTGCCGCCCTCTCGTCCAATCAGCGCTCAGCTCTCATTCGGCCCCTCCTACCGCCGTCTAGACCAATCAGCGCTCAGCTCTCATTCGGCCCCTCCTGCCGCCTTCTCGTCCAATCAGCGCTCAGCTCTCATTCGGCCCCTCCTACCGCTATCTGGACCAATCAGAGCTCAGCTCTCATTCGGCCCCTCCTACCGCCGTCTTCACCAATCAGCGCTCAGCTCTCATCCCGAGGTGGTCCCAGGCCACGCCCACTGACCCAGCTTAGGCCACGCCCACCCCGGACGTGACTCACCCGCCCCCCCCAGTGGGGGAAAGGTCAAAGGGCGGAAACACCCCCCCATGGGGCCAGGACACGTGACCTCTGACCCTGTCACCCCCCCCATATCCCCCCCCATGTCCCCCCATCCCTCCATGTCCCCCCATGTCCCCCCATGTCCCCCCATATCCCTCCATGTCCCCCGTGTCCCCCCCATATCCCCCCATGTCCCCCCCTGTCCCCCCCATGTCCCCCCCGTCCCCCCCATATCCCCCCATGTCCCCCCCTGTCCCCCCCATGTCCCCCCCCTGTCCCCCCTATATCCCCCCATGTCCCCCGTGTCCCCCCCTGTCCCCCCCATATCCCCCCCCATGTCCCCCCCCGTCCCCCCCATGTCCCCATGTCCCCCCCCCGTCCCCCCTTGTCCCCCATGTCCCAGGCCAGGGCCACCCACGCTGGGTGGGGTCGGGGTCAAACCGGCCCCGCAGCCCCGTGATGCCACCTCACCTCCCACTGTCACCTGTCCCCGGTGTCACCTGTCCCCGGTGTCACCTGTCCCCACCTGTCCCCCCCCCCCCCCGGCTCGGGGATTTAAGGAGCTGCCCCGTGCCCCCCGAGTCCCCAGAGCGGCTGGACCTTCAGGTGAGGGGACACCGGGGACGTGGGGGGACACTGGGGGGTGACACTGGGGACATGGGAGGATGTGGGATGGGGATACCAGGACAGGGTGGGGACACAGGGATGGGGACATTGTGGGGATGTGGGGATGGGGACATGGGGGGGGGACATGGGGGGTGACACTGGGGACATGGGGGGACACTGGGATGTGGGGGGACATTGGGGGGTGACACTGGGGACATGGGAGGATGTGGGATGGGGACACCAGGACAGGGTGGGGACGGGGACACAGGGGGACACTGGGGATGTGGGGGGACATGGGATGGGGACACCAGGACAGGATGGGGGGCATGGGGACAAGGAGATGGGATGGGGACATGGGGGGACATGGGGGGGACCTGGGGACAGGGGATGGAGACACCAGGACAGGGTGGGGAAAGGGACACAGGGACATGGGGGGGACCTGGGGACATGGGGGGACACTGGGGATGTGGGGGGACATGGGGGGGACACTGGGGACATGGGGGGACACTGGGGATGTGGGGGGACACTGGGGACGTGGGGGGACACTGGGGACATGGGGGGACATGGGGGATGGGGACACCAGGACAGGGTGGGGGACATGGGGGATATAGGGGGACATGAGGGGGACATGGGGGGGCATTGGGGGACACTGGGGGACAAGGAGATGTGATGGGGACAGGGATGGGGAGGGGACATGGGGATGGGGACACGGGGGGACAGGATGGGGACAGCGATGTGGGGATGGGGACAGGGACATGGGGGGACCTGGGGGGGGACCTGGGGACATGGGGGGGACCTGGGGGGGACCTGGGGACAGGGCAGGGGTGGGGTCTGCCCCCCTGTGACCCCGTCCCTGTCCCCAGCGATGTGCGCCGAGTGCCTGGTGAAGCTGCTGCGCCGGGTCTGGGGGGTCATCAGGAGCCTCTGGGGGGGCCACGGAGGTGAGAGGACACGGGGGGACATGGGGGGACAGGGGGGGACGTGGTGGGACACGGGGGGACGGGGGGGGCATGGGGACAGGGGGGGGGAGGGGGGGGGGGGACATGGGGGGGCATGGGGGGGGACGTGGGGGGACGTGGGGGGGACAGGGGGGACAGGGGGGATATGGGGGGGACATGGGGGGACGTAGGGGGGACATGGGGGGGACAGGGGGGATATGGGGGGGACAGGGGGACATGGAGGGGGAGGGGACACTTGTGTCACCCCTGTCCCCCTCTCCCCCCCCCGCAGGAACCTCCTCATCCTCCTCGGCCGGGACAACGTCGGCACCGGGGAAAGAGGATTGAGACCCCCCGGGACCCCCCCCAACCCCCCCGGGACCCCCAAACCCCCCAATCCCCCCAAAACGAGCCCGGGACCCCCCGGGACCCCCCCCCCCCCCGGTGAATAAACTGCCCTGACCCCGCGGCCGAGTCTGGTTGGTGTTGGGGGGCGGGGGGGGGGCGGGGGGGGGGGGCACCTGCCCGGCCCCTCCTCATCCTCAAACAGCCCCAAAAAGGGGAAAAACGGGGGGAAATGAGGGAAAAATGCAGAAAAAAGGAGAGAAAATGGGGAAAAAGCAGGAAAATGGTTAAAAAAAGGGGGAAAGGGAGAAAAAATGTGGGAAAAAGTGGAAAAGGGGTAAAAACTGGGGGAAAAAAGGAGAAAAGGGAGAAAAATTGGGGAAGAAGGTGGGAAAATGGTAAAAAAAAGGGGAAAATGGGAAAAGCCTTTGGAGAAGTTCGTGGTCACCCCATGGGGGCTTCGACCCTGGGGGGAGCCTCATCCTTGGGGGGCATCACCCCCAGAACACCATCACCCCCCCCCCCCGGAGCTCACCCCACGGGGGGCACCGGCCCTGGGGGGCCGGGACCCACGGAGCTGCTCCCCCCCCGGCTGGGGGGGGCAGAGGGACCTGGACCCCCCCTGAACCCCCCCTGGAGACCCCCCCAAGCTCCACCAGGGGCGGGAGCTGCGGCCCCACCCCCAGCAGCGCTATCAGGACCCGGACGGTGCTAATGACCCTAATTAGCGTTAATGACCCTAATTAGCGCTAATGAGCCTGATCCGGCCCCGCCCCGCCCCACTGAGCCCCACCCCAGGTTGCACCCCACGGTTCTGGGCTCCCCCTGCACCCACCCCGGGGATCCCGACCCTTGGTGGGACCGGGGCTCTCTGAGGGACCCCCCACCCCTCCCCCACCCCAAAAACCCCCCCAAATGGGGCGAGGAGAGAATTTTTATGGAAATAACTTTTTTTTTTGGAGCTCAAAGCGTCCCCACGGCCCCAGCCCGGGGGGGGGGGGGGAGGCACCAGGAGCCCCCAGGACCCCTCCTGCTCCAGGGACCCCCCAGCTCAGCCCCCAAACCGGCCACGGCCGATGGGACCTGGGGGGCAGGGGGTGACGTGGCCAAGGTGGGGGTGGGGACCTGCAGCTCCCAGGCTCCTCCTGGCGTGGGTGGGGGTGGGGTGGGTGGGGTGGGGGTGGGGTGATCTCAGGTGGGTTCCCACATCCGTGCTGGTTTGGGCTCCTGCCCATGGGTGGAGGTTGGAGGACAAAGGGTTGGGGACGTCAGGAGGAGGCAACAGCCTTGGGGTGTCCCCATGGTGCCACAACACAACTGGAAGAGCCTTGGGGTGTCCCCATGGTGACACAACGCAACTGGAAGAGTCTTGGGGTGTCCCCATGGTGACATCAGGCAACTGGAAGAGTCTTGGGGTGTCCCCATGGTGCCACAACACAACTGGAAGAGTCTTGGGGTGTCCCCACGGTGACATCAAGCAACTGGAAGAGCCTTGGGGTGTCCCAGTGGTGACACAATGCAACTGGAAGAGCCTTGGGGTGTCCCAGTGGTGACATCAGGCAACTGGAAGAGTCTTGGGGTGTCCCAGTGGTGACACAATGCAACTGGAAGAGTCTTGGGGTGTCCCCACGGTGACATCAAGCAACTGGAAGAGTCTTGGGGTGTCCCAATGATGACACAACACAACTGGAAGAGCCTTGGGGTGTCCCCATGGTGGCATCAGGCAACTGGAAGAGTCTTGGGGTGTCCCAGTGATGACACAACGCAACTGGAAGAGTCTTGGGGTGTCCCCATGGTGCCACAACCCAACTGGAAGAGTCTTGGGGTGTCCCAGTGATGACACAACGCAACTGGAAGAGTCTTGGGGTGTCCCCATGGTGCCACAACACAACTGGAAGAGCCTTGGGGTGTCCCCACGGTGACACAACCCAACTGGAAGAGCCTTGGGGTGTCCCCATGGTGCCACAACTCAACTGGAAGAGCCTTGGGCACCGCCCGCGGCCGCCCGCGCGGGTTCCTCGGTCACCCCCCGCCCTTTGGGGCCCGGAGCCCCCCGGGGAGGCTGAAGCACGATGGGATCAGAGGCTCCTCCACGCTGGGGGCCCGGGGGGGGTCGGGGGGCCCCCTCAGGCTGAGCTGGGCGATCGGCCCCACGCGGAACCAGGGCCGGAGCCGCTCCCCGCGCAGGGGGCTCAGCGGGAAGGCGAAGAGGGCGGCGCGGGAGTCGGCGTCGAAGAAGGTCACCCGCTGCCCCTCGAAGTCCAGGTAGACCCTGATGGTGTGGGGGGTCTGGGGGGGCTCCAGGGCCGTGTGGTCGGGGGAGGTCAGCGCCCAGAACTTGCCCCCGCAGTGGAAAAGAGCCAAGATCCCGTCCTGGGGGGCTGGGTTGATCCAACCCTTCCTCTTCACCGACTCCCTGGCCACCCCCAGGGCCCAGACGCCCCCTTCCCCCGCCCCCACGTCCACCTCCCAGAAGAGCCTCCCCGAGGTGAAGCCCTCCTGGCCCAGCACGCAGTGGTAGGTGTCGAACCTGGCGGGGGTGTCGGGGACCCCCAGCCGGGCGTCCCCGCGCCGGACCCTGCGCCCGCACGGCGAGAGGATGAGCTGGGGGTGCGCCGTGGCCGCGTCCAGCGTGACGTGCACTGCGGGGACAGCCCGGTGGGGACCCCCCCTTCGCCTTGGGGGGGTCTCCTGAGGGTGGGGGAGCCTTTGGGGGGACCCCAAGAGCTCCTGGATCTCCTGGCACCCCCACGTTGGCCAAGGGTTGGTGGGGTCTCAAGTACAGGGGGTGGGGAGAGCTCAGTGGGGACCCCTCCTTGCCTTGGGGGGGGTCTCCTAAGGGGTCAGCTCGGTGGGGACCCCCCCTTGCCTCTGGGGGGTCTCCTAAGGGTGGTTACCCTTGGGGGAACCTTTGGGGGGACCCCAAGAGCTCGGCCCCATCTCCTGGCACCCCCACGTTGGCCAAGGGTTGGTGGGGTCTCAACTACGGGATGTGGGGAGAGCTCAGTGGGGACCCCCCCTTGCCTTGGGGGGGGTCTCCTAAGGGTGGGGGAGCCTTTGGGGGAGCCTTTGGGGGGACCCCAAGAGCTTGGTCCCATCTCCTGGCACCCCCACGTTGGCCAAGAGCTGGTTGGGTTGCAACTACAGGGGGTGGGGAGAGCTCAGTGGGGACCCCCCTTTGCCTTGGGGGGGGTCTCCTGAGGGTGGGGGAGCCTTTGGGGGGACCCCAAGAGCTCCTGGATCTCCTGGCACCTCCAACCTGGCCCTGGATGAAGCCCCCACGTTGGCCAAGGGTTGGTGGGGTCACTGCAGGGGGTGGGGGTGGGCTGGCCCCAGAGAACCCACCCAAACCCACCCAACCCTAATGAACACCCGGCTCTGCCCCATGGGGAGGAGCCCAGAGCACCCCCAGTGAGTCTGGGGGGGCTTTGATGAGTTTCCCCCTCCCACCACCCCCTCCTCAAGGGACTTTGGCCGAGAGGGTCCCACCCCCAACCCTCCCTCCACTCCCACATCAAGACCTGGGGGTCTTCAGAAAGAACCCCCCAAAAAAAGGCCAGAAAGGGCTGATTTGGTGGAGGAGGAACCACCTGAGGGGTTGGGTGTGGGGGTCCAGCCCTCGATTTGTGCCCCCCACCCCAAGAACCCGGGGGGAGACGCCCCAAAGGCGCCGCCCTGGTACCTTCTTCCAGCGGGACGATGGTGTCTCTCCACCCTGGAACCAAGGAGAAGCTGGTGGCAGGGGGGGGTCTCCTGCCATGGGGTGGGGGTCCCCAGGGCTGCAGACCCCGGAGCTTTGCTCCCATCCCCTGAAATTCACTTTTTTTGATGACAAAAATGGCTCAAAACGGGAACCTCGGGGTCCCCCCGCCCCGGTCCTGGGGGCTTTGGACCCTGGGTGTGACTTGGTGGTGGGATCTTGGGGACCAAAGAGTTGGGGGGATCTTGGGGTCCATCCCACCCCACCCCCCACCTCCAAAAACCCCCCAGGGATGGGGCTGAAGAAGAGGAAAACCCAAACTCACGCAGCTCCGCGGCGCCTTTCCCTGAAAAACCCCAAAAATGAACATTTTCAGTGAAATCAGGGGGGGGTTGGGGTCAAACCCCCACATTTTTCCATCCCCACGTGGCCACCAAAGCCAAAATTCACCAAAACAGGAACCCCAACACCTTTTCCTGGCCCAATTCACCAGAAAATCCTTTTATGGCATAAAAATCCCCCCCCCTCCCCCACCCCGGGAGGGAAAATGACCCAAAATAGAGATTTTTTGGGGGGGCAACCCAAGAGGTTGGGAGGGATTTGAGGGGTTGGTGCCCCCCCAGAAGTTGGGGTGAGGGTGGATGGGGAGGGGGGGGGAGGAGCAAAGCCCAAACTCACGGATTTCGGCGTCGAGAAGCCCTGAAAGGGGAAAAATCGAAATAAAATCAAAGTGAGAAAAGGGCCACGAGGAAATGCTGAGTCAGCAGCTGCCCCGGACCCTTTCTCGCCCTTTTTCCACCCAGAACTTGGGGGGGTTGGGTTGGGGGTTGGGTTGGGGGTTGGGAGATGACTCGAGGAGGGTTTTTTTTGGGGGGGGGGAATTGGTTTTAGCTCAATGACCAAAAAACAACCCCAAACCCCCCCAACCCCCCAAAACCCCCCAACCCTCAAAACACCCCCAAACACCCCCAAACCCCAAAACCCCCAAACCCCCCAAAACCCCCCAAACACCCCAAAACCCCCCAAAACCCCCCAAAACCCCCAACCCCACCCAGCCCCCCCAATCCCCCCAACCCCCCCGGCCCCCCCCCCACTCACGGATCTCCCGGTCCCGTTTCTCTGAAAAAGCCAAGAAAAGCAGAATTGGGGGGGGCCCGAGGGGGGGCCGAGGGGGGGCCGAGGGGGGGGAGGGGGAACCGGGGGGAGCTCGGCATCGACAACAGAATTTGGTAGAAAAAGAGCAAAAAGCAGGAAAAAAAAAGGGATTTTCCCGATTCTGTGGGGTTTTGGGGTGTTTTCAGGTGCCAGTTGAAGCTTTTGGGGCTTGTCCTGGTTTTCATCCCCCCCTCGAGCGATTTTTGAGGGGAAATCCCACAGGAAAGGGCCGTTTTGGGCACAAATTGAGGAGATTTGTGGTGTGTGAGACCCTCGGCTACCAAAAAATACAACTATTGAAAGAGGAAAGTGGGGGAAAAAGTGAAAGTGGGGGAAAAAGGGAAAAGTGGGGGGAAAAGAAGGGAAAAGTGGGGGAAAAAGGTAAAAGTGGGGGGAAAAAAGGGAAATGTGGGGGGAAAAGAAGGGAAAAGTGGGGGAAAAAGGTAAAAGTGGGGGAAAAAAAGGGAAAAGTGGGGGAAAAAGGGAAAAGTGGGGGAAAAAGGGAAAGTGGGGGGAAAAGTGAAAGTGGCTCTTACCGAGCTCTGCGCCGTGCTGGGCTGCAAGAGAGAGGGGAGCAAAGGGTGGGGGGGGTGCAGGGGGGGCTGCTCCCACCCCCACACCCCGCGGGGTTTGACTTGGTTGGGGCTGGAGTGGGGGTTTTGGGGTGAAAAACGAGGATATTTGCTCACGTTGGAGCTTTTCTTTTGCGTGGCAGCCCCGTGCTTGGCTTTGGGGGTGACCATGGTCGAGGTCACGAGGGTGGAGATGAGGTTTTTGCTTTTAAAAATGGGTATTTTGGGGGTGGGGGGGTCTCAGTGGGATGGAGCTCCAGGGAGGCTCCAATATTTGGGGTGATTCAGGGCAATTTGGAGTGGTCTCCTGTGCTCAAATCCTCTCCTGGGTGCCCCAAAGTCCCCTTGGTTGTCCCCAATCTCTCACCTCGGAGCCGGAAGATGAAGAACAAGAAGGCAACCAAGGAGAGCGAGCAGGTGGCCACAGTGGCCACGAGGGCGACCTTCCAGGGCGAGTCCCTCGGGAAAACGAGGTCTGGAAGGGAAATAAATCCCCAAATCCTGGGAATCCGGGGCGTGGGCGCACGGGGGGGGGCGCTGGGGGTGGCCACGGGCTTGGGACCGTGGCCAATTCCCAACGGGACGGGATCTCCTGTGGGGGGCTCCACAAAGTCTTGGTGTTGGAGGGTTTTTTGGTGTAAAATCCCGGTGTTTTGGCCCCCCCGGGGTGTCCTCAGTGAAACATTTTGATCAAAAGTTGCATTTTAACGGGAATTTAAGAAATTTGAGTAGAAAAATCGCTGCTTTCTCAGCAGCTCTGAGGAAAACTGCCCAGAAAGCAGCGTTCTGCTAAAAAAAAGTGGAATTCCGAATATCCCTGATTGATTTCCAGACACCAGGGGTCCCCCCCCACCGCCACCACCCGCTCACGGTGCAGCCGGAGGGACCTGGGGGTGCAGGCGGTGCCCAGAAGCCTCCTCAGATGCAACCATCACCCACCAGGCGCATCAAATTGGGGGAGAAACCCCACATTTCCCCCACATTTCCCCCACAAGTGGTGTGTGAGACCCTCGGCTACCAAAAAAAAAACAACTATTGAAAGAGGAAAGTGGGGGGAAAAGGGGAAAGTGGGGGAAAAGGGAAAAGTGGGGGAAAAAGGGAAAAGTGGGGGAAAAAAAGGGAAAAGTGGGGGGAAAAAAGGGAAAAGTGGGGGGGGAAAAGGGAAAAGTGGGGGGAAAAAAGGGAAAAGTGGGGGGAAAAAAGGGAAAAGTGGGGGGAAAAAAGGGAAAAGTGGGGGGAAAAGGGAAAGTGGGGGAAAAAAAGGGAAAAGTGGGGGAAAAAAGGGAAAAGTGGGGGGAAAAAAGGGAAAAGTGGGGGGAAAAAAGGGAAAAGTGGGGGGAAAAGGGAAAGTGGGGGAAAAAAAGGGAAAAGTGGGGGAAAAAAGGGAAAAGTGGGGGGAGAAGGGAAAAAAAAGCTAAAAGCTGCGGCTCCGGGGGCCACTGACCCGAGATGGAGAGGGCCGAGTCCTTCTCCTGCGGGAGCCGCGTGCTCCTGACGGCGCAGGACGCGGCTCCGCCGCCGCCCCGGGCGATCACGATGGATTTCTCCACCTCAAAGAAGCCGTCGGGGTCCTGGGCGTGGGTCTCGGTGAGGGAGGGGAGGGGTCGCCCCCGGGAATCCCTCCAGAGCACCTCGGGTCGGGGGTACCAGCCGCGGGCGCGACAGCCCACCAGGATCCCCCCGTCCTGGTACCCCTGCACCGAGAGGAGGGGGCTGGAGCCTGAAACTGGGACAAAAAACCCCCCAGGAAGCATCAGCCAAGCTGAGCCCCCACCCTGGAGCCCCCCAAGGCTCCTCCGGTCACAGCCACCAGCTCAGGGCGGCTCTGGCCAAGGGTCCTGGGAAACATCTGAGCTCGGGGTGGGGCTGGGGGTGTTTGTTCCTTTTTTTCCTCAAATAAACCCAAAACCTCCTGAAGCTGCAGTTTGGGGACAACCTGGGCTTGGTTCATTCACCCCCAATGATCTCCTCAGGGTCAGGGGACAACCATGAGGCCACCCAGCCCTCAGCCTCTCCCAGAGGGAGGGAAGGAGCCGTGGGGTGAAGCCATCCCCACCCAGAGGGACCCTCACCCCCCTCTGCAGACCACACAAGGGGGGACCTGAGGGGTTTGGGGAGGAAAATGGTGACTTTGGGACACGGGAGATGCTTGGCCAACTGCAAGGTCAAGTTGTGGTGCCCGTGTCTGTGTCTGCTCGTGTCCCACCCCGGGGCAACGCGGACCCCACATGCTCAGGGGCACAGGGACGTCCCTTTGGGTTCAGCTGTGTCCCCTCCTGCTCCTGCCACGTCCTCTCCTTGGAAGCCAACTGGAAGCCACTAGAAGCCAACTTTGGAAGCCAACTGGAGATGAAGCTGTGGCCCGAGGGGGTTGACCTGGGGCAGCCAGGAGATCCCTCCTGGGCTGGGGGGAGGGTGTTGCTCTATCTGTGGGGGTCCAGGGGGTTGGTGATGGGACACCCCATGCTCTACAGGGGGTTGGTGATGGGACACCCCCTGTTCTACAGGGGGTTGGTGATGGGACACCCCATGCTCTACAGGGGGTTGGTGATGGGACACCCCCTGTTCTACAGGGGGTTGGTGATGGGACACCCCATGCTCTACAGGGGGTTGGTGATGGGACACCCCATGCTCTACAGGGGGTTGGTGATGGGACACCCCATGCTCTACAGGGGGTTGGTGATGGGACACCCCATGCTCTACAGGGGGTTGGTGATGGGACACCCCATGCTCTACAGGGGGTTGGTGATGGGACACCCCATGTTCTACAGGGGGTTGGTGATGGGACACCCCGTGCTCTGCATGGGTTTGGTGATGGGACACCCCATGCTCTACAGGGGGTTGGTGATGGGACACCCCATGCTCTACAGGGGGTTGGTGATGGGACACCCCATGCTCTACAGGGGGTTGGTGATGGGACACCCCATGCTCTACAGGGAGCTGAGGTTCAGGGGGTGCTGGGGAGGAGCTGGGCCACCAAGCAGAGGAGTTTCTGGGTTGTGCTTGGCCAAGGGGGTTGCCGGGGGTCCCTCTCCTCGACAGCCCCCGTTTTCACCTGCCACCCTCAGCTCCAGCGTGGCCTCCTCGTAGAAGCTCCCGTCCTTGACCAGACACTGGTACTGGCCCTCGTCGCTGAGCCGCGCCCGCAGCAGCCGCAGGGAGACGTTCCCGGCCGGGATTCCCTCCTCCAGCAGCTCCGTCCTGCCCTGGTACTCGGGCAGCTGCGAGGAGAAGCGGTCCCGGCCGCCGTGGCGCAGGTGGACGTAGACGGAGAAGCGGGAGCGGAACCACCTCACCTCCATGGCCCCGGCGTCCTGCCCCGGGGAGAGGCCGCAGGGCAGCACCACGTCCTCCCCCAGCGCGGCCGTGACGGGCTGGGCCGCTCCCAGGACCCTGAACGGGGCTGCGGGGGCCAGGGGGGAGAAGGAGACGGGGCTGAGACACGCGAGCGGGGCTGCTGCCGCGTCATCGCGATGACGTCATCATCACAGTGACTTCATCATCGCAGTGACATCATCATGATGACTTCATCATCACAACAGCTTCATCATCACAATGACGTCATCATCAAAACGACGTCATCATCACAACTTCATCATCACGATGATGTCATCATCACAATGACTTCGCCATCACGATGACTTCATCATCACAATGACTTCATCGTCACGACGACTTCATCATCATGATGACATCATCATTGTGACGATGTCATCATCACAATGACGTCATCATCACGATGACGTCATCATCATCACCCAGGCATGGGAAGAGCCCGCCATGGTGGGTGCGAGGGCCCTGGCGTGGCTGCCGGAGCTGGGAGGCACCCCAGGAAGATGGGGTTGGGTGGGATGCGCCCCAGGAAGATGGGGTTGGGTGGGAGGTGCCCCAAGAAGATGGGGTTGAGTGGGAGGTGCCCCAAGAAGATGGGGTTGAGTGGGAGGCACCCCAAGAAGATGGGGTTGAGTGGGAGGCACCCCAAGAAGATGGGGTTGGGTGGGAGGCACCCCAGGAAGATGGGGTTGAGTGGGAGGTACCCCAGGAAGATGGGGTTGAGTGGGAGGTACCCCAGGAAGATGGGGTTGAGCAGGCTGAGGGGGAACGTCCCTGTGAGGTGACGAAGCCACCTCAGAAGCTCCACAAAGGGCGAAGGGGAAGGTGCAGGGGGAGGAAGGACGGGCTGGGGTGGGCAGGGGGGCGCTGGGGGACAGAGCTTGGGGTCTCCTTGGGTGGTTCTGGGACTGAACCAGCTCCTGAGCTTCACCCCGGGGATAATGAACCCCCAAACCCTCCCCTCCTGGTGGGACAGAGCTTGGGGGTCCTCACCACAGCGCAGCCCACGGACGTGGAGGCCGAGGAGGACGGCGAGGACGCAAACGGGGGCGGAGGGGACGCGGAGGAGGGGGAGGCCTGGGGGAGCCCCCATCTTCTGACCCCGCTTCCCTGGGGAAAGAGGGAAAAGAATGAAATTGGGTTAATTATCACCAAGCTGAGGGTGAGGAACATCAACTGGAGGAGGATCTTCGGGGTGAAAACTGAGGAGAAAACGCTGCAGAAATGGGAAATAACAGGGATTTAGGGTGGGTGGGACCGTGGGGGCTTGTGGAGCTCTGCAGCGGGGTCACAGGGGGGGTGGGGTCCCCTCCAGGGACCGAGACCCCCCCCTCCCCCAGGGACCTTCTCCCACGCAGCCCTGGAAAAAAATAAATTCAAAAAAATTTCCAATTTGTGGCGTTCCCTGAAAACCGTGGGCAGTTCCACGAGTTCAGACGCTGGTTTTTTGGGGGAAATCCGTGAGGTTTGGAGGGTTCTGAGTAAAGAGGAAACTTGAAAAAAAACCCCTGGAAAGTGAAATTAAAAATAAAAATCTTCCTCCACTTCCTGCTCGGGCGGAGCCGAACCCAACGGCCCCTGGGCGGGGGCAGCGGGGAAAGCGCCAGGGTCACGGCAAAAAAATGTGATTAAAGGGGAAAACACTCAAATTTAGAGTGAAAAATCCTCAAATTTAGAGAAAAAAATCCTCAAATTTAGAGAAAAAAAATACTCAAATTTAGAGAAAAAAAATACTCAAATTTAGAGCGAAAAAATCCTCAAATTTAGAGCGGAAAAATCCTCAAATTTAGAGCGAAAAAATCCTCAAATTTACAGAAAAAATATGAAATTTAAAGCAAAAAAATCCTCAAATTTAGAGCGAAAAAATCCTCAAATTTAGAGCAAAAAAATCCTCAAATTTAAAGCAAAAAAATCCTCAAATTTAGAGGAAAAAATCCTCAAATTTACAGAAAAAATATGAAATTTAAAGCAAAAAAATCCTCAAATTTAGAGCAAAAAAATCCTCAAATTTAAAGCAAAAAATTTATGAAATTTAAAGCAAAAAAATTATGAAATTTAAAGCAAAAAAATTATGAAATTTAAAGCAAAAAATCCTCACAGTTAGAGCAAAAAAATCCTCAAATTTAAAGCAAAAAAAAAAGAAATTTAAAGCAAAAAATACTCAAATTTAAAGTAAAAAAATTATCAAATTCAAGGAAAAAAATTGTCAAAATTCAAGGAAAAAAATTGTCAAAATTCAAGGAAAAAAATTATCAAAATTCAAGGAAAAAAACAACCCCTCGAGGTCAAAGGTCAGCGCTGCTGCCCGAGAGCCGAGCACTCGTCGGCTTCCCAGAGTGCAAAATACATGGAAATAAAACATTATATCTAATTCAAACTATTTATATTTATATTTATCTATAAAATATTATATTAAGAGTACATTTAATTGTATCAGATTTAATCATGAAACCTTGTCTGCACCTCAGCTCCTGCCTGAGAGAAATTCAACCTAATTTTCTTCATCTTAAATTTCTATAATTTATTTTTATATCTAAAGTATTATATAAAAATGATATTTAATTATTTTAGATATAATAATAAAATATCCACACCCCAGCTTGAGTCTGCAAAAAAATTAATTAACATAAATCAAATATTACATTTAATTTCTCTAATTAATTTCTCTCCTATCTCTACTGATCCACCCCCTGCCACCAGTTCACCCAGTGTCTCCTGGGCCACACCCAAACTGGTGTCCCCACCACCAACGGGGGGTGTCCTTCTACCCACCCCCCCCACCATCACCTGGAGGTTCCATTTTTGGGGTCAACGTTGAGGATTTTGGGGTCAACCCCGTGGTGTCCCCGGTTCTCATCTCCCCCCCTCCAGCCCCTTCCGCGTGGACCCGGGTTCGGGGCGGGTCCCAGCTGGGGGGGGGACGTTGGATCTGGGGGGGTTCCTGGAGGGTTCCTGTGGTCCCCCCACCCCCCTGCACCCCAAAATGATGCTCCAGGTGGTTCCAGCATCCCCTGGGTCACGTGGGTGCCTCGAGGGTCCCCATTTTTCCCCGTTTCACCCCAGTTTCCACCCCGGCGTTGGGTTGAGTTGAGTTGAGTCGGGAACCCCCTTGGAGGGGCCCCTCCCTGGGTTGTAAACACCCTTTCCTGCCCCGTTTCACCCCATTTCGGGCACTGGTTATACTGGGCTGGCACTGGGAGAGGCACTGGTTATACTGGGCTGGAACTGGGACAGGCACTGGTTATACTGGGCTGGCACTGGGAGAGGCACTGGTTATACTGGGCTGGAACTGGGAGGGGCACTGGTTATACTGGGCTGGCACTGGGAGAGGCACTGGTTTATACTGGGCTGGCACTGGGAGGGGCACTGGTTATACTGGGCTGGCACTGGGGGAGGCACTGGTTATACTGGGCTGGAACTGGGGGAGGCACTGGTTATACTGGGCTGGCACTGGGAGGGGCACTGGTTATACTGGGCTGGCACTGGGGGAGGCACTGGTTATACTGGGCTGGCACTGGGAGAGGCACTGGTTATACTGGGCTGGAACTGGGAGAGGCACTGGTTATACTGGGCTGGCACTGGGGGAGGCACTGGTTATACTGGGCTGGCACTGGGAGAGGCACTGGTTATACTGGGCTGGCACTGGGAGGGGCACTGGTTTATACTGGGCTGGCACTGGGAGAGGCACTGGGAGGGGCACTGGTTTATACTGGGCTGGCACTGGGAGAGGCACTGGGAGGGGCACTGGTTTATACTGGGCTGGCACTGGGAGAGGCACTGGGAGGGGCACTGGTTATACTGGGCTGGCACTGGGAGAGGCACTGGTTTATACTGGGCTGGCACTGGGAGAGGCACTGGGAGGGGCACTGGTTTATACTGGGCTGGCACTGGGAGGGGCACTGGGAGAGGCACTGGTTTATACTGGGCTGGCACTGGGAGGGGCACTGGTTATACTGGGCTGGCACTGGGAGAGGCACTGGGAGAGGCACTGGTTATACTGGGCTGGCACTGGGGGAGGCACTGGTTATACTGGGCTGGAACTGGGAGAGGCACTGGTTTATACTGGGCTGGCACTGGGAGCGGGATCTCACCTGGAATTCAGGATTTGGGGTGATTCAGCCCCAAACCGGCCCCGTTTCCTCCCTGGCAGGAGGAACCTGGAGAGAACCCCACAAAAACCCCCAAAATTGCCAAAAATTGGTAAAACAACGAAATTTGGGGCAAGGGGAGGGGGGGGCCAGGGGGGTAACCCCCACTTTTGAGTAAAAAAATGTAAAAAAAAGCTTTTTTGGGGTTTTCTTTGCACCTGAAGTCACCAATTAAGGTCGAGGACCTTCAGCTCCCGAGGAAACACCTCGAGATGGTGAAAATCGTCCAGAACCCGAAACTTCAATTTAATAAATCCTAAAAATATTTCAGTATTTATTTCCTGTATAAATTTCATATTATTAGCGCTGGAGATGATTTAATTTCATAATTAATATTTTAATTTCATAATTCCTGACTGAATTTCATAATTCACTGTTTAATAATTCATTATTTAATTCCACAATTCATGATTTAATTCCACAATTCATTATTTAATTCCATAATTCATGATTTAATTCCACAATTCATTATTTAATTCCATAAATCATATTTTAATTTAATAATTCATGACTTAATTTCATAATTCACTGCTTAATAATTCATGATTTAATTCCACAATTCCTATTTTAATTCCACAATTCATGATGTCATTTCATAATTCACAATTTAATATCATAATTCATGATTTAATTCCATAATTCACGATTTAATTTCATAGTAATTTGTGATTTAATTTCACGATTTAATTTCTAAGCCGGGTTTGAGGCTTTGGAAATTTTTGTTTTATTTTTTAGGGTTTTGGGGATTTTTTTTGTTGCCCAATTCGCAAAAAAAAATTGAATTAAGGAAGAATAAATTTAAAAAAATAGGAAATTCGATTAATTTTCAAACTTTGGGTGTTTTGAAGCCACTTTTAACCCTTTCCAGCCCCGCCCCTGGAAGATTCCCGTGGCCAAGAGCAAGGAAAAATGCAGGGAAAAATGAAATTATTGGCGCTGTAAATGGAACAATTTTGAGTTTTTTTTCCCCAGATCAGAACTTGGAAATCCCGGGGCAGCTCCGCCCCCCCCACACCCCCCCCCCCCATCACCCCCATCCTTGGCGCCATCTCCTGCTCTGGGGGGACCACGCTGAGTGCCGGGGGCGGGGGGACCAAACTGAGGGGTTTTGGGGCAAATCCATTGAAAATCGATGGATTTTGGGCACGAAGGGTCAAAAAATGCGGGGGGGGGCCCTGAAATTCAGAACTTTCTCCAGCCACATCGGGTCCTTGGGTCGCGCTCCTCGTGCCAGGGAGCTGAGGAACCTCTGGGGCGTCACCCAGGACTCGTTTTGGGGTAAAACCGGCTGCTTTTGGAGAACGTTCCCATTTTTGGGGTTTTTTTTTATGGTTTCCATCGCTCCCGGTTGGTGTTGGGAGGAAAGGGTTAAAGTCACCCCCCCCCCCCCCCCCCCCCCCCTGGAGGGGCCATTGAGGAGTTGATGGGACCCATCTTGGCACAATGGGTTGGAATGTCCCACCCCGAGGGCAGAGACACCGAGACCCCCGCTCTGGGGGGGGGTGAAGCCCCCTCTGATGCAACCCCCGGCTCCTGGAGATGGGGGGGTCACTGGGGTGGTCCCCAGCTCCTGGGGATGGGGGGGTCACTGGGGTGGAGGTGTGGGGGTCACTGGGGTGGTCCCCAGCTCCTGGGGATGGGGGGGTCACTGGGGTGGCCTCCAGTGTGGGGGTCACTGGGGTGGTCCCCAGCTCCGGGAGGTGTGGGGGGCACTGGGGTGGAGGTGTGGGGGTCACTGGGGTGGAGGTGTGGGGTCACTGGGGTGGAGGTGTGGGGGTCACTGGGGTGGAGATGTGGGGGTCACTGGGGTGGAGGTGTCGGGGTTACTGGGGTGGAGGTGTGGGGGTCACTGGGGTGGAGATGGGGGGGTCACTGGAGTGGAGGTGTGGGGGTCACTGGAGTGGAGGTGTGGGGGTCACTGGGGTGGTCCCCAGCTCCGGGAGGTGTGGGGGTCACTGGGGTGGAGCTGTGGGGGTCACTGGGGTGGAGGTGTGGGGGTCACTGGGGTGGTCCCCAGCTCTTGGAGGTGTGGGGGTCACTGGGGTGGAGGTGTGGGGGTCACTGGGGTGGAGATGTGGGGGGTCACTGGGGTGGAGGTGTGGGGGTCACTGGGGTGGAGGTGTGGGGGTCACTGGGGTGGTCCCCAGCTCCGGGAGGTGTGGGGGTCACTGGGGTGGCCTCACTGGGATCCAGTCGAGTGAGGGAGGTGTCAGAGGGGCCATCAGGAGGAGAAAGGGCCGTTGTCACCGCGGGGTGGTCGCAGATCTCGGGGTGGTCGCAGATCTCGGGGGTGATACGGTGGATTTTGGTCTTTTCCTCCCACTGGGAGGAGAAGTTTTTTTTCCAGCAAGACCCAGGAAAAACGGGCAATTCGCAGAGCTCAAAATGGGGGTTTTTGACCCATTTCCTCTGGCTTTTTCTTCCCTCTCCCATCCCAGGTCCTCTGTCAGTTCTGCACCTCCTGTCCCCCACGGTCTTGCTTCACCAGGTGCCTTCCCCCCCCCTCAAAGCCCCTCCCCGCTCCCCAGGGGCTTTGAGTTCCAGGGGTGCCCACGGTGGCCAGTCCATGGGTGCCCACGGTGGCCCCAGAGATGGGGCAGGGGCTGTCCCATGGAAGGAAAGGTGGAAAAAGGGAAAAAAAGGGGGGGAAATGGGAAAAAAGAGGTGAAATGGGGGAAAAAAGGAAGAAAAAGGGGAGAAAAAAAGGGAGGAAAAAAGGGGGGAAAAAGGGGGAAAAAATGGGGGAGAAAAGGGGGGAAAAAGGGGGAAAAAGGGGAAAAAAGGGGAAAAAGGGGGAAAAAAGGGGGGAAAAAGGGAGAATAAAGGGGGTGAAGGGAGGGAAAAGGGGAAAAAGGAAAAAATAAGGAAAATGGGGGAAAAGGGGGGGAAGAAAAGGAGGAAACAAGAGGGGAAATTGAAAAAAAGGGGAAATGGGAGAAAACGGGAAAAATTGGGGAAAGGGGGAAAAAAGGGGAGTTGGAGAAAAAAGAGGGAAAATGAGGGGGGAAAAAAAAGGAAAAGTGTGGAAAAGGGCTTTTTCTCCCCAAAAAGGGGTGCGGGTCCAGCTCCATCCTCCCGCCCCCTCCCCCCCACCCCGGCCCGCCCCGCGGGAGGCAGCGACGGACGCGCAGGTTCCGCGGAGCGCGGGAGCGATGGAGCCGGCGCAGGTTGGGGGGACACGGGGGGGGGGGCAGGGGGGGACCCCCGGAACCTACCGGGATTTTATTAAAAAATTATTTTTTAAATTTTAATTTCTTTGCCTTTTTTTTTTCAATTCCTACTTGAAAAAAAATTTCTTTGTATTTTTTTCAGAATTTTGTTCCTTGGTTTAAAAATTTTATTTCTCTTTTATTAAATTTCATTCCTTTAAAATTTAATTTAATTTCTTACTTTGCTTTTTAAATTTTATTTCTTCCCGTTTATTTTATTTCTGACTTTGTTTTATAAATTTTATTCCTTTAAAAAAAAATTTGAGTTATTTTAAAATTTTCTTTCTTACTTCGTTTTTAAATTTTATTTCTTATTTCTCCTCTTTTATTTCAGTTCTTACTTTGCTTTTTTAGTTTTATTCCTTCGGGTTTTTAAACTTTTATCTCTTAATCTGGTTTTTAAAATCACATTTCTCATTTTGCTTTTTTATTTTAGTCCTTTTTTAGCTCTTACTTTGTTTTTAAATTTTAATTATTTGGGTTTTTTTTTAAATTTGTTCTTAATTTTTTTTGTTCTTAATTTTTTTTTTGTTCAGTTCCTTGGGATTTTTATTTTTAACTCTTACTTTTTTCAATTTTTTTGTCTTTACCTTGTTTAAAATTTGATTTTTTGGGTTTTTTGTGCTGTTTCTCTTTAAATTTGGAGTTTTTTGTTCTTTTTTTCAGACTCTTTGCTCCATTACTTTTTAAGTTTCTGAAATGCTCCAAAGTCCCCTCTTTGTCCCCATTTCCCAGGTGCCCGAGGCTCTCCAGGAGGTCACCGTCACGGCCACCCCCGAGCAGCCCCGGCCGCTCTCCAGCCACCCCCACACCCCCCCAGCAGGTAGGGACGCCCCTGACCCCCCCTCCCCCACCATCCTTGGGACACTCGGTGGCCTCCTGGTGGCTTTTGGTGGCCCGGGGTGGGGGCAGGAGGGCTCCTTTTAACAGAAATCCTGGTTTTTCTCCTCATTTTCCTCCTCTCCCGGGCCGTGTGTCTGTCTCAGGGGGTCGTGGTGGGCTCCCACGTTTCATCCCCTTTGGGATACCCGGGATAATTCCTTTTCCCACCTCCATTCCTGGGATAAATCTCATGTTTTTGGCCAAGATGATGGACGTGGACACCAGAAACGGTGAAATTGATGCTGGTGGCCATGAGAATGGGGGGACCCAACCCCAAATCCTCTTGGATTTCCCCTTCTTCTGCTTTAGGAAAGCATCTCACGGGGCTTCCACGGCTCACTCTGCTCTTAATTAGGTGGTTTTAATTAATATTGTCCCAAAACGTGGTTGAAATGCCTCATCCTCAGCAGGAGGGGGATGGGGTCACCGGGAGCTCTCCTCAACCCCCCTGAGGTGCTTCAGGCGTGGTGGGTGCTCTTTTCTCACCAACACCACGAGTAAAATGGCCAGAAATGGGTTAAAACCTGGGAGGGGACCTGGGGGGAGGGAGGTCCCCCCTGGGAGCTGGGGCTGGTGGCATCTCTGGGCTGAGAGTGCCCTCTCCTGACAGCTCCTGGCCACCAAAAAAGGGCATTTTGGGGAATTCAGGAGTCCTCAGCCATAAATACGAGTTGTGGGTCCAGGGGGGGAGCAACCAAGATGGAAAATTGACCCAAATTGGGTTTTTTTTAGGGTGGGTGAAGAAGACTTTGAGGTCTGGTTGATGTTGGCTTGGTGGTGAGATGAATCCACGTGGAAATCTCCCCGTTCTGGGGGTTTCCCATTTTTTTTAATGGTCTTTTTTGTTCTTTTCTAACCTGATTTAATTTGGGGTGGCATCAGCACTTGACCTCCTCAGCTTCACCCTGCAGGTGGCTGCTGACCCTCTAGGTGATACCCATGAGATGACCTTGGCACGTCCTTGGGCACCTTGAGCTCCTCCAGGGAAGAATTAATTAATGGCAATGATTTGGCCTAATAAAGTCACATTTCCACCCCCAGGTTGCTCCTCCAGCATCGCCTGGTTTCACTCCTGGTTTCACTCCTGGTTTCACTCCTGGTTTCACTGTTTCACTCCTGGTTTCACTCCTGGTTTCACTCCTGGTTTCACTGTTTCACTCCTGGTTTCACTCCTGGTTTCACTCCTGGTTTCACTGTTTCACTCCTGGTTTCACTCCTGGTTTCACTCCTGTTTCACTCCTGTTTCACTCCTGGTTTCACTGTTTCACTCCTGGTTTCACTCCTGTTTCACTCCTGGTCTCACTCCTGGTTTCACTCCTGGTTTCACTGTTTCACTCCTGGTTTCACTCCTGGTTTCACTGTTTCACTCCTGGTTTCACTCCTGGTTTCACTGTTTCACTCCTGGTTTCACTCCTGGTTTCACTCCCGGTTTCACTCCTGGTTTCACTCCTGGTTTCACTGTTTCACTCCTGGTTTCACTCCTGGTTTCACTCCTGGTTTCACTGTTTCACTCCTGGTTTCACTCCTGGTTTCACTCCTGGTTTCACTGTTTCACTCCTGGTTTCACTCCTGGTTTCACTCCTGTTTCACTCCTGTTTCACTCCTGGTTTCACTGTTTCACTCCTGGTTTCACTCCTGTTTCACTCCTGGTCTCACTCCTGGTTTCACTCCTGGTTTCACTGTTTCACTCCTGGTTTCACTCCTGGTTTCACTGTTTCACTCCTGGTTTCACTCCTGGTTTCACTGTTTCACTCCTGGTTTCACTCCTGGTTTCACTCCCGGTTTCACTCCTGGTTTCACTCCTGGTTTCACTGTTTCACTCCTGTTTCACTCCTGGTTTCACTCCTGGTTTCTCCTTCCTCTCCTGCTCCATATTCCCCGAGTCCTTCCAGGTGGACACCCCCTGCCTTTCTCAGCTGCTCCTGATCTCACCGAGCTTCTCTGCTCCAAAAGGTCTCGGGGCTGATTCCACTTCTCACTCCCTGAGATTTCCTCTCCATCACCCCAGAGCTCCTGTGGCCACCCTGAGCAAGCCTCGCTGGCTCTGCCCTCCTTGAGGACCGGGGTTTTTCCTTCTCTCTTGGACGAGGGAGGAGTTTTGAGGTCCCACCTCGGTCTCCCCCACGCCGAGGAGTCGCAGAGGGTCCTTGTCCACCCGATCAGCCCCCGCTGTCTCTCTGGGCAGGCTTCCCCGTGTGGAACCCTGAGCTGCTGGCTCGGCTGGAGCAGGGAGATGAGGTTTGGATCCCCCACATCCAGAGCTCAGAGGGGGAAGAGGAGGAGGAACAACGGGCGAGACCCCTCCTGAGGCTGTGGACGAGGAGAAGGAGACGATGGAGGAGCTGCCAAGACGCCGGGAGCTTCTCTGGCTCCAACTCCTCTCCCTCAGGTAAGGGACTCGTTTCCCACCCCCAGAGCATCGCTCCTTGGCTCCAGTAAGCTGGATCATACTGGTGTGACTGGGAAGAGGGGGGAGGTTGCAGGGTTGTCAGGACCCAGCCGGGCATTGGCAGCTGGAGGTACCAAAACACTTCTGGTGTCTCCTGGATCGGCGCAGCCAGGTGGAACGGAGGGGTGAAGCCAATCAAGTTTGGTGGAGTTTCTCCCCATCCCTGCTCCAGCTCCCACCTCGGTGTCCTCAGGATGGGGGCAGACGTGGATTCTCCTCCTTTTTCCTTTGCCTGTCCCCAGGAGATGACGGGTGGACGAGCGAGACGGAGGAGGACAGCTCCCAGGATGAGGATGGGGAACTTCGTGGTCGGCCGGGGAGAAAAACCAGAGGTGGCCTCGCTGGGGGCTTCGAGCAGCCCAAGAACCACTCGGGAAGGAGATCAGCTTCTGCCAACCACAGTGGGAGAAAAGCCACCACCAAAAGCCCATCCAGCACACGGCTGGGACAGCAGAAACACACCTGCACCAAGTGTGGGAAGAGCTTCAGGCACGGCTCATCCCTCAACCGCCACCAGCGGGTCCACAGCGGGGAGAGCCCCTTCACCTGCTCCGGCTGCAGGAGGAGCTTCCCCTGCAGCTCCTCCCTGAGGGACCACCAGAGGACCCCGTGCCAGGAGAAGCCCTACAAGTGCCCCCGCTGCGAGAAGCGCTTCGCCTCCACCGACTCGCTGAAGAAGCACGGGAAGCTGCACCTGGAGAACGCGCCCCACCGCTGCCCCGACTGCGGCAAGAGCCTGACCTCCAACGCGGCGCTGGTCGCCCACCGGCGCATCCACACCGGGGAGCGCCCCTTCGCCTGCCCCGACTGCGGCAAGCGCTTCATGGCCACCAAGTCCCTCAACAAGCACCGCAAGAGCCACACGGGCGACGGCGTCTTCGCCTGCCCCGACTGCGGCAAGAGCCTGACCTCCAAGTCCACCCTGGTCACCCACCGGCGCATCCACACCGGGGAGCGCCCCTACGCCTGCCCCGACTGCGGGAAGCGCTTCATGGCCACCAAGTCCCTCAGCAAGCACCGCAAGAGCCACGCGGAGGGGGGGGCCCATAAATGTCCTCAGTGTGGAGAAACCTTCAGCAAAAACCCCGCTTTTGCAGCCCACCTGAGGAGCCACCAGGAGCAGCTCCCCTACCCCTGCCCTGACTGCGGGGAAGCCTTCCTGGAATATTCATCCTTCACCCAGCACCGCCAGAAGCACCTGATGGAGAAGCCCCACCACTGCCCTGACTGTGGGATGGGTTTCCTGGTCCACTCCGCTCTCCTCCTCCACCAGAAGAGCCACGTGGGGCCCAGACCCTTCGTCTGCTCCGACTGCGGGAAGGCGTTCCGGGAGAGCACGAGCCTGCGGCGGCACCGCCGCATCCACACCGGGGAGAAGCCCTACGAGTGCTCCTACTGCGGGAAGAGCTTCCGGGCCAGCTCCACCCTCATCATCCACCGCAGGATCCACACCGGAGAGAAGCCCTACAAATGCACCAAGTGCACCAAGTGCTTCATGTCCAGCTCCTCCCTCATGAAGCATCTCCGGACCCATCTCCGGAGGGAGCTGCTGGTGGCACCCAACCACTGATTGGTGGTGGCCAACTCCTTCCAGGTGTCCACCTTGGCCGTGGATGGGTGGATGGGGGGATGGATGGATGGGGGGATGGATGGATGGATGGATGGATGGACACTTCCTTCCACGTCCTACCCCTCCCAGAAAGACATTTCAAGGTGTTTCTAGGTGCCCACCTTGGCCATGGATGGATGGATGGATGGGTGGATGGATGGATGGACACCTCCTTCCATGTCCTACCCATCCCAGAAAGACATTTCAAGGTGCTTTTGGGTGCCCACCTTGGCCATGGATGGGTGGATGTGGGACAGCAGTGGCTGCTCATTCCCCAGCCCTGGGGTGGCTGTAGGGATGATGATGATGCCCCAGGGGGTTGGGGGGCTGTGGGATGATGATGCCCCAGGGGGTTGGGGGGCTGTGGGATGATGCCCCAGTGGGTTGGGGGGCTGTGGGATGATGATGATGCCCCAGTGGGTTGGGGGGCTGTAGGGATGATGACGATGCCCCAGGGGGTTGGGGGGCTGTAGGGATGATGATGATGCCCCAGTGGGTTGGGGGGCTGTAGGGATGATGATGATGCCCCAGTGGGTTGGGGGGCTGTGGGATGATGATGATGCCCCAGTGGGTTGGGGGGCTGTGGGATGATGATGATGCCCCAGTGGGTTGGGGGGCTGTGGGATGATGATGCCCCGGTGGGTTGGGGGGCTGTAGGGATGATGATGATGCCCCAGGGGGTTGGGGGGCTGTAGGATGCTCTCAGCTTGGTTCCTTCATGAGGAACCTGCTGGAGGAGAACATCTAGATCCTCCTTTTGAGGTAAAAAAGCCTCTTTTTAGCTTCCCCCCTTCAAAACCATTGAAATACTTGAGGAGAAGACCAAAAGGGATCTGTCCCTCCTGGGACCCCTTGTTTTGGTGGGTATTGATGTAAAATGAGATGCAATAAAGTGGAGTTGGGTTTCTGGGAGTGGTGGGATCCTGATTTGATTGAAGGAGAACCAACCCCCCCCTTGAAATGACCCCCCCAGAATTCTGCAGAATTCCCAAATTCTGTTCTTAGGATTTTTGCAAAATTCCTAAATTGTTTTCTTATCAGTTTTCCAGAATTCCCAAATTCCCATTGCTTTTCCTGCCCCCCACTTCCTGCCCCCCCCTTTCTGCCCCCTCCTTCCTGCCCCCCCCCCTTCAAACCCCCCCCATTTTATTGCTGTAAATTCCCACATTTTCTTCTTATGAATTTTTCAGAATTCCTAAATTTTTATTTGCCCCCCCCCCCCACCCCCCACCCCAAACACCTCATTTAGAATTTTGGGGGAATCCCTCAATTATTTTTAATTAATAATTTCCCCTAATGACCCCCCCTTCCCCACCAGGGTAGCGTGGCCGAGCGGTCTAAGGCGCTGGATTAAGGCTCCAGTCTCTCCGGGGGCGTGGGTTCGAATCCCACCGCTGCCAGGTCCCTCTTTTGGTGGGAGGGGTGATGGGGGGAGCTGTGGTGTCACATCTGGGACATGGTCCCACCAGCTGATGCCCTGGAGGGAGCTGTGGTGTCACAGCTGGGACATGGTCCCACCAGCTGATGCCCAGGAGGGAGCTGTGGTGTCACAGCTGGGACATGGTCCCACCAGCTGATGCCCTGGAGATGGGGAGATCCTGACTAGGAAGGCACCTGGGGCAGCCAGAGACTCCTTCAAAGTCTGAGGTGGCCACAGTGGCCAATACAAGTAGCTGGGGACCTTCTCCCGTGCGAGGCCCTGGGAGCCTGGGAAGGGACTTGCAGGTCTTCATCCCTGTGAGCCTGTGCCTAACCCAGCAGAGCTAAGGAGGTACTGGCTCAGAATCCAGGTGAGACCAGTTTCCCCAGCAGTGGTCGAGCTTTAGTTGCAGTTTCCAGACTTATTTTTGACCCCACTCACCAAATCTGAGCAGCTTCCAACACCTCATGTGAGGGAAGGTCCACAGCCCTTGGGGTGCTCCAGGTATTTCTCTTCTTCTCCTCCTTCTTCTCCTTCTCCTCCTTCTCCTTCTTCTTCTTCTCCTTCTTCTTTTCCTTCTTTTCCTTCTTTTCCTTCTTTCTTTCTTTCTTCTTCTCCTCCTTCTCCTTCTCCTTCTCCTTCCTCTTCTCCTTCTCCTTCCTCTTCTCCTTCTCCTTCCTCTTCTCCTTCTCCTTCCTCTTCTCCTTCTCCTTCCTCTTCTCCATCTCCTTCCTCTTCTCCTTCTCCTTCTCCTTCTCCTTCTCCTTCTCCTTCTCCTTCTCCTTCTCTTCTTCTTCTCCTTCCCTCCAAACACTCCCAGCTGCCCACGGTGGCAGCCACCACCCTCCATTCTATGGTCCTAGGTAGGCTTGGACTCAATGATCTCAAAGTTCTTCTCCACCCAGACAATTCCATGACTTGATGGAAGGAAAATCCCAGTTTTATTGTTGAGGAAATCCCGTGGGGCTGGGCCAGGAGAGGGGCTCAGGGGCAGAGGCGGATCCGGGAGCCTCTCCCCAGCCAGAAGAAGGGGAAGACGGGTTCCCCCCCAAACGGGGCGCTCTGGAACGTGAAGATGGGGGGCTCATGCTGGGAGAAGTAAAAAGCCACCTGTCCCCCACCACAGTCCAGCACCACCCGCACCCTCCCAGTTCCTCCAGTGGCGGAGAGGGTGGTGATGGGGGAGGTGAAGGCGCGGTACCGGTCCCCCCCACCCCGCCCCACCGCCCAGACCCCCTTCCCCGGCTGAAACTCAACCCAGCCCTTCCTGGGCACGGAGCCTCGGGCCACCCCCAGCGCCCAGGCCCTGCTGTTGGCCACCTCCACCTCCCACCAGTGTGTCCCAGTGGTGAAGCCCTGGGAGCCCATCACGCAGCAGGAGACGTCGAATCGCTGGGGGGTGGGGGGTGGGTCCTGTTCTCCACCCGCCCACCTCGCCCCTCGCCGGTCCCGGGACAGCACGAGCCAAGCGCTGGCGGTGGCGGGGTCCAGGGTCACGAATGCTGCCAAGGATGGGGGAGAAAAGGGTGTTGGGGGAGGACATCACCCCCCAAAAAAGCTCTGGTGCAGGTGGGACAAGCGGCAGCATCACACACCTGGGTGTGGGGGTGGTGAGACCCTGGCCCAGGTTGGCCAGAGAAGCTGTGGCTGCTCCTCCCTGGAGGTGTTCCAGGCCAGGTTGGATGAGGCTCTGAGCAGCCTGGTCTGGTGGAAGGTGTCCCTGCTGCTGGCAGGGGGGTTGGGACTGGAGGAGCTTTGAGGTCCCTCCCAGTCCAAACCAGTCTGGGGTTCCATGATCTGCCCACGCCCTGGGCTTGGGAGCAGAAACATCTCCATGTCCTCATGCTGGGGGACTGGGCAGAGCTCCTCTGGATCTTCAGGAACCTCAAGTGAGCTCCACTCACCATTTCCCACCCATTTTAAGTGCTCTTTTGGCTAAAAATGACTTTGCTGGAACCTTCCCTTGCAGCTGCTCCTCCAAAAAGCCTCACCTTGTCCATCTCCTCCCAGGGATGCTCCTTGCTCCTTCTGCAGTTCAGATGGCAAAATGTCTGGGGGAGGAAGAACAAAGCTTGGACAGGACGTTCTCCACCTGGTGACTCCACTTCCTCTTGGCCCTGTCATGTTTTTCCTGGAAAAACAGGAAAACCAGCAGCAGGCAGAGCTGTCCCCACCCAGCATGGTGGAGATTGACCCCACCAGGCTCCACAGTACCTTGGAACCTCCTCAGAGTCTCTCTGAGGACGTTGTTTTGTCGAGAAATGATGAGGAGCCTCTGCTCCAGGTCTGAGAAGGTCTTGGTTGTCCTCTTGGCACTGCCCACATCCCACCTGGGTGCAAATTGTTCCTCTCAGACACGGACTCACCACAATGGCCTGAGAACTTGGGCCCATCCCTCCTCCCTTGGCACCACTGGGGTGGTGGATGAGCTGGCTGTCCCCAAAATGTCCTTCTGACCCCGGCTTGGAGGTGCCAACCAGCTCTGGACAGGAGGACACTGGGTTCCCCATTGCCCTGATGGCCAAGAGGACCTCCAGGTTTAGGGTGCTTCCTCTCAGGGCAGTCCCACACTGAGGTTCAGGGGCAGCTTCTTGTCTCCACACCTCTCCAAGCCTCACTTCAAACCCTGTCTGAGCTACCCAAATTCCCACCTCTGCCCCAGAAACCTCGTGGGTGCTGCCTGTGAACCCTCCTCCACCGCTGAGACGTGGGGGGTGGACGAGCACCTACCTGTCCACGGCGCCCTGGACACCCTGGAACAGAGAGAGAAAGAAAATCCCCCAAAGTTTGGTCTTCCCACCCCAAAAGTGGAGGAAGAATCCAGCCAAGGTGACACCAGACCCTCCTCTACCTCGCCCAGCCGAGCACCTGACCTGCAGGAATCCACTCGGAGGCTCCTCAAGCTGCTTCTCCATCCTGCAGATCAGGACCTCGAGGAGTGAAATCTCCCCAGACATCTTGGCCTCCTCCTCCTCCTGCCTCTTCATCACCTCCCTGTCCAGCCCTGCCAGCTGGGCCAGGAGGACGAGCTCCTGCTCCTTCAGGAACCGGCGCAGCAGTCGGAACTCAGACACCACCTCCTGCCTCTGGACCTCGCTCTGTGCCTGGGGGACAGGGACAGAGACAGCAAGGACCAGGCTGGCCCAACACCTCCACTTCTCCAGGTGGTGGCCACTTACCAGATACTCCTGGCACCGCCTCTCTCCACTGCTCTTCAGCTCCAAAATCTCTGCCTTTTGCTTCCTGAGCTTCTCCAGGTCCCCACGGATCTGCTCCTAGGAGAAGAACAACAAATGGTTTGGAAGTGTCTGGGGGTGGGGTGGGGAAGGGATGGGACACCTGAAATTTGTGATCCTGAGAACCTCAAAGAAACCATGAGGGACCTCACCCTGTCCTCCTGGGTGGGTTCTTCTCCATGGGCTGCAGCAGGACCCCCACAAGCCCCTGGTCCTCCACGAGCCCCTGGTCCTCCACGAGCCCCTGGTCCTCCACAAGCCCCTGCTCCATCCCAGCTGGATGCTCCTGCACCACCCCTGAAGGTGACCGTCCTCCTGCGCCATGAGCAGAGCTGCTCCTCCTCTTCCTTGCCTCCATCCAGACCCAACAGCTTCAGCTTCTCCACCAAATGCCCCAAATGCTCTTTGGGTTGGAAATTCCCTTTCCTGAGCCAGCGGCGGTGGCCGCCAACCTCGGCGTCTCCGAGTCCTCCTCGCTCCGGCCAGGGTTGGGCTGTGCCCCCTCTGCAGATCGTGGGGTCACAGCCCAGGGGGCCAGGACCTGGCCAGGGGTGCAGGGTGGTGTGGTGGGCACCTTCTTCTACCTCTTTCCCTGCTGGAGATGAAGCAGAGGCCATGGCAGCAGCTTCTCCAGCCTCTCTTGTTCCTCTTGCTGCCTGCAGTGGAGTGAACACAAAGATGCCAACATGGGTGGAGGAAGGAGGAACATCAGAGAGAAGTTCTCCTCCCTCTTGGGTGTTATTTTAGGAAGGGATGAACCCCTCTCTGGCAAGCTTTGGACTTTAATGTCCATCTCCTGGGCACTGGAGCTCGTTTCACCCACGCACAAGAGCGCAGACACCAGAGCTCCACCGCGAGCGCTGACACCTCAGGTTGGTGCCTGCGCTCCTGGGGTGGCCAAAGGAGAAGCAGCCAACCCTCCTACCCCCTGGAACTGGCATTTCACCCCCAAAACTCAGGCTCTAACCCGTGCCCCTGATGGGACACGACCTGGTGTCCCCCCACCTTTGTTCCTCACCCTTCAAAGCACAAATCCAAGCCTCACGGTGCGGTCGGTGACGGAGGAGCCCTGCGACGACGCCACGTTCCGGTGTCTTCTGCTGCTTCCTCGTTACTGAGGATTAATTGAACCCATGGGTGCAGCAGATGCAGCACCTGGGAGTGCTCCTGAAGTGGGGTCACCACCACACCCCGGCCCCCTTCAGCTCTGAGCTGGGAAAAGAGACCTCGGTGGCCGGGATGTCCCCAACCGTCCTAGAAGTGACCCCAACCCCCCGGACAGCAGCGAAGTCTCCTTGTTCTGGAAGGTTTTTCTTTCTTCAAGGGGTGGTTTGGTCCCTTGGGCTCCTCTCCAGCCCCCCTGGCGCTGCCTGAGCCCGGGGCCGGTCACACGGGGACAGAGGGAAATGCCAACCCTATTTCAGGACACAGGAGAGGAACGCGCGGCCCCAGCGTCCCCCCTGCCAGGGACCAGCTCAGGGGCGTCCCCCAGCAGATCAGAGCCCATGGAGAAGAACCCTCAGCAGATCCAGGTCTCCAGCCTGGAGCTTCAGCTCGAGATAAAAATCTTGGATTGAAAAAAGAAAGATTTTGTTATTTTTTTCAGCTGTAGAAAATCTCTTTGGCCACTGGGCAAGAGGGGACATTTGCCACCATGCAGCACAGGGACTCCCCAAGCACAGTCACCCTCCTCGAGGGGTCACCACCCATCCTGGTCATCATCAGAGCAAAAATAGCCACAGTGGCCATCAGCTGCTTTAAATAAACCATGGGGGGGTTTTAACCCTCCCACCAGCTCCCTTCAGGGGTCACAGCAGCACGAGGGCACCTCCCTCCCCCCAGCCTTAACCACAGCCAACAGCAGCTCCAGCGCCGCTGGGGTGGTGTCCAGCAAGGGCCAAGGGTGGTTCCTCCTCTGGGGTGTTCCCCACATCTCATTCCTTAGAAAATGAGATTTTAATTTAATTTAATACCCCTCTCCCCCCCCATTTTGTGTCTGCTGACAGAAGAAACGGTGCAGATGGAGCAGATCACCACCTTGAAGCCCCCCAACACAAAGATCTGCCCCCCCCTTTTCCTCTTCTCCTGGCTTAGGTCTTCTCCTGCACCGGTGCCACCACAAAGTGTGGGCTGCAAGGGCAATAATGAAGTTTTTTTTTGGACTCAAGAAACTGCAGGAAGAAAAACTCCAGAGCTGAGCTGTGGATGGGAGCTGATGGGATCACACGATGGGATCACACGATGGGATCCACCTCAGATGTCCCCCCCATTGTTAGGAGGGGATGTGGGGCAAGATGCAGCGAGGAGAGGTGGTGGGGGCTGCAGGGATCATCTGAAAGGGTCAGGAGGGCTTGATGCTGAACCAGCTGGAAGAAGAAATCAAATGCTCTGGAGAATCTCGAGTGCTTTATTGTCAGCTGGGAACTGCCAGTTGGCCATCCCATGGTGGGGCAAAAAGACAGGATTTCAGGTTTCACAGGTGGTTAAGAACAAGCAGGGACTGAAGAGGAACTCATTGGTGCCACTGGAGCCCAGCGAGATGTTGGGAAAGGTGAAGCCCACGGAGCCCATCCCCTCTTGGCAGCTGCAGAGATGTCCCTCATCGACCTCTCCATGAATTTAGAGCTCCCAGTACCTCACTGGAAGCTTTATGGCCACGAGATGTGGAGCCTCGTGGTGGTGAGAGCTTCTTCAAGAGAGCTTGGACCCTCGCTTGGGTGACGCAGGCAGGGTGAAGCGTGACTGACCCTGGTGCCCACCTCTTCCCACCACCCGAAGGAGAAGCCCACGTCTCTCTGCAGGTCCTTTGATGTCCCTGCACCCCAGAACTGCAACTGAGAGACGCTGGGCCGAGAGCTGAGGCTGGGCAGAGCTCTGGCACCTCGAGGGGACGCGGGGTGAGCTCTGTCCCTGTGCACGGTGACACCGGAGCACTCGATGGGGCACGGGGGAGACCGGGGCTGGACACTGCCCAGACTCCACCCCGGCCTCGTCCTGCTGCTCTTCACCACCTTGGTGCTGCGGTTGGGATGGACCAAGGTGCTCCCACCCCTCCTCTTGCCCCCTGGACTCCATCCCAGTCTCTGTCCTGCTGCTCTTCACCACCTTGGTGCCGGGGTTGGGATGGACCAAGGTGCTCCCACCCCTCCTCTGCCCCCTGGAGCACCCACCCAGCGCCGGCACCGAGCTCCCCGCGCAGGGGGACGCTCGGGGGACGCTCAGGGGACCAGGGAGAGCGATCCCAGCTCCACCCAGAACCAGGGGCGCAGCCGCTCCCCGCCGAAGGAGGCGGGGGGAAAGGTGAAAATGGGCGTTTTGTTCTCCACGTCGAAGAACGCCACCTCCCCCCAGTCACAGTCCAGGGACACCCGGATCCGCCGGGGCACCCGCGGGAGGGCCAGGGGGGTCGGGGGCGAGGTGAGCGCGCGGTTCTGGAACCCCCACTGCTGCACCGCCCAGATCCCCCCCTCGGGACTGAACCCCAGGGGTCCCCTCCTGGGCAGGGACTCCCTGCTGACCCCCAGGGCGCAGTGCTGCCCCCCAGCCACATCCACCACCCAGCAGTGGCGCCCCGAGGCGAAGGCCGGGCGCCCCAGCACGCAGGGGTCGGCGTGGAAGCGCTCGGGGCTCTCGGGGGGGGGCTCCCCCAGGGTGAACTCCCAGCGCACGCTGCGCCCGTCCCGGGACAGGACCAGGCGGGGGTGGGCGGTGGCGGGGTCCAGGGTCACGGTCACTGCGGGGAGAAAAACACAGAAACCCCCCCCAAAAAAAGAGAATTGCGGCTATTTAACCCCTTCTGCTCCAGGATTGGGGTCCTCCTGGAAACCTCGGAGAGAAAAAACACAGAAACCCCCCCAAAAAAAGAGAATTGCAGCTATTTAACCCCTTCTGCTCCAGGGTCGGGGTCCTCCTGGAAACTTCAAGGATTTGGGGTGCGGCTTCCTCATTAATTCTTGCCCCAAATTACCAATTAAACCCCAATTTTCTTCACCCCCACGACCCCCCCCCCCCCGGCCGCGAGCACGGGACGCCGCCCACAGACCCCACGGTGGAGCCCTCTGAGGACTTTGGTTCTTCCCGGGAACCACTCACCCATTTTCTCTTCTTCTTTCCCTAAAATGCACAAAAAAAGAGATAAAAAAGAGAGAAAAAAAGAGAGAAAAAAAGAGAGAAAAGAGACAAAAAAAAGAGACAAGAGACAAAAAAAGAAAAAAAAAAAGAGACAAAAAAAAGAGAAAAAAGAGAGAAAAAAGAGAGAAAAAAAAGAAAAAAAAAAAAGAGAAAAAAAAAGAGAAAAAAGAGAGAAAAAAGAGAGAAAAAAGAGAGAAAGAAAGAGAGAAAGAAAGAGAGAAAAAAGAGAGAAAAAAGAGAGAAAAAAGGAAAAAGAGAGAAAAAGAGAGAAAAAAGAGACAAAAAAGAGAGAAAAAAGAGAGAAAAAAGAGAGAAAAAAGAGATTAAAAAAAGAGACAAAAAAAAGAGATAAAAAAGAGAGAGAAAAAAAAGACCAAAAAAAGAGAGAACAAAAAGAGAGGAAAAAAAAGAGACAAAAAAAAAGAGAGAAAAAAAAGAGATAAAAAAAAGAGAGAAACGGTAACGGGGAGGTGAGCGCCAGCCCCAGAGCCAGGGGGGTTTGCAGAGGGGAAGCTGCACTTACGGTGCTCCTCAAAGCATCTTCCTGAAGAGAAAAAGGGTTTAAAAGTCATTTTAACCAGGGCTTTTCAGTGCCAAATTCAGGCTCATTTCCAATTTCCCTCCTTCCCCCTAAAAAGTGGGTTTAGTTTTTCTACCATGGGATTAAATTGCAGTGAAATGAGACCTCAGTGAGTCTGCATGACTTGTAATCTGGATTAAATCTCAGAATAAAACGTAATATTTAAACTCTTCAATGCATTTTCCTTAAAAGAAAAAAATTAAAGTTGTTTTCCTGAGGGTTTTTTGACTCTAAAAGCCCCCAATTCCCACTCATTTCTGATTCCTCGCTTTCCCACCCTGTGGCCCAAGGACACTCACGGATCTTGGCTCTGAATTCCTCTGAAAAAAAACATAAAGAAATGAGAGAAATGGTTATGGCGTGTTTTTATTTTATTTTATTTTATTTTATTTTATTTTATTTTATTTTATTTTATTTTATTTTATTTTATTTTATTTTATTTTATTTTATTTTATTTTATTTTATTTTATTTCATTTTATTTCATTTTATTTCATTTCATTTCATTTCATTTCATTTCATTTCATTTCATTTCATTTCATTTTATGACTTTCAAAGGGTTTCTGGGCTCCTAAAGCAAAAATAAGATTTCTAGGCCTAGTGATTATTATTTTGGGCATGGATTATTAGAACTGCATTAATGATATTTAACTATTTAATGTATTATTTATTATTAATTAATTTTATTTAAAGATATAATTTTACCATAGGATTAGTATATATATATTTATCATATATACAATATAATTGTTACCTATAATGCACAATATCTAGATATAATGCATTATAATTATATTTATATGTAATATTTATATTATCTATTTATAGCATTATTATAATAACACATCATTTAATAGATTATTTGTATATAATATAACTATATATATGTAATTATATTCATATATAATATTTATAATATCTATTTATTGCTTTATTATAATAACACATAATTTAATAGATTATTTGTATATAACTATATATGTAATTATATTTATATATAATATTTATATTATCTATTTATTGCATTATTATAATAACACATAATTTAATAGATTATTTGTATATAACTATATATGTAATTATATTTATATATAATATTTATAATATCTATTTATTGCATTATTATAATAACACATAATTTAATGGATTATTTGTATATAACTATATATGTAATTATATTTATATACAATTATAATACTTGCATCTTTCTACTTCAGCCCACGTGTCCACAAAACTCCCCAAAATAACCCAGAAAAAGGTAGAAAAAAGGAAAAAAAGAGACTTGTGAATTCCCCTTCACTCACCCAGCTGCGCCCTGAGCTCATCTGCAAAAAAAGAGGGAAAAAAAGAGGATTTCTGTCCAAATTTGCCCCCAGGTGCCCGCAGAGGAGGGGGGAGGGCGGCACTCACCGATTTCTCTGTCGCGTTTCTCTAAATTAAGGGGAAAAAAACCAATCAAAATTGTTAAAATCCACCTTTTTCCCCCATAAAAAATTCAAACAAACCCCAGGGAGCCGGGACTCACCCATTTCTGAGGAGAGATCCTCTTGAAAGAGAGAAATTAATAAAAACAGCGATTTTCATCGTTATTGTAATTAAATCAGAGCCACCGGGGGTGGGGGGGGCACGAACCGATTCTGGCGCCGCCTTCTCCTGAGGAATCCAAAGAAAAAAGGGGATAAAAGGGGATAAAAAGGGGATAAAAAGGGGATAAAAAGGGGATAAAAGGGGATAAAAGGGGATAAAAAGGGGATAAAAAGGGGATAAAAGGGATTTTCCTCAGCACCTGCACCAAAATCCGACATTTTCCCACTCCATGCAAATAATCACATTCAGAATTTGCCTTTTACTCTTAATTTTATCTCAATTAACCCCTAATTAACGCTGAAAGCAAAGGCTGGGACTTGCTCCTCCCCCCAAACCCAAACTAAACCAATAAATGGCATTTTCTATCATTTTTTAGAGAGGAAGGGACACGTCACTCACCGGCTTCTCGAGCTTTCAATTCCTCTAACAAAAAAAGAAGAATAAGAACAAGAAAAAAGGGGAAATCCAGATTATTTTTAATTTCATTTTACAAGCTTGTCTCTATTCCATTTTTTCCTGTTATTATTTTATTTTATTTTATTTTATTTTATTTTATTTTATTTTATTTTATTTTATTTTATTTTATTTTATTTTATTTTATTTTATTATTTTTAAATGTCACCTGCACCTTTATCCCTCTGCTTCTCTAATTATCCCCCAAATTAACAAACCTCTAATTATCCCCCAAATTAACAAACCCCCCCAAATCCCAGCTCAGGGCAGGAATCGCTCCGAGCTCCTCCCCCAGCACTCCTGAAAAAGGGAAAAATAAAATTGTACTAATAAAATTGTTCTAATAAATTTGTACTAATAAAATTGTTCTCATAAAATTGTTCTCATAAAATTGTTCTCATAAAATTGTTCTAATAAATTTGTTCTAATAACTTTGTTCTAATAACTTTGTTCTAATAACTTTGTTCTAATAAAATTGTTCTAATAAAATTGTACTAATAAATTTGTACTAATAACTTTGTTCTAATAAATTTGTACTAATAAATTTGTTCTAATAAATTTGTTCTAATAAATTTGTTCTAATAAATTTGTTCTAATAAATTTGTTCTAATAAAATTGTACTAATAAAATTGTACTAATAACTTTGTTCTCATAAATTTGTTCTCATAAATTTGTTCCAATAAATTTGTTCCAATCAGCGTTTTCCCTCCCAGGGAGCAAGGACTTAATTCTATTTATTTTCCTTAATTTTTTTTACTGAATTCATTCTATTTTCTTCATTTTCTTACTTAATTCGATCTTTCTTTACTTTTTTGGTTACTTAATTCAATTAATTTCTGCTATTTCAAGCCAATTCTGAAGTGGGACCCCAGGAGCCGCCACTCCCGGACGAGGAGGCCCTGCCTGCAAAAAACCCCATAAAAACAGAATAAATGAACAATTTCTGGCTTTTCCCCCAGTTTCTCCAAGAAAAAAAACCACCCCAGAGCAGAATTTTGCAAATTCTGAAGAATTCACCCCAAAACTCACGGATTTCCGCGTCGCGCTCCCCTGCCGACAGAAAACACCAAAATTATTGCCCAGTTTTGCCTTTTTTCGCAGGGTTTTCCAGCACTTTTGCATTCCCAGTTGTTATTTCTCCCAAATTAGGTGCTGATCAATTAGAATTGTCTGTAAATTTATTATTTTTGCTAAAAACAAAGCCCTTGGCACAAAAAAAATGTTGAATTTTTGCCAGGCTCTTACCCAGGAGCTCGGTCAGGCGCCCTGGAAGCAAAGGGAGAGATTTTAACCCAAAACAAGGGTTTTTCACACCAGAATTCTGGATATTGTGCAATTTAGACTTTTATTCTTACAGTAGAAAATTATTATTATTGTTCTAATAATGTGGTTAGGACATGTAAATTATTTATTTTATAATATCTAGTATAAAAGAAACATAAATATCAATTTATAAATATTAATATTTATTTTATAATATCTAGTATAAAATAAACAAATATCTATATATAAATATTAATGTTTATTTAATTATATATAGTATAAAAGAAACATAAATATCAATTTATAAATATTAATATTTATTTTATAATATATAGTAAAGAAACATAAATATCCATATGTAAATATTAATAGGAAATATAAGTATACAATAAATATAAAATAGACACATAAAATGTAGTTATAAAATAAATATAGAAATAGAATAATAGACATTAAAATAAAATTAAAAATATAAAAAAAATTTAAATGAAATATAACTATAAAATAAATAGAATAGAAAACAAATAAAAATAAATAAAAATTATAAAATAGAAACATTAAAAAATAATTATAAAATAAATAAACATATAGAATATAAAGACAAAATAAAAATAGAAATATAAAATATAAAAATAGAAATATAAAATATAAAAATAGAAATATAAAATATAAAAATAAAAGATAAATCTAAAATAGCTGGAAGATATAAAATATAAATCTCAAATAAAAATATAAAATATAAATACAAAATTAATGAAAACTATGAGATTTTAAAATGTGGAGTATGGAAAACTGACACTTACTTATCTCCTCTTCATTTTCCCCTAAAATAGTAATAAAAAAGGGAATAAATAAGTAGGAATCTGGATTTTTATCCACTTGAAATTTGATTTTTTAATTGCTTTTTTTCAGCTAAATTAATATTTCCAGGTGAAAAACAGGTAAAACCCACCCAAAACCCAAATATGATGCAATAAAAGTCCAAATAGGCTTTTACAGGAAAGAAAATTACATATTTGGCAATAAAAAAAAGCCAATTTTGAGTGTCAGGTGGGAATATTTTGGGTTTATTTTCTCACCCAGAAAATGAGGGAAAATCCCCCGGAATTGGTACTCACGGATTTTCACATCCCGTTCCTCTGAAAATTATAAACAAAAAATCACAATTTCAGTCATGCCGAGAAAATGGGCAAAAAAAAAAAGCAGAAAAAAGCCCATTTTGGGGCAAAGCGGGGAAATCTCACCCAGCTCGGCCGCGCGTTGCTCTTCAAACAGAGGGAAAAAACGTTAAAATCGGGAATTTCAGGATTTCTTTATCCCTGATGACGTCATAAACGGCAAAATTCCCCCCAAAAAAGGCACTCACGGAGTTTTCTGTTGCAGTCACCTAAAAACAACCGGAAATGAGCGCTGATGACGTCACTGGGCTGATGACGTCACTGGGCTGATGACGTCACTGGGCTGATGACGTCACTGGGCGGCGCCACCGCCGCCGCGGGGGGGTGAAGGGGCCGGGACTCACCGAGATCCGCGCTCAGCTCCCCTGGAAACGGGGCAAAAAAAGGCAAAAAAGTTCATTTTCAGGTAATTTTTAATTTCCCAGAGGATGTGGATGGTGATTTCGGAGCTGGATTTTCCCCCCCAATCAATGAATCCAGAGGTTTAAAATATATAATATTATATTATTATGTTATAAATAGTATATTATTTAATAATATTATATTATTATATTTAATAATAATAACAATAATAACAACAACAACAACAATAATAATAATAATAATAATAATAATATATATTATATTATATTATATTATATTATATTATATTATATTATATTATATTATATTATATTATATTATATTATATTATATTATATTATATTATATTATATTAATTTAAAATATTTATATAAATATAAAACTCACCGATTTTTGTGTGACGCTCTCCTGAAAAATAAGGGAAAAAAAAATGAATGATTTTACACCTTTTTTTCTGTTCACATCATTTGGAAAACAAGACAATTCCTGCTCCAGCCCCTGCCACCCTGATTTCTCATTATTTGGGGGTTTTAAATTGCTTTATTACTGCTTCTAAAATGCTGGTTTTCATCAGGTAGGAAATGGTGGAAATAAAGTGGGGTTTTGTTTTATAATAGCATTTATAAATATATTTGAATATTTTGTTTGCAATTCAATATTTATTAGAAGTTTAATATATTTAATTTAAATTTAAAATTTAGTTAAAATTTTTAATTTAAATTAAAAATTTAGTTTAAATTTTTAATTTAAATTTTAAATTTAGCTTAAATTTTTAATTTAAATTTAAAATTTAGTTTAATTTTTTAATTTAAATTAAAAATTTAGTTTAAATTTTTAATTTAAATTTTAAATTTAGTTTAATTTTTAATTTAAATTTTAAATTTAGTTTAATTTTTAATTTAAATTTTAAATTTAGCTTCAATTTTTAATTTAAATTTTAAATTTAGTTTAAATTTTTAATTTAAATTTTAAATTTAGTTTAATTTTTTAATTTAAATTTAAAATTTAGTTTAAATTTTTAATTTAAATTTTAAATTTAGCTTAAATTTTTAATTTAATTTACATTTTAAATTTATTTTTTTAAATTTAAGTGTTTCAAGTTTAATTTATTTAATTTAATTTTCTGAAAATTTATTTTTAAAAAAGTAAAAAAAGACTCACCCAGCTCCACTGTGAATATTCCTTAAACCAGAAAATAACATTAATTAATATTAATTCCCAATAAATGTCCCAAACACCCCAACCCTCACCCCCCCCCCCCCCAGCCCACCCCTCCCCGCAGGAATTTCTCCTCTCAGTATAAAATTTTTCCCTTTTTCCCTTAAATTTTGGTTCCAGGCCCCCAAATTTGGTTTGGTACCAGAAATCCCAGCCCCAACCCCCCGGGGGGACACGGCACTCACGGATGGTGGCGTTGGACCGGGCTGGAACAGAGCAGAGACAAAGGGGAAACTGAGGCACGGGGGGAAACTGAGGCACAGGGGAAACTGAGGCACTCACTGAGCCCCCCCCCCCCCCCCGGCACAGGGGGAAACTGAGGCACAGGGGGAAACTGAGGCACTCACTGAGCCCCCCCCCGGGAAAGGGGAAACTGAGGCACAGGGGGAAACTGAGGCACAGGGGGAAACTGAGGCACTCACTGAGCTCCGCCGCCGCCGTCCCTGCAAGAGAAACCCAATGAGCTGGGAATTGATCCCCAATGGACCCTCCCCCTCCTGTCTGGTGCAGGGGATCATTCTCTGGGGTAAGTTTAGAGAGTTTTAGTAAAATCACATAATATCTAATATCCAATATATAATGTCTAATATTTAATATCAATATCTAATATTTAATATCCAATATCTACTATCCAATATTTAATATCTAATATATAAAATCCAATATCTAATATCTAATATTTAATATCCAATATCTAATATTTTATATCCAATATCTAATATTTTATATCCAATATCTAATATTTAATATCCAATATCTAATATCCAATATCTAATATTTAATATCTAATATCCAATATCCAATATCCAATATCCAATATCTAATGTCTAATATTTAATATCTAATATTTAATATCAATATCTACTATCCAATATTTAATATCTAATATATAAAATCCAATATCTAATATCTAATATCTAATATCTAATATTTAATACCTAATATCTAATATCTAATATCTAATATCCAATATCCAATATCTAATATTTTATATCCAATATCTAATATTTTATATCTAATATCTAATACCCAATATGCAATATTTAATATCCAATATCTAATATCTAATATTTAATACCCAATATCTAATATCCAATATTTAATATCTAATAGCCAATATCCAACATATAAAATCCAATATATAAAATCCAATATCTAATATTCAATACCTAATATCCAATATTAATATCCAATATTTAATATCAATTTTTAATATCCAATATTTAATATTTAATAAAATATAAAATATAATGATATAAAACAGGTAATAAAAGTGTAATTTGCAGAGGAAACCCAGTGAAAAGCTCTGCAATAACGAGGGAAAAGTCTCTTACGAAGCCTCGAGTCGCGCTCCCCTGAGTGGAAAAAACAATGAAAAAGAAGAAAATTCAGCTTTTTTGGGGTTTTTTTGTTTACACAGCACTGCCCACTTCTACAGGACCAGATTTCTGCTAAAAACCTGATTCTGCTGCTTTTTCTAATTATAATTTATAATTGAATAAACAGAAATAATTATATATAATGGTATAAACAGAAATAATTATATATATAATTGAATAAACAGAAATAATTATATATAATGGTATAAACAGAAATAATTATATATATAATGGTATAAGCATAAATAATTATATATATAATTGTATAAGCATAAATAATTTTATATATAATTGAATAAACAGAAATAATTATATATACAATTGTATAAGCATAAATAATTATATATATATATATAAAATGGCACATTTTGTTAAAAATCCCCCCAAATTCACTCGTTGAGTTCCCATTTCTGGTGAAGGACAAAGCAGGATCCTCCACTTAATGGCATGAAATCATGCCATTAATTAATTATTATTAATTATTAAGACTCACCAAGCAGCGCTGTGAGTCGGCCTTGGAAAGAAGAAGGGGGAAAAAAAAAAAGGAATTAATTCAAGTGACAAAAATTGACCCTAAAAGAGGTTTCAAAGCCTAAAAATAAATGATTTTGGTTTGAAAAAGAAAGAAAAAACCCAAACTTACGTATTTCTGCTGCCAGTTTGGCTGTAAAAGCAAAAATATTGGGGTTTATTTGGGTGTTTTTTCTCTGTGCAGAAATTTGGATCGAAATTTGGGGAATAAAATTGGGTTTTTTTTCCCTTTTTTCAAGGCCAGGGCATGAGAGAGGCTTCCCTCCCCCCAAAACCAGGGGTTTTTACCCCAAAAACACAATGAAGAGTGACACTCACTGATTTTTCTGTCACGTTCCTCTGGGAAAAAATGAGAGGAGGGGAAAAAAAAGGTAAAAAAATGATTATTAAAGATTATTAATTAATTAAATAATATTTAATTATTAAAATTAAAAATTATTAAAATTAAAAATTATTAAAACTGAATTTCTGAGAATGTTTCCAGAGCTCCTGGAGGAGGAATTTTGCTTTTTTCCCCTCAATATTCCCTATTTACTGATAATTGTAATTTGAATTAATGCTGTTATGAATTTAACTCAATCCAGAAGGAATTGCACTTACTGATTTTCACATTGCATTCACCTAAAAAACCCAAAATTAATCAATAAATACAGAGAAAACACTAAAAGTAATGAAAAAAAAATCTACTCAGCACTTTCACAAAATTCAGGATAATTTTCATGGTAAGAAATAAAAATCCTTACCCAGGTCAGACACAAGTTTGCCTGGAATTGAGAAAAATTAATCATTATTAGCTTAAAATTGACTTTATGGGGTAAAAGGAGACTAATGAGCTGCTAATTAAGGAGGGGGAAGGGGATTGCTGGTGGGGGCTTCACATTATGGGTAAAAATGAAAATTCAAATTGAAATGCCAAGAAAAAATCAAGTTTGAATCCAAATTCTAAAAAAATTCAAATAAAAATTGAAATTTAAATTTTCAAATTCAAATAAAAATTCTAAAAAAATTCAAATAAAAATGGAAATTAAATTTTCAAATTCAAATAAAAATTCTAAAAAAAATTCAAATAAAAATGGAAATTAAATTTTCAAATTCAAATCAAAATTCTAAAAAAAATTCAAATAAAAATGGAAATAAAATTTTCAAACAATTCAAATAAAAATTCTAAAAAAATTAAATAAAAATTGAAATAAAATTTTCAAATTCAAATAAAAATTCTAAAAAAATTCAAATAAAAATGGAAATTAAAATTTCAAACAATCCAAATAAAAATTCTAAAAAAAATCAAATAAAAATGGAAATTAAAATTTCAAACAATTCAAATAAAAATTCTAAAAAATTTAAATAAAAATTTCAAAAACAAATAAAAATTAAAAAAAATAAAATAAAAATAAAGGTTTTTATTTGTACCAGAAAAAAACCAAATAAATTGATACTTACTGATTTTTCTGTCACGTTCCTCTGAAAGAGAAAATGAAGGAAATATTCAAGGTCACATCATCCTCCTCAGAATTTTTATTTTACTGGTGATTATTATTTTAAATTACTTTTTTTTAATTATTTAATTGAGTTTATTTCTAGCCCAGATGGGATGTATAAGTGTTCAAGGGGGGATTAACCCCCTTTTCCCCAAAAAAAGGGAAATAAAGGCAAAAAGGGTGGAAACCACTCACCCAGCTCTGCAGTCAGACTGTCTGAAAATCAAAAATGAGAGAGAAAAATCAATATTGGTTATTTTCAGGGATCTCCTGGCACTGGGATTTGCTGCTGGGTTTGTCCCTCACTCAGAAAATAAAGTTATTTTGCATTTAACACTGAGACATCTCCTCTGTCTGCAACATTCACCAGGAAAAATGGGACAATTTTAACTGGAAAAGGGATTTTTGGGAAAATCTCAGGATTTGGAAAGAGATTAAATCCCAGATTTTGCAGGTGCTGGATTTTACCAGTTCCAAATCCCTCAAAGCTTTGAAATTCTCTTTATTCTCTTTATTATTAGAGCAACATGTAAGCCCCATTTTCCATATTATTATTATCATTATTTAATATTTTTAATATTGTTAAAAATAATTATATATTAAAAAACAAAACAGGGAAGGGAAAGGGAATAAATCCCAGGAAAAGCAGCTAAAATTTGACTCCAAAAACCTAAATTTGATGGCAGAGAAATCAGTGACTCACCAATTTCTGCCGTCAGCTCACCTGAAAAGAGAGGAATAAATCAGGGCACGGGTGATTAAAAGCAAATTAATAAAGATTTTTAAAGTGCCACTTACCTATTTCTGTGGTTTGTCCCCAAAAAAGAGAGAAAGAAAAGGAAATGGTGTCAATTTTCAGTGTTTCTGTATATTTAGCTTTTTTTAACCCTGGAGACACAGAATAATCTCTGCTCTATCTGGACTAATTCTATTTATTTCAGTATTTCCAATTAAATTCAGTTTTTTACAGAATTCCTTTTTGTTTTTAAAGAATTCTCCTTTTTTTTTTGGCAGAACTTTCCTGGGGCTGCTGGGTTTTGAGCTCTGTCATTGTGGGGAAGAATGTTGAAATGGAAGGGCACTCACCATTTTCTGTGTCACACTCCTCTGAAAACGAGGAAGAAAAAGGAAACAAAGAAATGAAATGAAAAATTATTAATTAATTAATCAATCAATCAAATAAATAAATAATCAATCAATCAAATAAATAATCAATCAACCAAATAAATAAATAAATAAATAAATAAATGAATAAATGAATGAATAAATAAATGAATGAATGAATAAATGAATGAATGAATAAATGAATGAATGAATAAATAAATGAATGAATGAATAAATGAATGAATAAATAAATGAATGAATAAATAAATGAATGAATAAATAAATGAATGAATGAATAAATGAATGAATGAATAAATGAATGAATAAATAAATAAATGAATGAATAAATAAATGAATGAATAAATGAATGAATGAATGAATGAATAAATAAATAAATAACTTCGGGTCACTCCTAAAAGCTCTCTGTTACACCTGGGTATAAATTTAATATCTAGAGGATTATTTCTGGGTTAATAAATCCAATTCCTCTACACAAAGGAAATTTTTTTTTTTCATCTTTAGTAACAGCAAAAAAAAAAACCCCCAAATAACCCCCAAAAATCACACTCACCGAGTTCTGTGTCGCTTTCTTCTACATTAAATTAAAAATAAATCAATAGAAATCAATAGAAATCAATAGAAATCAATAGAATCAATATAAATCAATATAAATCAATATAAATAAATATAAATAAATATAAATAAATACAAAGAAATATAAATAAATAGAAATAAACACAGAGACATTGGTCACTGCCAGCACATTCCAAGTCAGGCACAAGGAAAATCAAAGACTCACCAAATTCTTCTGTCAATTTCCCTTAAAATAAAGGAAAAATAGCACCAGCCTCCAGGTTTTACCATCAGGAAAAGGGGAAAAAAATACAAAATAAAAGATACTTACTGATTTTTGCATCCCATTCTTCTAAAAGAGAGATGGGGAGAGGGTTTAGAATGGAAGAAATTAAAATAAACTGATTTTTGCATTGGATTCTTTTTAAAAAGTCATGGAGAGAGAATTTAGAGGGGGAAAAAATAAAATAAATTGATTTTGCATTTCATTCCTCGAAGGGAAAGAGAATTTAGACGGGAAAAAATATGATTTTTGCATTGAATTCTTTTAAAAAAAGAATTTAGGAAAAGGGGAAAAATTAAAATACATTGGTTTTTATATTTCATTCTTCTAAAAGAGAATTCAGCCCCTGTGGGATTTTTCATTAAAAATTATTGTGTACTGATATTTTTAATTATTGACCCTAATATTCCCAAATTTACAGGGGTTTTGGGTTTATCTGACAGGATCTGGAATTTCTGGGCCCCACACCCAGCCAAGAATTTCAGGGACATCAGATTTTTTTGATGGAAATAGGGAAAAAAAAGAACTCACTCACCAAGATCCGCGTTCCTTTTCCCTTAAAAAAAAGGGGAAAAAACGGGTAAATATTTTTTACACTGACTTTTGGGGTTAAATATCAATATTTGAACGAGCAGAACTCATGGGAAATTAAATAAAAATCACACAAAAAATAAAGTTGGTTTAAGGAAATATCAAAACCCAACCCCAAAACTCAGAGAGCAAGGGCTGGACACGGCGAAATCTGGGATTTGCTGCCAAAAAAGCCGGGATTTGGCACCTATCAAAGAAATTTGTGTTTATAGAGACTTAAATTGACAAATTTATGTTAATTATTTAAATTTACACCCATTTCTGTCTCTATAAATGTAAATAAACATTTCCAGGTACCTGACTCCATCACCACGGCCCCGTGTCCTCCCTGGAGTCGTCCCCGGGAGCTTTGCTGCCCTGGTGGGGTGAGAGGGTGAAAATGGTTAAAAAGTGGGGAAATCCGAAGGGTGAAAATGGTTAAAAAGTGGGGAAATCGGGAAAAGGCATTTTTGAGGATAAAGCTGAAAATTTCTGCTGCTGTGAGGAAACCCAACGAGGAAATCCCCGGAATCACAGAGGCGCTGCCCGATCTCCCCGGATTTTGATCCTTATTGAGCTGTTTCTCCTGGTTTGGTTTATTATTATTATTATTATTATTATTATTATTATTATTATTATTATTATTATTATTATTATTATTATTTTATTTTAAATACTTTTCTAGGTTTTTTTTTTTACTCTTCTCCTGGGTTTTTTTAGATCCTTTTCCTGTTGTTTTTTTTTAATCTTTTTTTTTTTTTTCTTTTACCCCTTTTCCCTGGCAGTTTTTAACCCTTTTTTTCCCGGCAGTTTTTAACCCTTTTCCCGGCAGTTTTTAACCCTTTCCCTGGCAGTTTTTAACCCTTTTTTTCCCGGCAGTTTTTAACCCCTTTCCCGGCAGTTTTTACCCCTTTTCCCGGCAGTTTTTAACCCTTTCCCTGGCAGTTTTTAACCCTTTTTTTCCCGGCAGTTTTTACCCCTTTTCCCGGCAGTTTCCAGCCCCGCGCGCACCCAGGACCCGATCACGGCGATTTTTCGGGAGCTCTTTCCACCCCTATCGCGTTTCCTCGACTTTCCAACCCCCCCCTCCCCCCCCCGCCGGCTCTGCTGCCCGGGAACCCGATCCCGCGCCGCCCCCGCCGCCGCGGAATTCACGCTCGGACGGGACCTACCGGACCCGACCCGGTTGTCCGTGACCCCGCAGTTGCGGTTCTTTGGCTGGCGGGGCGGGGGGTTGTGCGGCGGGGGGGGTTCCGCACCCCGCTGTCGGAGGGGCCCCGGGGGGGGTCCCGTCCCCGCGGCGCCGTTACGGGCGCGACAGCTGCGCTGGCAGCGGGGACGGGACCGCCCCCCCCCCCGCCCCTCTCCTCCGGTGTCACCGAAAATACCCGCGGCGCGCGGCGGGGCCCGATCTCCTCCAAACCCAACCGCTGGGAAAGGAAAGGAAACGAATAAATCAATAAATAAACAAATTATTGTGTCATTGATTCAGTGAATTAACACAAAATCCAATCGATCCATCAATAAATCATTAAATCAAACCCTAAATCAACCCCAAAACCACCGAATCCATCAGAAAACCATCGAATCATCCATCAATAACCCAATTTTTCTCCAGTTTTAGGTTTTGGGTTCTTTTTAATCAACAATGGAGAGTTTTTCCCTGTCCCCCAAGATCCCCCCCCCCCACTGCCAGTCCCCCAAGACCTTCTATGTCCCCCTCAAACCCCCCACTCCAGCATCAGCCCCCCAACATCCCCCCACCCCACCATCAGACCCCCAAACCCGTCCCTATCCTCCAAGACCCCCCTCAACAGCACTCCCTGTCCCCCTCAAACCCCCACCCCACCATCAGCCCCCCAAGACTTCTCTACCCCTCTGCCAGCCCCCCCAAGAACCCCCTGCCCCATCTCCAGCCCCCCAAGACCTTTCACCCCACTTCCAACCCCCCCAGCCCTCCTTGGCCCCCAAGACACCCCTAACCCCACCACCAGCCCCCCGAGCCCTTCCCTGTCCCCCTCAAACCCCCCACCTGACTTCCAGCCCCCAAAGACCCCTCCCACAGCCCTTCCTATCCCCTAAGACCCCCCCAAGACCCCCTACCAGCCCTCCAAGGCCTTCTCTGACCCCCAAGACCCCTCCCTGTCCCCCACAGCCCCCCTACGCCACCACCAGCCCCCCAAGACCCTCCGATATCGCCCCCCATTACCTGCACTCACTCCGACACCTCTTGCCGTACAATCCCATGGGCGCCGCCATGTTGCCGTACGGTCCCATGGGCACCGCCCTGTTGCCGTACGGTCCCATGGGCACCGCCCTGTTGCCGTACGGTCCCATAGGCGTCCCCATGTTGCCGTGCGGTCCCATGGGCACCGCCATGTTGCCGTACGGTCCCATAGGCGTCCCCATGTTGCCGTGCGGTCCCATGGGCACCGCCATGTTGCCGTACGGCCACCTCCCTCCCATCCATTTCCGCTTCCGCCGGAAGCCGCCTCGGTCTCTTCCTCTCCCCGCGCTGGCGGCTGTAGCGGGCGGCCGGAGGGGTCCGGGCCGTGGCCTCCGTTTCATCCGCCGCCATCGCCCCGTCCCGCCGCCGCCATGACGGAGCAGATGACCCTGCGGGGCACCCTGAAGGGCCACAATGGCTGGGTGACGCAGATCGCCACCACGCCGCAGTTCCCGGACATGATTCTCTCCGCCTCACGCGGTGAGGGCCGCGCCTGGCCCGGGGGAGACCATCGCAATTGGGAGCGGGGGGGGAGGAGGGAGAGACCATCGGCTGCGGGGAGGAGGGGTGCGGGGGAATGTTGGGCTGGTTGGGGTGAGGAACAGGGAGAGACCATGGGTCGGGGTGGGGGGGGTGGTCTGGAGAGACCATCATGGGGATGAGGGGCTGGGAGGAGAAACCATCATCGAGAGGGGCCCAAGGAGACCATGAGGGGGGCTGGGAGGGCTGTGGGGCTCCGGAGAGGAGAAGAGGATGGAGAGACCACGATCTGGGGGGACCATCATGGGGACAAGGGGTGAGGGGAGACCATGAGAGGGGCAGGGAAGGCCAAGGAGCTTGGGAAGAGAAACGAGGAAGGAGAGACCATGAATTAAGAAGACCCAAGGAGCCCACGAGAGGGTCAGGGAGGGCTGTGGGGCTCAGGAGAGGACCAAGCTGAGGTTTGCCCAAGGGTTGTGATCCCCGAGATGATTCCCCCCACACCTTAATTATTTTTCCCCTCTTTTCTGGAGACAAAACCATCATCATGTGGAAGCTGACCCGTGACGAGACCAACTACGGGATCCCGCAGCGGGCGCTGCGCGGGCACTCGCACTTCGTCAGCGACGTGGTCATCTCCTCCGACGGGCAGTTCGCCCTCTCAGGCTCCTGGGACGGGACCCTGCGCCTCTGGGACCTCACCACGTGAGTGGGACGGGGACCTGGGGCTCTGGGGGTGCTCCTGGCTGGGGTGGGGGGGGGCTCCCCTCCTCTCCTGATGATTAGACCCGACGTGAACCCTGCGGATCCCTCGGGACCTGAAGACACGTCCTGCAATTATGATGGGAGAGGAACGTGGGGGGAGCAGCAGGAGGGGCTTCATGCTCTTCTGGGGGGTTATTTTGGGGTGAATTGGGGGGGTTTTTGGGAAGAAGGGGAACAATCAATCAGTCCTTACCTTTTTGTAGACCACTCTGTGTTCCTTTCCCCAAACAGTGGACTTCTTACCCCAGTATTTGACTTTTTTCCCCTCAATAACAACTTCTCCCCCACCAATATTGACTTTCTCCCCCCATAGTTGCCTTTTTGCCCCCAATAAGGGACTTTTTGCCCCCAATAAGGGACTTTTTGCCCCCAATAAGGGCTTTCCCCCCCAGTATGTGCCTTTTTGCCCCCAGTATGGGACTTTTTGCCCCCAATATGTGGCTTCCCCCCCCAACATGTGCCTTTTTGCCCCCAACACGTGCCTTTTTGCCCCCAACACGTGCCTTTTTGCCCCCAGCAAGGGCTGTCCCCCCCAGCACGTGCCCCTCTCACCCTGTCTCCCCCCCAGGGGCACCACCACGCGCCGCTTCGTGGGTCACACCAAGGACGTGCTGAGCGTGGCCTTTTCCTCTGACAACCGCCAGATCGTCTCGGGCTCCAGGGACAAAACCATCAAGCTCTGGAACACCCTGGGGGTCTGCAAGTACACGGTGCAGGTGAGGGGGGAGGGGGGCTCCCAGATTTCATCTCCATGAAGGGGAAATAAAAACCTGTGGGGATTTGGTTTTAGAGCCAGAGGTTTCAATTTCAGATCTTTAGGAAGTCAAACCTCCCCCACCCACCCCTTGTCTTCATTAAGAGTGAGATGTTTCCTCCTGCCCTCTCCCTGGGTGGGGGTTGAGGACAAGTGGACCCTGCTGCTTCTCCTCACCTTGAGCCCAACGTTCCCCCTCTCCCCCAGGACGAGAGTCACTCGGAGTGGGTCTCCTGCGTGCGCTTCTCCCCCAACAGCAGCAACCCCATCATCGTCTCCTGCGGCTGGGACAAGCTGGTCAAGGTGAGCTGGGACTGGTGGCCCTCCAGAATAATCCTGGGACAGGTTTTTATCCTGTTACAGTCCCCAAACAGAGGTGCAGTTGGAATCTTTAACCACTTCTTCTCTTTTTTTCTCCACCCAGGTTTGGAATTTGGCCAACTGCAAGCTGAAGACCAACCACATCGGTCACACCGGCTACCTGAACACGGTGACCGTGTCCCCTGATGGCTCCCTCTGTGCCTCTGGTGGCAAGGTGTGTGGGGAGAGGAGATCCTGGTGTCCCCCCAGCTGGAGATGAGATCCTGGTGTCCCCCCAGCTGGAGATGAGGTCCTGATGTCCCCCCAGCTGGAGATGAGACCTTGGCGTCCCACCAACAGCTCCATCTCATTTCTGTGTCCTCCACACCTACAGTGGGCTCCATGTCTTGGGCATTGCTTGAGTTGGGTGGTAACAGCCCAAAGATCTGACTTGATTTGATGGTCCTGGCAGTGAAGACGACGGCCAAGATGTTCACTCAGTTCCAGGAACCTTCCTTAGATCTTCAATTTCACCCCTTGTTGGGTTGTTTTTCTTCATTTTCCTGCTGGGTCCTTCAGTTTTTTCTGTATCTGAGCTGGCTCGTGGCAAAGAGCTCCAGCTTGCTTCTGGCTGGGGTGGAAAAAGGCTCTTCTGGGGTGGAAAAAGGCTCTTCTGGGGTGGAAAAAGGCTCCTCTTCTGCCCCACAGGATGGCCAGGCCATGCTCTGGGACCTGAATGAAGGCAAACACCTCTACACCCTGGATGGAGGAGACATCATCAACGCTTTGTGCTTCAGCCCCAACCGCTACTGGCTCTGTGCTGCCACCGGGCCCAGCATCAAGATCTGGGTACGTCCCCACCTGGGCAGGGTTCTCCAGAACACTCCCCTGCTCCAGCTCTTGGGTTGTGTTGGGTTTGGAGTCACCTTCACAGGGGAGGTCCTCACTTTGGATCAAAGGTTTTGGGGGAGGAGCTCTCCTGAAGGATTGTCCTCACCAGGCTGCCCGCTGGGCTGGGCTCCTGGCCAGGGAGGGTGGTGGTGGCCACCAGGCTGTGATGAAACACTCGAGTGCCATCTGAGTGCATCTCCATGTGGAAATCCAGAGGCTGTTTCTGAGCAATGGATCCCTCAGGAGGTCCCAGGGCTGGGTTGGGTTCAGATGAGGAAGTTTTCTCTGTAGGACTCCTCGTTCCTTCATGTTCTTGTCTCCTGCAGGACCTGGAGGGTAAGATCATCGTGGACGAGCTGAAGCAGGAGGTGATCAGCACCAGCAGCAAAGCTGAGCCACCCCAGTGCACCTCCCTGGCCTGGTCTGCAGATGGGCAGGTAAAAACCCCCCTTCAGGGTCCCCCCATCCCAGCCCTGGGGAATGAGGGTTTGGGGGGACCATGAGGACCCTTGGAGTCATCTCCACCAGCAGGAGCAAGAACGTCCTTGGGTCCCTCTCAACCTCTGCTCTCCCCAGCATCTGAGGGGGTCGGGGTCTCTTTCTGCTTTGGGATTTGTCCTCTTGAAGACCACAGCCCCTTGTCCTCCTGTCCTGAGGTCCCACCTTGGTGGCCACCCCCCGTTCCTCACGACCCCTGGTTCTCTTTGCAGACCCTGTTTGCTGGTTACACGGACAACCTGGTCCGGGTGTGGCAGGTCACCATCGGCACCCGCTGAGGACACGGCAGCGAGGAAACACCCACTTCTGTGTACAAAAAACCCCAAAGCACCAATAAAAGAGGGTTCTGCTGGGCTGGTGGCCGTGGCCGTGTCTGCTGGGGGGTCAGTCCCACAACCTGGAGGTTCCTCCAGGCAGGACCTTCCCTGGGAGATGGGGGGAGCTCAGAGCTCTGCTCTGGGCACGGGAACCCTAAAAGAGAAGCAAAAACCCAACGTCCTCGGCGGGGAGAGCTCTGCACAAACTGTCCCCCCATGTCCTCAGGGTTGGGGAACAGGGTGGGGGGATGGGCTGGGGGGACAGGGCTGGGGGGGACAGGGCTGGGGGGAACCAGAACTGGGATCATCTCATGAACTGAAAACGAGGGAGGGAAGGGAATAGTTACGTCAGCGCAGAACCTGGGCCGATGTTCTCCACCCTCCTGGCTGACCAAGGACTTGGTTCCTTCTCCCACACGTGCAAACCTGGGAAAAAACCCCAAATTCCCAAGAAAACCGGGGAAAATGGTGAATTGGAGCAGTTGCCATGGTTACAGAAGCGAAATCCTGGTGATTTATTACCCTGGGGGAGGCTCTGAGGGGGAATTTCACCCCAGCAGCTTCCAAACACCACAAATAAACATTTTTTTACAGATTTAGGACTTTCTTTTAAGGTTTTTTTTTGCCATTTCCTGGCCATTTCCCCACAAACCACCCACGTCACCACATTTTTAACCAAATCCATTTGAAAATGACTCCGAAATCTTCCCAGCCTCCACCAGGAGACCAAAACCAAACCAAACAAACCCAAAAAATCCCACTCAGGTTTACAACCTTTAATCTTTATTATTATTATTATCATTATTATTATTATTTCTTGACATTTCATAAAACTAAATCTCCATTTAATTCTTATTTTTTTTTTTAGCCAAAAATATTTTGAACTAGCTCTGTAATGCCAACAAAAAAAAAAATTACCAATCCACCAAAAAAAAAAAAGAATAAACCACGAGTGCGGTGAAAGTCTCTCGAGGGGGACAGGGTTCAGCTGGGAATTTAACAAAAAACAGCCAAAAAAGGGAAAAAAAACCAATGGGGAGAAGAAATAAATATCCCCACCTCGGAGAGCTCTCAAGCTGCAAAAAAAAAGGGAAAATAAAACCGGGGAAGCGCGGCTTCGGAGGGAAAAAAAACCCCAAACCCAGCTCTTTGCACCCTCCTCGGCGGCCAATAAAGTGCCAGACCCACAAGAAATGGTTCCAAAGGGAAACTGGGGAGAAATCTCCCCAAAAAATGAAAGGGGAAAGCGAGGAGAAAGGAGAAGATTGGGGATAAAGCAGGTTTGACTCCGGGTCCCAACACCAGCGGGGTTTGGACAATGAATCCCAGAACCAGAACTGAACTCCAAGCACCTGGGAGGTGACAGCGGTGATTTGGGAGGAAAAAACCCAATCTGAGGGGAGTTTTGAGAAGCAAAAGGGTTCAATCCTCGATGTCCGGATCCACCCAGGAATTCTGAGCTGAGAATAAGCCAAGAAACCGCAAAAAATGATGGAGAAGAAATTGGAAAACTTTCCACATCGATTGGGAAAGGGGAGAGGAGGTGCAGGAGCCAGAGTGGAAACGCTTCCGAGGTGGGTCCTGCCCTGTAAGGAAGGAAATGGGGATGGATCCTGCCCTCTTCCCACCAAAATCGAGGTGGATCCTCCCCTGTAATGAACAAAATCGAGGTGGATCCTCCCCTGCTCCCACCAAAATCGAGGTGGATCCTCCCCTGCTCCCACCAAAATCGAGGTGGATCCTCCCCTGTTCCCATCAAAACCGAGGTGGATCCTCCCCTGCTCCCAACAACATCGAGGTGGATCCTCCCCTGTCATGAAGGAAATGGGGATGGATGCTCCCCTGTTCCCAACAAAATCGAGGTGGATCCTCCCTTGTAATGAACAAAATCGAGGAGGATCCTCCCCTCTCCCAACACACTCGAGGAGGATCCGGCGAGGAGGTCCCGGAGAAGCGCTGGCAGGAGGAGCGGAGGCCGAGGACAGAGCGAGCGAGGGGACAAGTGCAGCAGCGCTGGATCCCGACACGAGATCCAAGGGGGGCTGGGAGGGGCGGGGGGAGCGTTCCCGTGTGCAAGACCCAATCCCGGGATCGGAGCAGATCCAGCGCCGGGGGGCGGGGGCGGCCGAGCCGGGGGGCGGGGGAGGAGGCGGATCAGGCGCAGATCTTGATGCGGGTCCCCTTGGCCAGGATCCGGAAGAAGGGGAAGATGCGCTCGTGGAAGGAGGCGTTGAAGGTGTGGATGTGGCTCATGCTCTCGGCGTTGTAGAAGCCGAGCTGGCCCCGCTCGTAGTCCAAGTAGACCCCGAAGCGCCGCGGCCGCTCGCTGGGCGTCAGCGCCGTCTGCTCCGTGGCCGTCAGCGCTTGGTACTTCTTCCCGTTGGTGCCCACGCACCAGATCTCCCGTTTCTGGTGCGGCCCCAGCGCCTTCTCCTTGCGCCGAGCCGTCTCCCGCGCCGCCCCCACCGCCCAGCCCCGCCTGCCCCCCACCTCCACCTCCCAGTAGTGGCGCCCGGCGGTGAAACCCTGCGAGCCCAGGACGCAGAAATCCGAGTCGAAGCGCTTGGGGTTGTCCGGGAGCTCCTGGCGCCGCTCGCCCAGCCGCACGCTCCGCCGGTCCAGGGACAGGCTCAGCCGCGGGTGGGCGGTGTCGGGGTCCAGGGTGACGTCGGCTGCAGAGGGAAACGGGGGCGTTTGGGGGTCAAGGCTCAGTTCTTCTCTCCACAAATCCCCAGCCCAAGACTTTTCTTCTCCTCTCCCAAATTTCCCTCCCTCCCTTCCTTTTCACCCCCAAATTTCACTCCCTCCTTTTCACCCCCAAATTTCACTCCCTCCTTTTCACCCCCAAATTTCCCTCCCTCCCTTTAACCCCCCAAATTTCCCTCCCTCCCTTCCTTCAACCCCCCAAATTTCCCTCCCTTCCTTTAACCACCTCAAATTTCCCTCCCTTCCTTTTCACCCCCAAATTTCCCTCCCTCCTTTTCACCCCCAAATTTCGCTCCCTCCCTTCCTTTAACCCCCCCAATTTCCCTCCCTTCCTTTAACCCCCCAAATTTCACTCCCTCCTTTTCACCCCCAAATTTCCCTCCCTCCCTTTAACCCCCAAATTTCCCTCCCTCCCTTTAACCCCCCAAATTTCCCTCCCTCCCTTTAACCCCCCAAATTTCCCTCCCTGCTTTTTGCCCCCCAAATTTCCCTCCCTTCCTTTAACCACCTCAAATTTCCCTCCCTTCCTTTTCACCCCCAAATTTCCCTCCCTCCCTTCCTTTTCAGCCCCAAATTTCGCTCCCTTTTTCTTCCTTCCTTTCAACCCCCAACTTTCCCCATTTTTCTTCCTTTCAACTCCCCAGAAAAGGAAGGAGAAAAGAGGAAACTGGCAGAAAAAGGTCTGAAACCTGGGAAAACCACAAGATTCCCTCAGATTTCCCTCACCTTGAGGGACTTTACTGAAAACTTTCTCCATCTTCCTCATCACCACGTCCTGCAGGAAATAGTTGCGATACTTTTTCCCCACGTCCACGGGCACCATCTCAGGCTCCTGGAATTTAATGTTCTCGCATCTGGTGGGGGAAGGAAAAACAAAGCAGGAGAAATCAGAGGCCCTAAACACAGCCAAAAATCCCAGCACTGGGGCAGAATCAGCCAAACTGGTTACACTGGTACAACCAGTAGCTGGAGTTTTTGGGCAGGGACGGATCTGGGAACCACCAGGCCGTGCTCCGACACGGCCCCGTTACCGGCCGGGGACTCGTTCTGGAGACAAACTCCTGGTCTGGTTAAAAACTGGCAATTAAAAAGTGATCCCTCTGGGTTTATCAGCAGCTGCCACTGCCCCAGAGCCACCAGGGTTGTGTGGGCACACCCAGCCTTTTTCCTCTCCCCAATCCCCCCAAATCTCCCCTTTTTTTCCTGAGGAATCAGCCAGTTCCTCCCATCGGCACAACCGGACTTTCCCCAGAACCCACCCATGGGGGTTAAAATAAATTTGTGGGTTTTTTTTTCCCCCCTATTTCCAGTGGAAAAAAAAAGTCAATGGAAAAATCACTGACCTGATAAAAGTGCCTTTGATGTCCTGGAAAAGGAGGAAGCAGCCGGGTGGGAAATGGGAAGAAAGAAAGAGAAAAGATCAGGGAAGACCGAGGTCGATCCCACCGCGACTGGAAACCCCTGGGTGAGTCCCCTCCCACGGCCAAGTGATGGGAATAACCCACTGAGAGACAAAAATCCACAGATTTATCCCTTGGTGGAGGCTTTTCCCATTCATTCCCACACCCCAAATCTCTCAGATCACCCCAAATCTGCCGGCAGATCCCGATTTCCCCCTCTGATCTCACACAGACGTTGTGGGATCGCCCATGGGACGGATGGGGAGGGATCCGCTGGGTGAAGACTCTCCCCTCAGGAAGGTTTTTAGTGGCCAAATCCAGTCTCCTCCTGACAGAGCTCAGTTAATTCCCAGTGGAATTGTGACCTCCTGGCTGTAAACCCAGGGTCAGAATCCCAGCAGCTGCCAGCACAGAGGTGATCAATCAGAGATCGATTCTGTGACTCATCTGAATTTAGAACTCTCTGGGAGAGGCTCGGCCCAGCACAAGGTTTCACCGCCTTCCTGTGATCCCTGGCTTTTATTTTCCCTCCTCCCATCCTGGGAATAAGATTTAAAACAAAACCCAAGAGGAAGAGACCTTGAGGAGCTGCAGCCCGTCCTGCTTGCTCTTGTCCTCCGCCTCGGCGATGAGCCGGCCCAGCGCGGCGCTCTGCTCCTCCAGCTGGCTGATGTTGCTGCTCTGCCGGGCCAGCAGCGTCTCGTAGCGCTCCTCCAGCTGATGCAAGAGCAGGACCTGCTCCCCGATCAGGAACTGATGCAGCAGCTCAAAATCTGACTCAAATTCTTTGATTTCCAGCTTCATTTTGTCCTGGGGAGCCGGGGGAGGGGGAGAAGCGACGCCGTCAGCTCAGGGGACAGAGCCCAAGGACGTGGGTTCGGCCTCTCTCCCGGGTCACCAATTCCATGTGGAGTTCAGGCCCAAAACTCCATTAATTACGTTTGAAATCAGCAGGAAAACACTTCCCAACCCTCCCAACCCCGAGGACGGCACCAGAGGGAACACAGTGTGGGGGAGGGCGGGGAGAAGCTGCTCTTTTGGGCCAAAACCGCAGCGTTTCGGCGCCGTCCTCGGCCGGTGATTGTGTTTTTTGGCAGGGTGAAAAGTGGCAAAGAGAGAAATGGGGAATAAAAAGCAGTGAGTGGGATGCTCCTACCCTCAGCTCTGTGATTTTCTCCTCCTCGTTGGATTTCTGCTTCAGGACGGCGTCCAGCTTCTTCTTCAGCGGCTCCAGGTGGCTCTGGAGCTTGTTCTGAGAGAAAAACCCCACATTTGAGACATCCCTGGCTCAAAACAAACCCTCTTCTCTCTCCTTTCTCACCTCCCAACTCCACAACAGGACTGAAAGCACAAACCTGCTGCCCAAATCTCAAACCACTTCCTGGAAATGTTTGTTTCAGGAGCTGGTTTTAATTACACCCCCCTCCCCCCCAATCCCACCCCCCATCCCAGAGCGGGATCAGGATTCGTGCTCCAGAACTCGGCGTAAGCTCGGGACGGGCTCAAACCACCCCCATGGGCAGCAGCTGGGGCTTAAATCAGTTCAAACCAACGAGGAAACCACGACCTGGAGATTCTAAACCTTCAGAACTCCCCCAAACCAACCACTTCTGCTCCTTCCCCCCCCCAGGAATTATTTTCCCCACTTCCCTGATGATTTCCAGCGTCTTCCCCACAGCAAAAGCAACGGGAAAATGGATTGAGCTGACCCAAGAGCACAAAACGCTGCTGGGCACGCTCCAAAAGTCCATCACAGGGATGAGCCACCTCCTCCTTGTCCATCCCTTCGTCTTCCCAAGTCCTTTCCCACCTAAATCACCCCCAAAAAAATCTCGAGGGGATCAATAAAAGGTGGGTTCTGATGGGAGCTGCCCATTTACGGGCGATGACCCAAGCTCCAAAGAGCTTCCAGCGAGGTGAGACGCAGCCACCTGCAGCAGCAAACCCTTCAAGATGTTTTTAGATAAAAAACCCCCCCCAAAATGGTTCTTTTCTTCCAGAAGATCCCAAAAATGTGAGATTGGACCTCATGGAGAAACTGAAGCCGCAGGGGGTGAAGGTCTCAGCGGCCACCGGCCCCGCTGGGCTCTGTGTCCGAGTGGGAAGGGACAACTTGAGACAACAAAGCTGCCTCGTTAAGAGCCCCTAACGAAGAGCTCCCATAATTGGACGTTTGGGATCAGGATCTGGAGAGCACCAGGTTGAGGTGGAGAATCACCCACCAGGTGTGAACCCACCAGGACGTGGGTGCTCATGTTATGGGTGTCACCACCTGGAGGGATTTCACCCCCTAAAAAGAACCAAACCCAAATTTGCTCCTCACTGGGATGATTTTTCCCTGATTTTGTTGGTTTTTGTGGTCAAACCTCCACCACTCAAACCAACCCAACCCACGCCAACGCGCTTCCCCGCTCGCCGGACCGGCCCGGTGAGACTCGCCCCACGCCAACCTCTTCCCACCATCACCAACCTCATCTTCCACCTCACTAAAAACCCCAAAAGCCCCCCAAAAGCCCCCAAAAAGTCCCCAAAAAGCCCCCAAACCCCCCCAGAACCCCAACCCCAGGTTTCCCACCTTGTAGTCCTGCACCACCTCCTCCAGCGGGACCACGCTGTGGTGCTTGTGGCTCCGCGACTCCCGGCACACCACGCAGATGGCCTCCTCGTCCACCTCGCAGAACAGTTTCAGAGGTTCTTGATGTTTTTCACATAAATTTGGTGACCCCGGACCTCCCACCGCCACCAAAACCCCCGGGAGGCCCGGGACGGTCCCCGAGACGGAGGGGCCAGCCGCCGGCGGGGCGAGGCGCTGCGGGTGGGGGTGCAGCTGCCGGATGATCTGCACCATGTTGGCCAACTGAAGGTTGGGTCGGAAATTTCTTTGGAAAAAGGTTTTTCGGCATTGAGGGCAAGTGAAGGTTTGAAGACGTCGAGGTCGAGAGGTCAAGACGGGAGGAGGAGGTGTCTGGACTTCTTCTTCCTCCTCTTCAACCTCCTCCTCCTCCTCGACGTCTTCCTCCATCACGTCCTCGTCATAGTCCTCGTCCCCAAAGTAGAGCTCTCCCCCCACTCCCCCATCCCACATGTCCTCCTCCACGGGATCTTCCCACAGGTCAGCATCATCCTCCTCCTCGCTCCACATGTCATCCTCCTCCTCCTCCTCCGCGCCGCCCTCCTCCTCCTCCTGCTCCACATCCAACTCATCTTCATCCAACTCATCCTCTTCATCCTCTAAATCTTCTTCCAACACATCACCCATCCCTACTTCTCCTCCTCCACCACCGCCACCGCCACCCCCCGCCGCCGCCGCTGCCCCCGGGGTCACCTCGTACTCGGTTTCGCCTCCGCCCCACAGCTGCGAGATGCAGACGCGGCAGAAGTTGTGGCCACACCCGATGGAAACGGGGTCCACAAAATAATCCAAGCAAATGGCACAAATCGCTTCTTCCTGCAGCGTTTCCACTGGGTTCAGCCGCCCCCCAGAGCCCCCCGAGGGGACTCCATCTCCTAAAACCGCCGTAGCTGCCATGCTGAGGACAGGGACGAAGGTTTCTCCTCTTCCTCGCGAGCTCTGGAGTGGTTTTGTTGACCTCCAAATGTTTTCTACGTTGAAGTTCAAGTCTGGAACGATGGTGACTCCTCACCCAAGTGTCACCAAGATTTTGGTGTGTCGCTTCTTCTTTCAACCCCCCGCCCCGACCCCGTCCAGCACCAACTTTTACTCTTCCTTTCCCTATTCCTTCATTCCTGCACCCCTAATCCGCCCCAAAACTGGGGGCTGATCCCTTCCCTGCCCCAAAACTGGGAGCGACCCCCTCCCTGCTCCAAACTGCCCCCTTAAACCGGGTCTTTTCCCCACCAGACCCTCCTCCCCCAAGGCCTAACCGGGCCTGGTCCTCACCCCACACCTCGCCCCCCGCCCAAGGCCTAACCGGGCCCAGGGTTCCCCCTCCAAAGCCTCACCGGGCTTAATCCCCCCCCTAAAACGTAGCCAAGGCTTAACCGGGCCTGGTCCTCACCCGACACGCCCTCTGCGAAGGCCTAACCGGGCCCCGTGTTCCCCCCGCCCCCAAGGCCTAACCGGGCCCAGGGTTCCCCCTCCAAAGCCTGACCGGGCTTAATCCCCCGCCAAAACGTTCCCCAAGGCCTAGCGGGGCCTGGTCCTCACCCCCCACCCGCCCCCCAAGGCCTAACCGGGCCCGGTGTCCCCTCCGCCCTACACCCGCAAGGCCTAACCGAGCCCGGTGTCCTCCCTACACCCACGCCAAGGCCTAACCGGACCTACTTCCCCCGCCTCAAGGCCCAACCGAGTCCCGGTAGAGGCCTCACCGCGATCCCCGCCACTCGAAACCGGTCTCAGCCTCCTCCGTTAGGCCGCTGCCCCGTCACTGTCCCCGTTTTGAATCCCGGGAAAGACGCTCTATCCCTTCTCCCGCCCCCGCCGCCGTTGTTTCTCTATGGTACGGGGGGGGCCCCTCCGCCAACAGACGGGAAACGCCACAACGCTTCCGCTTTCCGGTTCTGCCCTTTAGAACTCACGCCCCCTTTCACATCACATGACCGGAAGTAGCGCGCAAGGCAACACGTTGCTGTGGTAACCGGGTGGGCGGAAGCGGGACCAGGTGGTGTTTAACTACCCCCACCTCATCCGTTCGCTGTCTCCGTCACCCCCGTTACCGCCGGAACCGGGCTGGCCTGTGCGGTTCTGCGCGAAAGCGGCGGTGATAGAGATCTCGATGATCTTCACCGGGTGGGCTTGTCTACCCCGTTATCTCGTTGCTCTCGGAGGTCTGACGTGGTGCTACAGGGGTCAGGCTTCCGCTGGAGGTGCTTGGGGCGCCACCTGGGGGGCGGGCGGGCGCACCTGGCACCGCCCGGCTAGCTCAGTCGGTAGAGCATGAGACTCTTAATCTCAGGGTCATGGGTTCGAGCCCTACGTTGGGCGATACGAAAGGATTTTCATTACTTTACCCATTTCTTTAATTTTTAATGCCCCACCGACCTCTCCCTCCACGGGATTCAGAGTCCCCTCGGTATTTCGGTCCCGGCTGAACGGTGGTAAGATCACAGGGAGGAACAATTCCCGTGGCGTTTCTGTAGTGTAGTGGTTATCACGTTCGCCTCACACGCGAAAGGTCCCCGGTTCGAAACCGGGCAGAAACACTGGGGGTTTTCCCTTTTAAATTTTTAAATTTCTTTTTCTTTCCACTTTTTCTCCTGGACCCGTTAACGGCCACGATCAGTCCAGGAACATCCACTGTTAATACAACTCACCAACGGCCCGGCTAGCTCAGTCGGTAGAGCATGAGACTCTTAATCTCAGGGTCGTGGGTTCGAGCCCCACGTTGGGCGTCTCCTATTTATTTATTTATTTTTTTTTCCTCCTGAGGCATAAAACTACATTTTTGTACCCACAATCCACTCGTGAAAGCGACTCTTCCTGCAAACTGCCGAGAGAGCCCGGCAGGGCTCTGAAACTGCGAATGAACGCTGCCTGCTCCAAGGCCAAAGGAGCCAGGCTTGAAAGCTGCTGCTGGATCTTTTCTCCAACCGCCCACGCACTTATAGCCCCATTCAACTCGGGCCTCAGTCCTTTGCCTGGCTCGCCAGGAGCGTTTTCGTTCCCCGGGAACCACACTGCCGAGAGAGCCCGGCAGGGCTCTGAAACTGCGAATGAACGCTGCCTGCTCCAAGGCCAAAGGAGCCAGGCTTGAAAGCTGCTGCTGGATCTTTTCTCCAACTGCCCACGCACTTATAGCCCCAATCAACTCGGGCCTCAGTCCTTTGCCTGGCTTGCCAGGAGCGTTTTCATTCACCCAGAGCCACACTGCCGAGAGAGCCCGGCAGGGCTCTGAAACTGCGAATGAACGCTGCCTGCTCCAAGGCCAAAGGAGCCAGGCTTGAAAGCTGCTGCTGGATCTTTTCTCCAACCGCCCACGCACTTATAGCCCCATTCAACTCGGGCCTCAGTCCTTTGCCTGGCTTGCCAGGAGCGTTTTCGTTCACCCAGAGCCACACTGCCGAGAGAGCCCGGCAGGGCTCTGAAACTGCGAATGAACGCTGCCTGCTCCAAGGCCAAAGGAGCCAGGCTTGAAAGCTGCTGCTGGATCTTTTCTCCAACCGCCCACGCACTTACAGCCCCAATCAACTCGGGCCTCAGTCCTTTGCCTGGCTCGCCAGGAGCGTTTTCGTTCCCCGAGAGCCACACTGCCGAGGGAGCCCGGCAGGGCTCTGAAACTGCGAATGAACGCTGCCTGCTCCAAGGCCAAAGGAGCCAGGCTTGAAAGCTGCTGCTGGATCTTTTCTCCAACCGCCCACGCACTTACAGCCCCAATCAACTCGGGCCTCAGACCTTTGCCTGGCTTGCCAGGAGCGTTTTCGTTCACCCAGAGCCACACTGCCGAGAGAGCCCGGCAGGTCTCTGAAACTGCGAATGAACGCTGCCTGCTCCAAGGCCAAAGGAGCCAGGCTTGAAAGCTGCTGCTGGATCTTTTCTCCAACCGCCCACGCACTTACAGCCCCAATCAACTCGGGCCTCAGTTCTTTGCCTGGCTCGCCAGGAGTGTTTTCGTTCACCCAGAGCCACACTGCCGAGAGAGCCCGGCAGGGCTCTGAAGCTGCGAATGAACGCTGCCTGCTCCAAGGCCAAAGGAGCCAGGCTTGAAAGCTGCTGCTGGATCTTTTCTCCAACCGCCCACGCACTTACAGCCCCAATCAACTCGGGCCTCAGTCCTTTGCCTGGCTCGCCAGGAGCGTTTTCGTTCCCCGAGAGCCACACTGCCGAGGGAGCCCGGCAGGGCTCTGAAACTGCGAATGAACGCTGCCTGCTCCAAGGCCAAAGGAGCCAGGCTTGAAAGCTGCTGCTGGATCTTTTCTCCAACCGCCCACGCACTTATAGCCCCAATCAACTCGGGCCTCAGTCCTTTGCCTGGCTTGCCAGGAGCGTTTTCGTTCCCCGAGAGCCACACTGCCGAGAGAGCCCGGCAGGGCTCTGAAACTGCGAATGAACGCTGCCTGCTCCAAGGCCAAAGGAGCCAGGCTTGAAAGCTGCTGCTGGATCTTTTCTCCAACCGCCCACGCACTTATAGCCCCATTCAACTCGGGCCTCAGTCCTTTGCCTGGCTCGCCAGGAGCGTTTTCGTGCCCCAGAGCCACACTGCCGAGGGAGCCCGGCAGGGCTCTGAAACTGCGAATGAACGCTGCCTGCTCCAAGGCCAAAGGAGCCAGGCTTGAAAGCTGCTGCTGGATCTTTTCTCCAATCGCCCACGCACTTATAGCCCCATTCAACTCGGGCCTCAGTCCTTTGCCTGGCTTGCCAGGAGCGTTTTCGTTCACCCAGAGCCACACTGCCGAGGGAGCCCGGCAGGGCTCTGAAACTGCGAATGAACGCTGCCTGCTCCAAGGCCAAAGGAGCCAGGCTTGAAAGCTGCTGCTGGATCTTTTCTCCAACCGCCCACGCACTTATAGCCCCAATCAACTCGGGCCTCAGTCCTTTGCCTGGCTCGCCAGGAGCGTTTTCGTTCACCCGAGAGCCACACTGCCGAGAGAGCCCGGCAGGGCTCTGAAACTGCGAATGAACGCTGCCTGCTCCAAGGCCAAAGGAGCCAGGCTTGAAAGCTGCTGCTGGATCTTTTCTCCAACCGCCCACGCACTTATAGCCCCAATCAACTCGGGCCTCAGTCCTTTGCCTGGCTTGCCAGGAGCGTTTTCGTTCCCCGAGAGCCACACTGCCGAGAGAGCCCGGCAGGGCTCTGAAACTGCGAATGAACGCTGCCTGCTCCAAGGCCAAAGGAGCCAGGCTTGAAAGCTGCTGCTGGATCTTTTCTCCAACCGCCCACGCACTTATAGCCCCAATCAACTCGGGCCTCAGTCCTTTGCCTGGCTCGCCAGGAGCGTTTTCGTCCCCGAGAGCCACACTGCCGAGGGAGCCCGGCAGGGCTCTGAAACTGCGAATGAACGCTGCCTGCTCCAAGGCCAAAGGAGCCAGGCTTGAAAGCTGCTGCTGGATCTTTTCTCCAACCGCCCACGCACTTATAGCCCCAATCAACTCGGGCCTCAGTCCTTTGCCTGGCTTGCCAGGAGCGTTTTCGTTCACCCAGAGCCACACTGCCGAGGGAGCCCGGCAGGGCTCTGAAACTGCGAATGAACGCTGCCTGCTCCAAGGCCAAAGGAGCCAGGCTTGAAAGCTGCTGCTGGATCTTTTCTCCAATCGCCCACGCACTTATAGCCCCATTCAACTCGGGCCTCAGTCCTTTGCCTGGCTCGCCAGGAGCGTTTTCGTTCACCCAGAGCCACACTGCCGAGAGAGCCCGGCAGGGCTCTGAAACTGCGAATGAACGCTGCCTGCTCCAAGGCCAAAGGAGCCAGGCTTGAAAGCTGCTGCTGGATCTTTTCTCCAACCGCCCACGCACTTATAGCCCCAATCAACTCGGGCCTCAGTCCTTTGCCTGGCTTGCCAGGAGCGTTTTCGTTCCCCGAGAGCCACACTGCCGAGAGAGCCCGGCAGGGCTCTGAAACTGCGAATGAACGCTGCCTGCTCCAAGGCCAAAGGAGCCAGGCTTGAAAGCTGCTGCTGGATCTTTTCTCCAACCGCCCACGCACTTATAGCCCCATTCAACTCGGGCCTCAGTCCTTTGCCTGGCTCGCCAGGAGCGTTTTCGTTCCCCGAGAGCCACACTGCCGAGGGAGCCCGGCAGGGCTCTGAAACTGCGAATGAACGCTGCCTGCTCCAAGGCCAAAGGAGCCAGGCTTGAAAGCTGCTGCTGGATCTTTTCTCCAATCGCCCACGCACTTATAGCCCCATTCAACTCGGGCCTCAGTCCTTTGCCTGGCTCGCCAGGAGCGTTTTCGTTCACCCAGAGCCACACTGCCGAGGGAGCCCGGCAGGGCTCTGAAACTGCGAATGAACGCTGCCTGCTCCAAGGCCAAAGGAGCCAGGCTTGAAAGCTGCTGCTGGATCTTTTCTCCAATCGCCCACGCACTTATAGCCCCATTCAACTCGGGCCTCAGTCCTTTGCCTGGCTCGCCAGGAGCGTTTTCGTTCACCCAGAGCCACACTGCCGAGAGAGCCCGGCAGGGCTCTGAAACTGCGAATGAACGCTGCCTGCTCCAAGGCCAAAGGAGCCAGGCTTGAAAGCTGCTGCTGGATCTTTTCTCCAACCGCCCACGCACTTATAGCCCCAATCAACTCGGGCCTCAGTCCTTTGCCTGGCTTGCCAGGAGCGTTTTCGTTCCCCGGGAACCACACTGCCGAGAGAGCCCGGCAGGGCTCTGAAACTGCGAATGAACGCTGCCTGCTCCAAGGCCAAAGGAGCCAGGCTTGAAAGCTGCTGCTGGATCTTTTCTCCAACCGCCCACGCACTTACAGCCCCAATCAACTCGGGCCTCAGTCCTTTGCCTGGCTCGCCAGGAGCGTTTTCGCTCCCCGAGAGCCACACTGCCGAGAGAGCCCGGCAGGGCTCTGAAACTGCGAATGAACGCTGCCTGCTCCAAGGCCAAAGGAGCCAGGCTTGAAAGCTGCTGCTGGATCTTTTCTCCAACCGCCCACGCACTTATAGCCCCAATCAACTCGGGCCTCAGTCCTTTGCCTGGCTCGCCAGGAGCGTTTTCGTTCCCCGAGAGCCACACTGCCGAGGGAGCCCGGCAGGGCTCTGAAACTGCGAATGAACGCTGCCTGCTCCAAGGCCAAAGGAGCCAGGCTTGAAAGCTGCTGCTGGATCTTTTCTCCAACCGCCCACGCACTTATAGCCCCAATCAACTCGGGCCTCAGTCCTTTGCCTGGCTTGCCAGGAGCGTTTTCGTTCACCCAGAGCCACACTGCCGAGAGAGCCCGGCAGGGCTCTGAAACTGCGAATGAACGCTGCCTGCTCCAAGGCCAAAGGAGCCAGGCTTGAAAGCTGCTGCTGGATCTTTTCTCCAACCGCCCACGCACTTATAGCCCCATTCAACTCGGGCCTCAGTCCTTTGCCTGGCTCGCCAGGAGCGTTTTCGTTCCCCAAGAACCACACTGCCGAGAGAGCCCGGCAGGGCTCTGAAACTGCGAATGAACGCTGCCTGCTCCAAGGCCAAAGGAGCCAGGCTTGAAAGCTGCTGCTGGATCTTTTCTCCAACCGCCCACGCACTTATAGCCCCAATCAACTCAGGCCTCAGTCCTTTGCCTGGCTCGCCAGGAGCGTTTTCGTTCACCCAGAGCCACACTGCCGAGGGAGCCCGGCAGGGCTCTGAAACTGCGAATGAACGCTGCCTGCTCCAAGGCCAAAGGAGCCAGGCTTGAAAGCTGCTGCTGGATCTTTTCTCCAATCGCCCACGCACTTATAGCCCCATTCAACTCGGGCCTCAGTCCTTTGCCTGGCTCGCCAGGAGCGTTTTCGTTCACCCAGAGCCACACTGCCGAGAGAGCCCGGCAGGGCTCTGAAACTGCGAATGAACGCTGCCTGCTCCAAGGCCAAAGGAGCCAGGCTTGAAAGCTGCTGCTGGATCTTTTCTCCAACCGCCCACGCACTTATAGCTCCAATCAACTCGGGCCTCAGTCCTTTGCCTGGCTTGCCAGGAGCGTTTTCGTTCACCCAGAGCCACACTGCCGAGGGAGCCCGGCAGGGCTCTGAAACTGCGAATGAACGCTGCCTGCTCCAAGGCCAAAGGAGCCAGGCTTGAAAGCTGCTGCTGGATCTTTTCTCCAACCGCCCACGCACTTACAGCCCCATTCAACTCGGGCCTCAGTCCTTTGCCTGGCTTGCCAGGAGCGTTTTCGTTCACCCAGAGCCACACTGCCGAGAGAGCCCGGCAGGGCTCTGAAACTGCGAATGAACGCTGCCTGCTCCAAGGCCAAAGGAGCCAGGCTTGAAAGCTGCTGCTGGATCTTTTCTCCAACCGCCCACGCACTTACAGCCCCAATCAACTCGGGCCTCAGTCCTTTGCCTGGCTTGCCAGGAGCGGTTTCGTTCACCCAGAGCCACACTGCCGAGAGAGCCCGGCAGGGCTCTGAAACTGCGAATGAACGCTGCCTGCTCCAAGGCCAAAGGAGCCAGGCTTGAAAGCTGCAGCTGGATCTTTTCTCCAACCGCCCACGCACTTACAGCCCCAATCAACTCGGGCCTCAGTCCTTTGCCTGGCTTGCCAGGAGCGTTTTCGTTCACCCAGAGCCACACTGCCGAGAGAGCCCGGCAGGGCTCTGAAACTGCGAATGAACGCTGCCTGCTCCAAGGCCAAAGGAGCCAGGCTTGAAAGCTGCTGCTGGATCTTTTCTCCAATCGCCCACGCACTTATAGCCCCATTCAACTCGGGCCTCAGTCCTTTGCCTGGCTCGCCAGGAGCGTTTTCGTTCACCCAGAGCCACACTGCCGAGAGAGCCCGGCAGGGCTCTGAAACTGCGAATGAACGCTGCCTGCTCCAAGGCCAAAGGAGCCAGGCTTGAAAGCTGCTGCTGGATCTTTTCTCCAACCGCCCACGCACTTATAGCCCCAATCAACTCGGGCCTCAGTCCTTTGCCTGGCTTGCCAGGAGCGTTTTCGTTCACCCAGAGCCACACTGCCGAGAGAGCCCGGCAGGGCTCTGAAACTGCGAATGAACGCTGCCTGCTCCAAGGCCAAAGGAGCCAGGCTTGAAAGCTGCTGCTGGATCTTTTCTCCAACCGCCCACGCACTTATAGCCCCAATCAACTCGGGCCTCAGTCCTTTGCCTGGCTTGCCAGGAGCGTTTTCGTTCCCCGGGAACCACACTGCCGAGAGAGCCCGGCAGGGCTCTGAAACTGCGAATGAACGCTGCCTGCTCCAAGGCCAAAGGAGCCAGGCTTGAAAGCTGCTGCTGGATCTTTTCTCCAACCGCCCACGCACTTATAGCCCCAATCAACTCGGGCCTCAGTCCTTTGCCTGGCTTGCCAGGAGCGTTTTCGTCCCCCAGAGCCACACTGCCGAGAGAGCCCGGCAGGGCTCTGAAACTGCGAATGAACGCTGCCTGCTCCAAGGCCAAAGGAGCCAGGCTTGAAAGCTGCAGCTGGATCTTTTCTCCAACCGCCCACGCACTTACAGCCCCAATCAACTCGGGCCTCAGTCCTTTGCCTGGCTCGCCAGGAGTGTTTTCGTTCACCCAGAGCCACACTGCCGAGAGAGCCCGGCAGGGCTCTGAAACTGCGAATGAACGCTGCCTGCTCCAAGGCCAAAGGAGCCAGGCTTGAAAGCTGCTGCTGGATCTTTTCTCCAACCGCCCACGCACTTATAGCCCCAATCAACTCAGGCCTCAGTCCTTTGCCTGGCTTGCCAGGAGCGTTTTCGTTCACCCAGAGCCACACTGCCTAGAGAGCCCGGCAGGGCTCTGAAACTGCGAATGAACGCTGCCTGCTCCAAGGCCAAAGGAGCCAGGCTTGAAAGCTGCTGCTGGATCTTTTCTCCAACCGCCCACGCACTTATAGCCCCAATCAACTCGGGCCTCAGTCCTTTGCCTGGCTTGCCAGGAGCGTTTTAGTTCCCCGAGAGCCACACTGCCGAGAGAGCCCGGCAGGGCTCTGAAACTGCGAATGAACGCTGCCTGCTCCAAGGCCAAAGGAGCCAGGCTTGAAAGCTGCTGCTGGATCTTTTCTCCAACCGCCCACGCACTTATAGCCCCAATCAACTCGGGCCTCAGTCCTTTGCCTGGCTTGCCAGGAGCGTTTTCGTTCACCCAGAGCCACACTGCCGAGAGAGCCCGGCAGGGCTCTGAAACTGCGAATGAACGCTGCCTGCTCCAAGGCCAAAGGAGCCAGGCTTGAAAGCTGCTGCTGGATCTTTTCTCCAACCGCCCACGCACTTATAGCCCCAATCAACTCGGGCCTCAGTCCTTTGCCTGGCTCGCCAGGAGCGTTTTCGTTCACCCAGAGCCACACTGCCGAGAGAGCCCGGCAGGGCTCTGAAACTGCGAATGAACGCTGCCTGCTCCAAGGCCAAAGGAGCCAGGCTTGAAAGCTGCTGCTGGATCTTTTCTCCAACCGCCCACGCACTTATAGCCCCAATCAACTCGGGCCTCAGTCCTTTGCCTGGCTCGCCAGGAGCGTTTTCGTTCTCCGGGAACCACACTGCCGAGAGAGCCCGGCAGGGCTCTGAAACTGCGAATGAACGCTGCCTGCTCCAAGGCCAAAGGAGCCAGGCTTGAAAGCTGCTGCTGGATCTTTTCTCCAACCGCCCACGCACTTATAGCCCCAATCAACTCGGGCCTCAGTCCTTTGCCTGGCTTGCCAGGAGCGTTTTAGTTCCCCGAGAGCCACACTGCCGAGAGAGCCCGGCAGGGCTCTGAAACTGCGAATGAACGCTGCCTGCTCCAAGGCCAAAGGAGCCAGGCTTGAAAGCTGCTGCTGGATCTTTTCTCCAACCACCCACGCACTTATAGCCCCAATCAACTCGGGCCTCAGTCCTTTGCCTGGCTTGCCAGGAGCGTTTTCGTTCACCCAGAGCCACACTGCCGAGAGAGCCCGGCAGGGCTCTGAAACTGCGAATGAACGCTGCCTGCTCCAAGGCCAAAGGAGCCAGGCTTGAAAGCTGCTGCTGGATCTTTTCTCCAACCGCCCACGCACTTATAGCCCCAATCAACTCGGGCCTCAGTCCTTTGCCTGGCTTGCCAGGAGCGTTTTCGTTCACCCAGAGCCACACTGCCGAGGGAGCCCGGCAGGGCTCTGAAACTGCGAATGAACGCTGCCTGCTCCAAGGCCAAAGGAGCCAGGCTTGAAAGCTGCTGCTGGATCTTTTCTCCAACCGCCCACGCACTTATAGCCCCAATCAACTCGGGCCTCAGTCCTTTGCCTGGCTTGCCAGGAGCGTTTTCGTTCCCCGAGAGCCACACTGCCGAGAGAGCCCGGCAGGGCTCTGAAACTGCGAATGAACGCTGCCTGCTCCAAGGCCAAAGGAGCCAGGCTTGAAAGCTGCTGCTGGATCTTTTCTCCAACCGCCCACGCACTTATAGCCCCATTCAACTCGGGCCTCAGTCCTTTGCCTGGCTCGCCAGGAGCGTTTTCGTTCCCCGAGAGCCACACTGCCGAGAGAGCCCGGCAGGGCTCTGAAACTGCGAATGAACGCTGCCTGCTCCAAGGCCAAAGGAGCCAGGCTTGAAAGCTGCTGCTGGATCTTTTCTCCAACCGCCCACGCACTTATAGCCCCAATCAACTCGGGCCTCAGTCCTTTGCCTGGCTTGCCAGGAGCGTTTTCGTTCACCCAGAGCCACACTGCCGAGAGAGCCCGGCAGGGCTCTGAAACTGCGAATGAACGCTGCCTGCTCCAAGGCCAAAGGAGCCAGGCTTGAAAGCTGCTGCTGGATCTTTTCTCCAACCGCCCACGCACTTACAGCCCCAATCAACTCGGGCCTCAGTCCTTTGCCTGGCTCGCCAGGAGTGTTTTCGTTCACCCAGAGCCACACTGCCGAGAGAGCCCGGCAGGGCTCTGAAACTGCGAATGAACGCTGCCTGCTCCAAGGCCAAAGGAGCCAGGCTTGAAAGCTGCTGCTGGATCTTTTCTCCAACCGCCCACGCACTTATAGCCCCAATCAACTCGGGCCTCAGTCCTTTGCCTGGCTTGCCAGGAGCGTTTTCGTTCCCCGAGAGCCACACTGCCGAGAGAGCCCGGCAGGGCTCTGAAACTGCGAATGAACGCTGCCTGCTCCAAGGCCAAAGGAGCCAGGCTTGAAAGCTGCTGCTGGATCTTTTCTCCAACCGCCCACGCACTTATAGCCCCAATCAACTCGGGCCTCAGTCCTTTGCCTGGCTCGCCAGGAGCGTTTTCGTTCACCCAGAGCCACACTGCCGAGAGAGCCCGGCAGGGCTCTGAAACTGCGAATGAACGCTGCCTGCTCCAAGGCCAAAGGAGCCAGGCTTGAAAGCTGCTGCTGGATCTTTTCTCCAACCGCCCACGCACTTATAGCCCCATTCAACTCGGGCCTCAGTCCTTTGCCTGGCTCGCCAGGAGCGTTTTCGTTCCCCGAGAGCCACACTGCCGAGGGAGCCCGGCAGGGCTCTGAAACTGCGAATGAACGCTGCCTGCTCCAAGGCCAAAGGAGCCAGGCTTGAAAGCTGCTGCTGGATCTTTTCTCCAACCGCCCACGCACTTATAGCCCCATTCAACTCGGGCCTCAGTCCTTTGCCTGGCTCGCCAGGAGCGTTTTCGTTCACCCAGAGCCACACTGCCGAGAGAGCCCGGCAGGGCTCTGAAACTGCGAATGAACGCTGCCTGCTCCAAGGCCAAAGGAGCCAGGCTTGAAAGCTGCTGCTGGATCTTTTCTCCAACCGCCCACGCACTTATAGCCCCAATCAACTCGGGCCTCAGTCCTTTGCCTGGCTTGCCAGGAGCGTTTTCGTTCCCCCAGAGCCACACTGCCGAGAGAGCCCGGCAGGGCTCTGAAACTGCGAATGAACGCTGCCTGCTCCAAGGCCAAAGGAGCCAGGCTTGAAAGCTGCTGCTGGATCTTTTCTCCAACCGCCCACGCACTTACAGCCCCATTCAACTCGGGCCTCAGTCCTTTGCCTGGCTTGCCAGGAGCGTTTTCGTTCACCCAGAGCCACACTGCCGAGAGAGCCCGGCAGGGCTCTGAAACTGCGAATGAACGCTGCCTGCTCCAAGGCCAAAGGAGCCAGGCTTGAAAGCTGCTGCTGGATCTTTTCTCCAACCGCCCACGCACTTATAGCCCCAATCAACTCGGGCCTCAGTCCTTTGCCTGGCTTGCCAGGAGCGTTTTCGTTCACCCAGAGCCACACTGCCGAGAGAGCCCGGCAGGGCTCTGAAACTGCGAATGAACGCTGCCTGCTCCAAGGCCAAAGGAGCCAGGCTTGAAAGCTGCTGCTGGATCTTTTCTCCAACCGCCCACGCACTTATAGCCCCAATCAACTCGGGCCTCAGTCCTTTGCCTGGCTTGCCAGGAGCGTTTTCGTTCACCCAGAGCCACACTGCCGAGAGAGCCCGGCAGGGCTCTGAAACTGCGAATGAACGCTGCCTGCTCCAAGGCCAAAGGAGCCAGGCTTGAAAGCTGCTGCTGGATCTTTTCTCCAACCGCCCACGCACTTATAGCCCCATTCAACTCGGGCCTCAGTCCTTTGCCTGGCTCGCCAGGAGCGTTTTCGTTCACCCAGAGCCACACTGCCGAGAGAGCCCGGCAGGGCTCTGAAACTGCGATGAACGCTGCCTGCTCCAAGGCCAAAGGAGCCAGGCTTGAAAGCTGCTGCTGGATCTTTTCTCCAACCGCCCACGCACTTATAGCCCCAATCAACTCGGGCCTCAGTCCTTTGCCTGGCTTGCCAGGAGCGTTTTCGTTCACCCAGAGCCACACTGCCGAGAGAGCCCGGCAGGGCTCTGAAACTGCGAATGAACGCTGCCTGCTCCAAGGCCAAAGGAGCCAGGCTTGAAAGCTGCTGCTGGATCTTTTCTCCAACTGCCCACGCACTTATAGCCCCATTCAACTCGGGCCTCAGTCCTTTGCCTGGCTTGCCAGGAGCGTTTTCGTTCCCCGGGAACCACACTGCCGAGAGAGCCCGGCAGGGCTCTGAAACTGCGAATGAACGCTGCCTGCTCCAAGGCCAAAGGAGCCAGGCTTGAAAGCTGCAGCTGGATCTTTTCTCCAACCGCCCACGCACTTACAGCCCCAATCAACTCGGGCCTCAGTCTTTGCCTGGCTCGCCAGGAGTGTTTTCGTTCACCCAGAGCCACACTGCCGAGAGAGCCGGCAGGGCTCTGAAACTGCGAATGAACGCTGCCTGCTCCAAGGCCAAAGGAGCCAGGCTTGAAAGCTGCTGCTGGATCTTTTCTCCAACCGCCCACGCACTTATAGCCCCAATCAACTCAGGCCTCAGTCCTTTGCCTGGCTTGCCAGGAGCGTTTTCATTCACCCAGAGCCACACTGCCTAGAGAGCCCGGCAGGGCTCTGAAACTGCGAATGAACGCTGCCTGCTCCAAGGCCAAAGGAGCCAGGCTTGAAAGCTGCTGCTGGATCTTTTCTCCAACCGCCCACGCACTTATAGCCCCAATCAACTCGGGCCTCAGTCCTTTGCCTGGTTTGCCAGGAGCGTTTTCGTTCCCCGAGAGCCACACTGCCGAGAGAGCCCGGCAGGGCTCTGAAACTGCGAATGAACGCTGCCTGCTCCAAGGCCAAAGGAGCCAGGCTTGAAAGCTGCTGCTGGATCTTTTCTCCAACCGCCCACGCACTTATAGCCCCAATCAACTCGGGCCTCAGTCCTTTGCCTGGCTTGCCAGGAGCGTTTTCGTTCACCCAGAGCCACACTGCCGAGAGAGCCCGGCAGGGCTCTGAAACTGCGAATGAACGCTGCCTGCTCCAAGGCCAAAGGAGCCAGGCTTGAAAGCTGCTGCTGGATCTTTTCTCCAACCGCCCACGCACTTATAGCCCCAATCAACTCGGGCCTCAGTCCTTTGCCTGGCTCGCCAGGAGCGTTTTCGTTCACCCAGAGCCACACTGCCGAGAGAGCCCGGCAGGGCTCTGAAACTGCGAATGAACGCTGCCTGCTCCAAGGCCAAAGGAGCCAGGCTTGAAAGCTGCTGCTGGATCTTTTCTCCAACCGCCCACGCACTTATAGCCCCAATCAACTCGGGCCTCAGTCCTTTGCCTGGCTCGCCAGGAGCGTTTTCGTTCTCCGGGAACCACACTGCCGAGAGAGCCCGGCAGGGCTCTGAAACTGCGAATGAACGCTGCCTGCTCCAAGGCCAAAGGAGCCAGGCTTGAAAGCTGCTGCTGGATCTTTTCTCCAACCGCCCACGCACTTATAGCCCCAATCAACTCGGGCCTCAGTCCTTTGCCTGGCTTGCCAGGAGCGTTTTAGTTCCCCGAGAGCCACACTGCCGAGAGAGCCCGGCAGGGCTCTGAAACTGCGAATGAACGCTGCCTGCTCCAAGGCCAAAGGAGCCAGGCTTGAAAGCTGCTGCTGGATCTTTTCTCCAACCCCACGCACTTATAGCCCCAATCAACTCGGGCCTCAGTCCTTTGCCTGGCTTGCCAGGAGCGTTTTCGTTCACCCAGAGCCACACTGCCGAGAGAGCCCGGCAGGGCTCTGAAACTGCGAATGAACGCTGCCTGCTCCAAGGCCAAAGGAGCCAGGCTTGAAAGCTGCTGCTGGATCTTTTCTCCAACCGCCCACGCACTTATAGCCCCAATCAACTCGGGCCTCAGTCCTTTGCCTGGCTTGCCAGGAGCGTTTTCGTTCACCCAGAGCCACACTGCCGAGGGAGCCCGGCAGGGCTCTGAAACTGCGAATGAACGCTGCCTGCTCCAAGGCCAAAGGAGCCAGGCTTGAAAGCTGCTGCTGGATCTTTTCTCCAACCGCCCACGCACTTATAGCCCCAATCAACTCGGGCCTCAGTCCTTTGCCTGGCTTGCCAGGAGCGTTTTCGTTCCCCGAGAGCCACACTGCCGAGAGAGCCCGGCAGGGCTCTGAAACTGCGAATGAACGCTGCCTGCTCCAAGGCCAAAGGAGCCAGGCTTGAAAGCTGCTGCTGGATCTTTTCTCCAACCGCCCACGCACTTATAGCCCCATTCAACTCGGGCCTCAGTCCTTTGCCTGGCTCGCCAGGAGCGTTTTCGTCCCCCAGAGCCACACTGCCGAGAGAGCCCGGCAGGGCTCTGAAACTGCGAATGAACGCTGCCTGCTCCAAGGCCAAAGGAGCCAGGCTTGAAAGCTGCTGCTGGATCATTTCTCCAACCGCCCACGCACTTATAGACCCAATCAACTCGGGCCTCAGTCCTTTGCCTGGCTCGCCAGGAGTGTTTTCGTTCACCCAGAGCCACACTGCCGAGAGAGCCCGGCAGGGCTCTGAAACTGCGAATGAACGCTGCCTGCTCCAAGGCCAAAGGAGCCAGGCTTGAAAGCTGCTGCTGGATCTTTTCTCCAACCGCCCACGCACTTATAGCCCCAATCAACTCGGGCCTCAGTCCTTTGCCTGGCTTGCCAGGAGCGTTTTCGTTCCCCGAGAGCCACACTGCCGAGAGAGCCCGGCAGGGCTCTGAAACTGCGAATGAACGCTGCCTGCTCCAAGGCCAAAGGAGCCAGGCTTGAAAGCTGCTGCTGGATCTTTTCTCCAACCGCCCACGCACTTATAGCCCCAATCAACTCGGGCCTCAGTCCTTTGCCTGGCTCGCCAGGAGCGTTTTCGTTCACCCAGAGCCACACTGCCGAGAGAGCCCGGCAGGGCTCTGAAACTGCGAATGAACGCTGCCTGCTCCAAGGCCAAAGGAGCCAGGCTTGAAAGCTGCTGCTGGATCTTTTCTCCAACCGCCCACGCACTTATAGCCCCATTCAACTCGGGCCTCAGTCCTTTGCCTGGCTCGCCAGGAGCGTTTTCGTTCCCCGAGAGCCACACTGCCGAGGGAGCCCGGCAGGGCTCTGAAACTGCGAATGAACGCTGCCTGCTCCAAGGCCAAAGGAGCCAGGCTTGAAAGCTGCTGCTGGATCTTTTCTCCAACCGCCCACGCACTTATAGCCCCAATCAACTCGGGCCTCAGTCCTTTGCCTGGCTTGCCAGGAGTGTTTTCGTTCACCCAGAGCCACACTGCCGAGAGAGCCCGGCAGGGCTCTGAAACTGCGAATGAACGCTGCCTGCTCCAAGGCCAAGGAGCCAGGCTTGAAAGCTGCTGCTGGATCTTTTCTCCAACCGCCCACGCACTTATAGCCCCAATCAACTCGGGCCTCAGTCCTTTGCCTGGCTTGCCAGGAGCGTTTTCGTTCACCCAGAGCCACACTGCCGAGAGAGCCCGGCAGGGCTCTGAAACTGCGAATGAACGCTGCCTGCTCCAAGGCCAAAGGAGCCAGGCTTGAAAGCTGCTGCTGGATCTTTTCTCCAACCGCCCACGCACTTACAGCCCCAATCAACTCGGGCCTCAGTCCTTTGCCTGGCTTGCCAGGAGCGTTTTCGTTCACCCAGAGCCACACTGCCGAGGGAGCCCGGCAGGGCTCTGAAACTGCGAATGAACGCTGCCTGCTCCAAGGCCAAAGGAGCCAGGCTTGAAAGCTGCTGCTGGATCTTTTCTCCAACCGCCCACGCACTTACAGCCCCAATCAACTCGGGCCTCAGTCCTTTGCCTGGCTTGCCAGGAGCGTTTTCGTTCACCCAGAGCCACACTGCCGAGAGAGCCCGGCAGGGCCATGAAACTGCGAATGAACGCTGCCTGCTCCAAGGCCAAAGGAGCCAGGCTTGAAAGCTGCTGCTGGATCTTTTCTCCAACCCCACGCACTTATAGCCCCAATCAACTCGGGCCTCAGTCCTTTGCCTGGCTCGCCAGGAGCGTTTTCGTTCCCCGAGCCACACTGCCGAGAGAGCCCGGCAGGGCTCTGAAACTGCGAATGAACGCTGCCTGCTCCAAGGCCAAAGGAGCCAGGCTTGAAAGCTGCTGCTGGATCTTTTCTCCAACCGCCCACGCACTTATAGCCAATCAACTCGGGCCTCAGTCCTTTGCCTGGCTTGCCAGGAGCGTTTTCGTTCACCCAGAGCCACACTGCCGAGAGAGCCCGGCAGGGCTCTGAAACTGCGAATGAACGCTGCCTGCTCCAAGGCCAAAGGAGCCAGGCTTGAAAGCTGCTGCTGGATCTTTTCTCCAACCGCCCACGCACTTATAGCCCCATTCAACTCGGGCCTCAGTCCTTTGCCTGGCTCGCCAGGAGCGTTTTCGTTCACCCAGAGCCACACTGCCGAGGGAGCCCGGCAGGGCTCTGAAACTGCGAATGAACGCTGCCTGCTCCAAGGCCAAAGGAGCCAGGCTTGAAAGCTGCTGCTGGATCTTTTCTCCAACCGCCCACGCACTTACAGCCCCAATCAACTCGGGCCTCAGTCCTTTGCCTGGCTTGCCAGGAGCGTTTTCGTTCACCCAGAGCCACACTGCCGAGAGAGCCCGGCAGGGCTCTGAAACTGCGAATGAACGCTGCCTGCTCCAAGGCCAAAGGAGCCAGGCTTGAAAGCTGCAGCTGGATCTTTTCTCCAACCGCCCACGCACTTACAGCCCCAATCAACTCGGGCCTCAGACCTTTGCCTGGCTTGCCAGGAGCGTTTTCGTTCACCCAGAGCCACACTGCCGAGAGAGCCCGGCAGGGCTCTGAAACTGCGAATGAACGCTGCCTGCTCCAAGGCCAAAGGAGCCAGGCTTGAAAGCTGCTGCTGGATCTTTTCTCCAACCGCCCACGCACTTATAGCCCCAATCAACTCGGGCCTCAGTCCTTTGCCTGGCTTGCCAGGAGCGTTTTCGTTCACCCAGAGCCACACTGCCGAGAGAGCCCGGCAGGGCTCTGAAACTGCGAATGAACGCTGCCTGCTCCAAGGCCAAAGGAGCCAGGCTTGAAAGCTGCTGCTGGATCTTTTCTCCAATCGCCCACGCACTTATAGCCCCAATCAACTCGGGCCTCAGTCCTTTGCCTGGCTTGCCAGGAGCGTTTTCGTTCACCCAGAGCCACACTGCCGAGAGAGCCCGGCAGGGCTCTGAAACTGCGAATGAACGCTGCCTGCTCCAAGGCCAAAGGAGCCAGGCTTGAAAGCTGCTGCTGGATCTTTTCTCCAATCGCCCACGCACTTATAGCCCCAATCAACTCGGGCCTCAGTCCTTTGCCTGGCTCGCCATGAGCGTTTTCGTTCACCCAGAGCCACACTGCCGAGGGAGCCCGGCAGGGCTCTGAAACTGCGAATGAACGCTGCCTGCTCCAAGGCCAAAGGAGCCAGGCTTGAAAGCTGCTGCTGGATCTTTTCTCCAACCGCCCACAGCACTTATAGCCCCAATCAACTCGGGCCTCAGTCCTTTGCCTGGCTTGCCAGGAGCGTTTTCGTTCCCCAGAGCCACACTGCCGAGAGAGCCCGGCAGGGCTCTGAAACTGCGAATGAACGCTGCCTGCTCCAAGGCCAAAGGAGCCAGGCTTGAAAGCTGCTGCTGGATCTTTTCTCCAACCGCCCACGCACTTATAGCCCCAATCAACTCGGGCCTCCTCCCTTTGCCTGGCTCGCCAGGAGCGTTTTCGTTCACCCAGAGCCACACTGCCGAGAGAGCCCGGCAGGGCTCTGAAACTGCGAATGAACGCTGCCTGCTCCAAGGCCAAAGGAGCCAGGCTTGAAAGCTGCTGCTGGATCTTTTCTCCAACTGCCCACGCACTTATAGCCCCAATCAACTCGGGCCTCAGTCCTTTGCCTGGCTTGCCAGGAACGTTTTCGTTCCCCGAGAGCCACACTGCCGAGAGAGCCCGGCAGGGCTCTGAAACTGCAAATGAACGCTGCCTGCTCCAAGGCCAAAGGAGCCAGGCTTGAAAGCTGCTGCTGGAACTTTTCTCCAACCGCCCACGCACTTACAGCCCCAATCAACTCGGGCCTCAGTCCTTTGCCTGGCTTGCCAGGAGCGTTTTCGTTCACCCAGAGCCACACTGCCGAGGGAGCCCGGCAGGGCTCTGAAACTGCGAATGAACGCTGCCTGCTCCAAGGCCCAAAGGAGCCAGGCTTGAAAGCTGCTGCTGGATCTTTTCCTCCAACCGCCCACGCACTTACAGCCCCAATCAACTCGGGCCCTCAGTCCTTTGCCTGGCTTGCCAGGAGCGTTTTCGTTCCCCAGAGCCACACTGCCGAGAGAGCCCGGCAGGGCTCTGAAACTGCGAATGAACGCTGCCTGCTCCAAGGCCAAAGGAGCCAGGCTTGAAAGCTGCTGCTGGATCTTTTCTCCAACCGCCCACGCACTTATAGCCCCAATCAACTCGGGCCTCAGTCCTTTGCCTGGCTGCCAGGAGCGTTTTCGTTCACCCAGAGCCACACTGCCGAGAGAGCCCGGCAGGGCTCTGAAACTGCGA
>CAJRAV010000022.1:0-68722 GCA_907165065.1 Caprimulgus europaeus
CGGGCGGGAGCTGAACACCAGGGGGTAAACGGCCCCGCAGTCGTCCTCCGTCAGCCCCGCCTCGGGGCAGCTGGGGGGCAGGGGGGATTGGGGGGCAGGGGGGTTGGGGGGGTCCTGTTCCCTGTGCCCCCCCAGACCCACTGACCACACCCCCCAACCCACTGACCACACCCCCAACCCACTGACCACACCCCCCCGACCCACTGACCACACCCCCAACCCCACTGACCACACCCCCCAACCCATTGACCACACCCCCAACCCCACTGACCCCATTCCCCCTGTACCCCCCAACCCCATGTACCCCCCAACCCCATTCCCTATGACCCTCCCAACCCCCTGTACCCCCCAACCCCATGTACCCGCCAGCCCCATGACCCCCCACCCTCATGTACCCCCCAACCCCATGTACCCGCCAGCCCCATGACCCCCCACCCTCATGTACCCCCCAACCCCATGTACCCGCCAGCCCCATGACCCCCCACCCTCATGTACCCCCCAACCCCGTGTACCCCCCAACCCCATTCCCCCTGTACCCCCCAAACCCCATGTACCCCCCAGCCCCATGTACCCGCCAGCCCCATGACCCCCCACCCTCATGTACCCCCCAACCCCCTGTACCCCCCAACCCCATTCCCCCTGTACCACCCAACCCCATTCCCCATGACCCCCCAACCCCATGTACCCCCCAGCCCCATTCCCCCTGTACCACCCAGCCCCATTCCCCCTGTACCCCCCAAACCCCATGTACCCCCCAGCCCCATGTACCCCTCAACCCCATTCCCCATGACCCCCCCAACCCCATTCCCCCTGTACCCCCCAACCCCATGACCCCCCCAACCCCATTCCCCCTGTACCCCCCAACCCCATGACCCCCCAACCCCATGTACCCCCCAACCCCCTGTACCCCCCAACCCCATTCTCCCTGTACCCCCCAGCCCCATGTACCCCCCAACCCCATTCCCCATGACCCCCCAACCCCCTGTACCCCCCAACCCCATGTACCCGCCAGCCCCATGACCCCCCACCCTCATGTACCCCCCAACCCCGTGTACCCCCCAGCCCCATGTACCCCCCAACCCCATGACCCCCCCAGCCCCATTCCCCATGACCCCCCCAGCCCCATGACCCCCCCAGCCCCATGTACCCCCCCAACCCCATTCCCTATGACCCCCCCAACACCATTCCCCCTGTACCCCCCAACCCCATGACCCCCCAACCCCATTCCCCCTGTACCCCCCAACCCCATGACCCCCCAAGCCCATGTACACCCCAACCCCATGTACCCCCCAACCCCATGACCCCCCAAGCCCATGTACCCCCCAACCCCATGTACCCCCCAACCCCATGACCCCCCAACCCCATGTACCCCCCAACCCCATTCCCCATGACCCCCCCAGCCCCATGTACCCCCCAACCCCCTGTTCCCCCCAACCCCATTCCCCATGACCCCCCAACCCCCTGTACCCCCAACCCCATTCCCCATGACCCCCCCACTGCCCCTGGACGACCTTTGACCCCCCCCCCCCCCCCCCCAAACCCCCCCAAAACCCCCCCGTCCCCCCCCGCGCTCACTCCAGCATCAGCGTCAGCAGCTTCACCACCTCCACAGCCACACCCGGCTCCTTGTCCAGGACCATGGCCACCATCCGGGCCTGACACCGGGGGGGACAAGCTCAGGGCCACCCCAGGGGACCCCCCCTCACGCTATGGGGGTGTCCCCCCCCCCCTCAGCCCCACCTTGAAGCGGCTGGTGAAGAGCTCCATGTGCGCCGCCGTGTCCCGCTGCCCGTAGAGCCCCTGCAGCACCTTCACGCACTGCAGCCGCACCTCCGGCTCCTGTGGGGACAGGGGTGTCCCTGAGACCACCCCCCCCTGGCCCCTCACACCTGGCCCTGTGGCTACCAGCCCCCCCCAGTCAGTAGCCCACCTTGTCATGCAGGGTCCAGCCGAGGTACTTGAGGTGGCCGTCGGTGAGGAACGAGGCCCGGTAGCTCCTCATCCACGTCCCCAGCTCCTCCATGCACAGGGCCCTGATCTCAGCCACCACGTCCCTGCCACGGGTGACACCGAGCTCTGTGGTGTCCCCCTGCCACCCTCAGCGTTGTCACTGTCCCCCCCCACCTGCCCTGGTCACCCTTTGACCCCCCCCCCCGCCCCTCAGTGGGCTCTGACCTGTAGCGGTGCACGAAGACCCCCTTGAAGATGTTGTTCATCATGGCCTCGAGCTCCTGCTGCTGCTCCTGGAGCTGGGGACACAGAGGTGACAGGGGAGGGGCTGGCACCCCACCATTGTCACCTGTCACCCCCCCCATGGTCACCTGTCCCCCCCCCCCATGGTCACCTGTCACCCCCCACCATTGTCACCTGTCACCCCCCACCATTGTCACCTGCTCCCCTCCAAGGTGAGGGTCTGGTACCTCACCATTACCACTTGTCACCCCCCCACCATTGTCACCTGTCACCCCCCACCATTGTCACCTGTCACCCCCCCACCATTGTCACCTGGTCCCCTCCAAGGTGAGCGGCTGGCACCCCTCCATTGTCACCTGTCCCCCCCACCATTGTCACCTGTCCCCCCCACCATTGTCACCTGTCACCCCACCATTGTCACCTGTCACCTGTCATCCCCCACCATTGTCACCTGTCCCCCCCCACCATTGTCACCTGGTCCCCTCCAAGGTGAGCGGCTGGCACCCCACCATTGTCACCTGTCACCCCCCCCCCATGGTCACCTGTCACCCCCCACCATTGTCACCCAGTCCCCCCCTCACTGTCACCTGTCACCCCCCACCATTGTCACCTGTCACCCCCCCCCCATAGTCACCTGTCACCCCCCACCATTGTCACCTGGTCCCCTCCAAGGTGAGGGTCTGGTACCTCACCATTACCACTTGTCACCCCCCCCACCATTGTCACCTATCACCCCCCCACCATTGTCACCTGTCCCCCCCCCACCACTGTCACCCCTTTCTCCCCCCACTGTCACCTGTCCCCCCCTCACCATTGTCACCTGGTCCTCAGCACGGTGAGGATCTGGTGCCTCACCACTGTCACCTGCCCCCCCATTCTCACCTGCCCCCCTCTGTCCCCTGTCCCCCCTGTCCCCTGTCCCCCCCTGTCCCCTGTCCCCCCCTGTCCCCTGTCCCCCCACCTCCCGCCGTGTCCCCAGCAGCGTCTCCAGCCTGTCCATCGCCCGCCGCCCCGGCTCCTTGTTCCTCTCGGCCTCGAACTGGCGCTGAGCATTGTCCTGCTGCGAGGCCACCCCCAGGGCCACTGTCACCAGCGCTGTCATCACCTTCAGGGCTGGGGGAACACCATCGTGTCACCCCCCCACCCCGTGTGCCACCCCCAGGGCCACTGTCACCAGCGCTGTCATCACCTTCAGGGCTGGGGGAACAACCTCATGGTGACCCCCACTCTGTGTGCCACCCCCCCTCTGTGTCACCCCCATGCCGTGTGACACCCCCAGGGCCACTGTCACCAGCGCTGTCATCACCTTCAGGGCTGGGGGAACAACCTCATGGTGACCCCCCCACCCTGTGTGCCACCCCCAGGGCCACTGTCACCAGCGCTGTCATCACCTTCAGGGCTGGGGGAACACCATCGTGTCACCCCCCCACCCTGTGTGACACCCCCAGGGCCACTGTCACCAGTGCCACCATCACCTTCAGGGCTGGGGGAACAACCTCGTGTCACCCCCCCACCCTGTGTGCCACCCCCAGGGCCACTGTCACCAGTGCCACCATCACCTTCAGGGCTGGGGGAACAACCTCATGGTGACCCCCCCACCCTGTGTGACACCCCCAGGGCCACTGTCACCAGTGCCACCATCACCTTCAGGGCTGGGGGAACAGCCTCATGGTGACCCCCCCACCCTGTGTGCCACCCCCAGGGCCACTGTCACCAGCGCTGTCATCACCTTCAGGGCTGGGGGAACACCATCGTGTCACCCCCCCACCCTGTGTGCCACCCCCAGGGCCACTGTCACCAGCGCCATCATCACCTCCATGGCTTGCAGACGACGATGGTGACCCCCCATCCTGTGTGTCACCCCCCCTCCCAGGTGCCCCCCCGTCCATGTCACCCCCCAGGTGCCCCCCTGTCCGTGTCCCCCCCCCCCAGGTGCCTCCCCTGTCCATGTCACCCCCCAGCCCAGGTGTCCCCCTGTCCGTGTCCCCCCCAGGTGCCCCCTGTCCGTGTCCCCCTGTCCGTGTCCCCTCCAGGTGCCCCCCCTGTCCGTGTACCCCCCAGGTGCCCCCCAGCCCAGGTGCCCCCCTGTCCGTGTCACCCCCCAGCCCAGGTGACCCCCCCTGGCTGTGTCACCCACGATGGTGACCCCCTTGGCTGTGTCAGATGTCACCCTCATCTTGGAGGGGACCAGGTGACAATGGTGGGGGGATACAGGTGCCCCCCCTGTCCGTGTCCCCTCCAGGTGCCCCCCTGTCCGTGTCCCCCCCCCAGGTGCCCCCTGTCCGTGTCCCCCCCCCAGCCCAGGTGCCCCCCCTGTCCGTGTCCCCCTGTTCGTATCCCCCCCAGGTGCCCATGTCACCCCCCAGCCCAGGTGACCCCCCCTGGCTGTGTCACCCACGATGGTGACCCCCTTGGCTGTGTCAGATGTCACCCTCATCTTGGAGGGGACCAGGTGACAATGGTGGGGGGTGACAGGTGACAAAGGTGGGGGGATACAGGTGCCCCCCCTGTCCGTGTCCCCCCAGCCCAGGTGCCCCCCTGTCCATGTCCCTCAGCCCAGGTGCCCCCTGTCCATGTCACACCTGAGCCCAGGTGCCCCCCCTGGCTGTGTCACCCACGATGGTGACCCCCTTGGCTGTGTCAGATGTCACCCTCATCTTGGAGCAGACCAGGTGACAATGGTGGGGGGTGACAGGTGACAATGGTGGGGGGTGACAGGTGACAGTGGTGGGGGGTGACAGGTGCCCCGTGTCCCCCCCAGGTGTCCCCCCCAGGTGCCCCTCACCTGCCAGGGTGGCGGTGTGGCGGAAGGCCCGGAGCTGGGACTCGCAGAGCCCGGTCAGGAAGGCCACCAGGGTCCCCAGCAGCACCTCGTCGTAGAGCACCTGGTGCTGGCACCGGAGCACCAGGGACGTGACCAGCTGGCAGAACCCGGCCCGGAACCGGCGCCACGGGGGGGAGCTCAGGGACAGCGGGTACGGGGGGGACTCCTGGGGGGACAGGGCTCAGCTGGGGGGAGCTCAGGGACAGCGGGTACGGGGGGGACTCCTGGGGGGACAGGGCTCAGCTGGGGGTCCCCCATCGTCACATTGGCACCCCCCCCCAATTGGCACCTCCCCCCATTGTCACCTCCCCCTCATTATCATCCCCTCATTGTCACCTCCTCCCCATTGTCACCTCCCCATTGTCACCTCCCCCTCATGGTCACCCCCCCCCCGGTGTCACCCCCCATTGCCACCTCCCCCTCATTGTCACCTCCCCCTCATTATCATCCCCTCATTGTCACCTCCGCCCCATTGCCACCCCCCCATTGTCACCTCCCCCTCATTGTCACCCCCATTGTCACCTCCCCCCCATTGGCACCTCCCTCTCATTGTCATTCCCCCCATTGTCACCTCCCCCCCATTGTCACCTCCCCCTCATTGTCACCTCCCCCTCATTGTCATCCCCTCATTGTCACCTCCTCCCCATTGTCACCTCCCCATTGTCACCTCCCCCTCATGGCCCCCCCCCCCCCCCCGGTGTCACCCCCCATTGCCACCTCCCCCTCATTGTCACCTCCCCCTCATTATCATCCCCTCATTGTCACCTCCGCCCCATTGCCACCCCCCCATTGTCACCTCCCCCTCATTGTCACCCCCCATTGCCACCTCCCCCTCATTGTCACCTCCCCCTCATTATCATCCCCTCATTGTCACCTCCGCCCCATTGCCACCCCCCCATTGTCACCTCCCCCTCATTGTCACCCCCATTGTCACCTCCCCCCATTGGCACCTCCCCTTTGTTGTCACTCTCCCATTGTCACCCCCTCATTGTCACCTCCCCCTCGTTGTCATTCCCCCCATTGTCACCTCCCCCCCATTATCACCCCCCCATTGTCACCTCCCCCTCATTATCACCCCCCCATTGTCACCTCCCCCTCATTGTCACCTCCCCATTGTCACCTCCCCCCCATTGTCACCTCCCCCTCATTATCACCCTCCCATTGTCATCCTCCATTGTCACCCCCGTTGTGTCCCCCCATTGTCATCCCCGTTGTCACCCCCATTGTCCCCCCCGTTGTCCCCCACCACTGCCACCCCCCCATTGCCACCTCCCCCCCATTATCACCCCCACTGCCACCTCCCATTGTCACCCCTCCGTGTCCCCCCCATGTCCCCCCCGTGTCCCCCCCATTGTCCCCCCCGTGTTCCCCCCATTGTCCCCCCGTGTCCCCCACTGTCCCCCCCGTGTCCCCCCATTGTCCCCCCGTGTCCCCCCCATGTCCCCCCCATTGTCCCCCCGTGTCCCCCCCATGTCCCCCGGTGTCACCTCCGTGAAGCTCTCCGTTGTCCCCCCCCATTGTCCCCCCGTGTCCCCCCATGTCCCCCCCCCGTGTCCCCCCCGTGTCCCCCCCCTTGTCCCTCCCGTGTCCCCCCCGTGTCCCCCCGGTGTCACCTCCGTGAAGCTCGCCGTTGTCCCCCCCCCCCACTGCCACCCCCCATGTCCCCCCCATGTCCCCCCCGTGTCCCCCCCCATTGTCACCCCCCCATTGTCCCCCGTGTCACCTCCGTGAAGCTCTGTGTCAGCCGCCAGATGATCTCCGAGTTCTGGAGCTCCCTGAACATCTCCGGGGTCACCACACCTGGGCAGGGGGGGACAGGGGTGACACCTGGCCTGGCAGGGGGGGCCAGGTGACACCTGGCCTGGGGGGGGGACAAAGGTGACACCAGGCCGGAGAGGGGAGGGCCCAAGTGACAATGATGGGGGGGACAGGTGACAGTAGGGAGGAGGGAACAGGTGACAATGGTGGGGGGGCAGATGACAATGAGGGGGGGCCAGGTGACAATGGTGGGGGGGCCAGGTAACAGTGAGGGGGGGGGACAGGTGACAAAGGTGGGGGTGGCCACTGCCACCAGCACAGGGGACAGTCCCACACCCCCCCAGGCAGGGCCCCCCCCAGGCAGGACCCCCCTTCACCCAGGGTCCCCCCCAGGCAGGGCCCCCCCCACCTTGGCAGGGTCCCCCCCCCAGGCCCCCCCCCCCCCTCCCTGGCCCCCCCCCCAGGCAGGGTCGTCCCCCCCCAGGGCCCCCCCCACCCAGGCAGGGCGCCCCCCCCCAGGCAGGACCCCCCGCCCATCCCCCGCCTCCCGCAGGCAGGGTCCCCCCCCCACCCAGGGTCCCCCCCACCTTGGCAGGGCCCCCCCCCAGGCCCCCCCCACCTCGGCAGGGTATCCCCCCCCCACCAGGCCCCCCCTCCCAGGGCCCCCCCAGGCAGGGCCCCACCCCCCAGGCAGGGTGTGTGTCGTCCCCCCCAGGTCCCCCCCCCCCCCCAGGCAGGCCCCCCCCCCCCCCCCCCCAGGCAGGACTTCCCCCCACCCAGGGCCCCCCCCACCCAGGCAGGGCCCCCCCAGGCAGGGCCCCCCCCCCCACCCAGGGTCCTCCCCTTCCCAGGCAGGGCCCGCCCCCCCCCCACCCAGGGCCCCCCTCCCCAGGCCCCCCCCACCTTGGTAGGGTGTCCCTCCCCCCACCCAGGGCCCCCCCCCGGGCCCCCCCCCACCTGTGCAGCCGCAGGAGCGGACGATGAAGTTGAGCAGCTCCAGGATCCCCTGCTCGGGGTCCTGCTTGTAGGTCCCCAACCACTCATCCACCAGCACCTGGGGGGACACAGGGGCTTGGGGACACCTGGGCCACCTGCCTGGGACAGGTGTGACCCCCCCCGATGTCCCCTCACCCCCCAGGATGTCCCCTCTGTCACCAGTGTCACCTCCACAGCCACCCTGGCCACCACCATCCATGGGACACAGGAGAGCTGGCACCAACCAGGAGCTTGGGGACACCTCAGGCATCACCCAGGACCCTGGGGACACCTGAGTCCCCTGCCTGTGACAGGTGTGACCCCCCCGATGTCCCCTCACCCCAGGATGTCCCCTCTGTCCCCAGTGTCACCTCCACAGCCACCCTGCCCGAGCTGATGGCCCCAAAGAGGTTGTTGTCGTCCCAGTTGGTCCCGGCCAGGTCGGGCTCCTTCCTCCGGGGACGTTTCTTCACCTGCCAGGTCAAGGTGACACCAAGGAGGTTGGGGACAGCCCTGGGGGGGTGGCAGGGAGGGGACACGATGGGGGGGGGACACACAGGACGTACTGGGCTGTTGCTGGGGGCCCGGGGGGGTCCCCGTTTGCCCCGGGGCTGGAGCGTGTCCTCGAAGTCACTGCCCGAGTCCTCGCTGCTGGGGTCGCTCAGAGGGGGGGACCTTGGGGACATTGGGGACATGTGGGGGGGGGCACCCCTGGTGTGACCCAGGGATTGGGGGGGGGGGGGGGGGGGGTGTCCCCAGGGGGTTGGGGGTGTCCCTCTGGGTACTCGTCCCCTGGGGCAGAGAAGGGGGGTGGAGACCCCAACTCACCCCCCAGACCCCCCAACCACCCCCAACCCATCCCCAGACCCCCCAAGTACCCCCCAGACCCCCCAACTACCCCCCAGACCCCCCCAACCACCCCCCCCACCCCCCAGACCCCCCAACCACCCCCTGAACCCCCAACACACCCCAACGCACCCCCAAGACCCCCCAACCACCCCCTGAACCCACACCCAGACCCCCCCACGCACCCCCCAGACCCCCCCCCACGCACTCCCCAGACCCCCCCCACGCACTCCCCAGACCCGGCCGATCCCAGTGCGGAGCTGGAGCTGGAACTGGAGGAACTGGGCCGCAGACGGGAGGAGCGGCGCGGGGACATGGTGACAGCAGGGCCTGGGGGACAAGGGGGGGGTGTGAGACCCCCCCGACCCCCCCCAAATACCTGGGTCACACTGAGGGGTGAGACCCCCCCCAGTTCCTGGGTCACCCTCAGGCCTGACCCCCCCCCCCAGGGTCACCCTCAGGCCTGACCCCCCCCAATCCCCGGGTCACACTGAGGGGTGAGACCCCCCCCCGCAATTCCTGGGTCACCCTCAGGCCTGACCTCGCCCCCCACAATTCCTGGGTCACCCTCAGGCCTGACCCCCCCTCCCCAGGGTCACCCTCAGGCCTGACCCCGCCCCCCCCCAATCCCAGGGTCACCCTCAGGCCCGACCACCCCCCCCAAATCCCAGGGTCACCCTCAGGCCCGACCACCCCCCCCCCCCCAATCCCTGGGTCACCCTCAGGCCTGACCCCGCCCCCCCCCCCCAATGCCTGGGTCACACCAAGGGGGTGTCCCCCCCCCCGCACCCCCCCCCTCCCCGATTCCGGCCTCGCCTCGGGCCTCGGCCCCAGCACGTGCAGGCCCGGCCGCGCGCGCAGCTCCCCACCGGCGCACGCGCAGCCGCGAGCCAGGCCACGCCCACCCCCCGCCCCACCTGACCGGCACGTGCGAGGGGCGGGGCCCGGGCGCCCCCAGATAGACGGGACGGGGGGGGGAGGTGTTCCTATAGACCCACGTGACCCGAGGGCTCCTATAGCGCCCTATGACCTTGGGGTCCCCGGATGTTCCCGGGGGTCCCCGGATGTCCCCATAGCTCCCCATAGGCCTCTATAGGTCTCTATAGGTCTCTATAGCTCTCAATAGGTCTCTATAGGTCTCCATAGGTTCCTATAGCTCCCTATAGGTCTCTATAGGTTCCTATGGGTCCCCATAGGTCTCTATAGGTTCTTATAGCTCCCCATACGTGCCTATAGGTCCCCTTATGGCCCCCTAATTCTCCATAGCTCCCTATAGATACCCATAGGTCCCCACAGGTCCTTATAGCTCCCCATAGATCTCTATAGGTCCCCATATGTCCCCCTAGATCCCCATAGCCCCCCATAGCCCCCCATAGCTCCCTATAGCTCCCCATATGTGCCTATATGTCCCCATATGTCCCCATACGTCTCCAGCCTTCCCAGTACTCCCAGTTTCTCCCAGTACCACCCCCCCCCGCCCCGGGTTCTGTCCCGTTAGGGGGCCGGGGGGGGGGTGCGGGGACCGTCCCGGTACCGGGGGTTGGGGGGGGGGGCAGTGCGGGGACCGTCCCGGTACCGGGGGTGGGGGTGCGGGGGTGGTACCGGGGGCCGGGGGGGGCGGTGCGGGGTGCGGGGGCTGTCCCGGTACCGGGGGTGGGGGTGCGGGGGCTGTCCCGGTACCGGGTGGCGGTGCGGGGTGCGGGGGCTGTCCCGGTACCGGGGGCCGTCCCGGCGGGGCGGGGCGGGACAGCGGGAAACAAAGGGAGAAAACTTTGCGGAGAACGAGAAAGCGGCCGGGACCTACCGGGATCTACCGGGACACCGGGAGTTACCGGGACCTACTGGGAGTTACCGGGACCTACTGGGAGTTACCGGGATCTAACGGGACACCGGGATCTACCGGGAAACCCCCCCAGTCCCCGGCTCGACCTACGAGACCCGTCCCTGGCCATCGCCTCCCCCATCCCGGGACACCGGGGACAACCGGACCCCAAATCCCGGGACACCGGAGGCAACTGGACTCCCCCCCCCACCCATTCCGGGACACCGGGGCAACCGGACCCCCAATCTCGGGACAACCGGGTCCGCCCAACGCGGGACATCGGGGACAACCGGACCCCCCCCACCCCGGGATACCGGAGGCAACCGGAACCCCCAATCCCGGGACAACCGGACACCGCCCATCCCGGGACACCGGGGGCAACCGGCTCCCCCCATCCCAGGACACCGGAGGCAACCGGACCCCCCCCCCCGGGATGCGGCGGAGCTGAACGATCGGCCCCGACATCGCGGTAAGTGCGGGGGGGGGGGCGACGAACGACACCGGGACGTACCGGGGGCGGGGGGGGGCTGTGGGGACAAGAGGGGACACGAGGCGGGGGGGGGGGGGCTGTAAGGGGACAGGGGGGTGGAAGCGGGGGGGGGGGTCCCCAAGTTTGAGGTGACCGAGGGGACCGGGGGGGGGGGGACACGAGGGGGTCAACTCATGGGGCTGGGGGGGGGGGGGGGGACAGGGTGACACGGGGGGGGGTCACAGGGGAATGTGGGGTCCCGGCAGAGGGGACAGGAGGGGACAGGGTGGTCCTGGGGGGGGGGGGGGTACAGGGGAGACGTGGCATCTTGGGGACATCTTGGGGGGGGGGGGATGTGACATGGAGGGGGTGGGGTGGGTGGGGTGTCCTGGAAATGACCCGGGGGGGTGGGGTTGGGGGGGGGGGTGACACGTAGGGGACACAGTGGGGGGTCGTGGGGGTGACAGCGGTGTCCCCCCCCCTCTGTCCCTGTCCCCTTTGAGGGGGGGACACCGTGACGTGGCTCTGGGTGGTCCCAAGCTTCTGCCCCCCCCTGTCCCCCAGGTGGTTTGAGGGGGGACCCCAATGTGGCAGCCTTGTCCCCCCGGGGGGGGAGGTGACAGCAGGGGGGGGTCCCTGACCTGCTGTGTCCCTGTGTCCCCCCCCCCAGGACAATGAAGCTGCCCCCCGCCTGCTGCCGCCTCCAGACCCTGGGGGCTGCCCTGGGGGTCTGCGTCACCATCGGCTTCACCGTCCAGCTCCTGGGGGGCCCCTTCCAGCGCAGGTGAGACCCCCCCCAAATCCCCAGCTCCCCACCTGCTGCACCCCCAAAAATCTCCTGAATGCCCCCAAAACCACCCCTAAAAACACCCCTGAACACCCCAAAATCACCCCAAAAACACCCCTAAAAACAGCCCTAAAGAGCAGAAATGTCCTCAAAACAGCCCCAAATCACCCCAAAACCACCCCTGAACACCCCAAATCACCCCAAAACCACCCCTGAACACCCCCAAATCACCCCCAAACCACCCCTGAACACCCCAAAACACCCTTAAATACCAGAAAAAACCCCTAATCACCCCAAAACCACCCCTAATCACCCCAAAACCACCCCTAATCACCCCAAAACCACCTGTGAACACCCCAAAACCACACCTAATCACCCCAAAACCACCTGTGAACACCCCAAAACCACCCCTACACACCAGAAACACCCCAAACCCACCCCCAAAACACCCCTAAAACATCCCAAAACCACCCCTGAACACCCTTAAAAACACCAGAAACACCCCAAAACACCCCAAAACCACCCCTAAACACCAGAAACACCCCAAAACCACCCCTGAACACCCCTAAAACACCCCTAAACACCAGAAACACCCCCAAACCACCCCCAAACCACCCCTAACCACCCTGAACACCCCTAAAACACCCCAAAATCACCCCAAAACACCCCAAAGCCACCCCTAAACACCCTGAACAACCTTAAACCACCCCAAAATCACCCCTGAACAACCCTAAAACACCCCTAAACATCAGAAACACCCCTGAACACCCCTAAAACACCCCAAAACCACCCCTAAACACCAGAAATGCCCCCAAAACACCCCAAAACCACCCCTGAACACCCCAAAACCACCCCTGAACACCAGAAATGCCCCCAAAACACCCCAAAACCACCCCTGAACACCCCAAAACCACCCCTGAACACCAGAAATGCCCCCAAAACACCCTAAACCCACCCCCAAACACCCCTAAAACACCCCTAAACATCGGAAACACCCCCAAACACCCTAAACCCACCCCTAAACACCCTTAAAACACCCCTAAACACCACAAATGCCCCCCAAAACACCCCAAAACCACCCCTGAACACCCCTAAACACCAGAAACACCCCAAAACACCCCCAAACCACCCCTGAACACCCCTAAACACCAGAAACACCCCAAAACACCCCAAAACCACCCCTGAACACCAGAAACACCCCAAAACCACCCCTAAAACACCCCCTCCCCCCTTTTTACTTCCCCAGACCCCCCCCAGCCCCCGCCGGTGGCCCCCCCCGGCCCCCTGTGCCCCCCACACCCACCTGATGTTCAAGATGGGGTGGGGGGGTCCCCAACCCCCTTTTGGGGGGTCCAGCTTGGGGGTCCACAAGGACGGAGTGGGGGTGTAATGGGGGTGTAGTGGGGGGGTGTAATGGGGGTGTAATGGGGGGGGTGTAATGGGGGTGTAGGGGGGGGTGTAATGGGGGTGTAGGGGGGGTGTAATGGGGGTGTAGTGGGGGGGTGCAGTGAGGGGGGGTGTAATGGGGGTGCAGTGAGGGGGGGTGTAATGGGGGTGTAGTGGGGGGGTGTAATGGGGGTGTAGTGGGGGTGTAGTGGGGGGGTGCAGTGAGGGGGGGTGTAATGGGGGTGCAGCGAGGGGGGGTGTAATGGGGGTGTAGTGGGGGGGTGTAATGGGGGTGTAGTGGGGGGGTGTAACGGGGGTGTAGGGGGGGTGTAACGGGGGTGTAGTGGGGGGGTGTAATGGGGGTGCAGTGAGGGGGGGTGTAATGGGGGTGTAGTGGGGGGGTGTAATGGGGGTGTAGTGGGGGGGTGTAACGGGGGTGTAGGGGGGGTGTAATGGGGGGGTGTAATGGGGGTGTAGGGGGGGGTGTAATGGGGGTGTAGGGGGGTGTAATGGGGGGGTGTAACGGGGGTGTAGGGGGGGTGTAACGGGGGTGTAGTGGGGGGGTGTAATGGGGGTGCAGTGAGGGGGGGTGTAATGGGGGTGTAGTGGGGGGGTGTAACGGGGATATACTGTGAGGGGGTGTAATGGGGGTGTAGTGGGGTGTGTCCCCCCAGAATCTGACCCCCCCCCCCATTTTTACCTCCCCAGCCCCCCCCCAGCCCCCGCTGGCCGCCCCCCCCCGGCCCCCTGCGCCCCCCACACCCACCTGATGTTTGAGATGGGGTGGGGGGGTCCCCAACCCCCTGTTGGGGGGGGGGTTCAATGATGGCTCCTTTGTCCAGCTTGGGGGTCCACAAGGACGGAGTGGGGGTGTAATGGGGGTGTAGTGGGGGGGTGCAGTGAGGGGGGGTGTAATGGGGGTGTAGTGGGGGGGGTGTAATGGGGGTGTAGAGGGGGGGGTGTAACGGGGGTGTACTGGGAGGGGGTGTAATGGGGGTGTAATGGGGTGTGTCCCCCCAGAATCTGACCCCCCCCCATTTTTACCTCCCCAGACCCCCCCCAGCCCCCGCCGGCCGCCCCCCCCCGGCCCCCTGTGCCCCCCACACCCACCTGATGTTCCTCAAGACCCACAAGACGGGGGGCAGCAGCGTGGTGAACCTGCTGCACCGCTTCGGGGAGTCCCGGGGGCTGCGCTTCGCCCTCCCCCACCGCTACCAGTTCGGGTACCCCAACTCCTTCCGGGCCGACAGGGTTAAGGGGTACCGGCCCGGGGGGCCCCCCTTCGATGTCCTCTGTCACCACATGCGCTTCAACCTCACCGAGGTACGGGGGGGGGGTTTGGGGGGTGGGGGGGGGACATGGAAATTGAGGGGGACAAGGTGGTTTGGGGGGGACATGGAAATTGGGGGGGACATGGCGGTTGGGGGGACATGGAAATCGGGGGGGACATGGCAGTTGGGGGGGACATGGAAATTGGGGGGGACATAGAAATTGGGAGGGACATGGTGGGTTGGGGGGGACAGGGTGGGTTGGGGGGGACATGGCAGTTGGGGGGGACATGGAAATTGGGGGGGGACACAGTGGTTTGGGGAGACAGGGTGGTTTGTGGGGGATATGGCAGTTGGGGGGGACATGGCAGTTGGGGGGGACACGGTGGTTTGGGGGAGACACAGTGGTTTGGTGTCCCCCAAATGCCCCCCCAACCACTTCCACATCCCCCCAACCCCCTTGTCACCCCATCTACTGCCCCCCATCTCCTCCAGATGTCCCCTAAATGCCCCCCAACCCCCTTTGTCCCCTCCCCCGCTGTCCCCCCCCTCACACCGGTGTCCCCCCCCCTGCTGTCCCCCCCCTCACACCGGTGTCCCCCCCCTGCTGTCCCCCCCAGGTGCAGAAGCTGATGCCCAAGGACACGTTTTACTTCTCCATCCTGCGGGACCCGGGCTTTTTGGGCGAATCCGCCTTCGTTTATTACCGGGGGGTGGCGCCGGCGTTTCACCGCGCCCCGTCCCTGGCGGCGTTTTTAACCTCCCCCCACCTCTATTATCACCCCCAAACCCGGGGTAACCACTACGCCCGGAACTTGCAGTGGTTCGATCTGGGGTTACCGGGCCCGGGGGAGAACCAAAGCATCGAGAAAACCTTAAATCAATTAGAGCAGACTTTTAATTTGATGTTAATTACGGAGTATTTCGACGAGTCCCTGGTGCTGCTCCGGGACGCCCTCTGCTGGCGGGACGAGGATTTGCTGCTTTTTACCCAAAACCAACGTTTTGTCGGGAAAAAAACCCCGATTTCGGCTTCCCAACGGGATCAGTTCCGGGCCTGGAACGATTTGGACTGGATCCTCTACAGCCACTTCAACCGGTCCCTCTGGCGCCGCCTGGAAGCCTACGGCGCCGCCCGGCTGCGGAGCGAGGTGGCCCGGTTACGGCACCGCCGCGCCGCCGGGGCTCGCCGGTGCCTGCAGGGAGGGGGCCCGGTCCCGGCTCAGCTCATCGTGGATGGGCACCTGCGGCCGTTCCAGCCCCCGGGGGGGCGGGCGCAGATTTTGGGGTACGCGCTGCGGGCGGGGTTACCCCCCGGGGAGCGGCAGCGCTGCGCTCGCCTGGCCACGCCTGAGCTGCAGTACAAGGACATCCTGGACCGCCGGCAGTTCGGGGGGGGCAATGGGTCCTCGGGGGGTGGGGGGGGGCAGTGAGGGGCACCCCAAAACGGGGGGCACCCCAAAACGAGGGGCTTACATCGACCTCGTGCTGCTGGAGCTCAGCCCTGCTCGCAGGTCGAGCCCCTGGAGCTCGCCCCCCCCCCCTTATGGTACCACTCTGTGCCTCAGTTTACCTGGGCTGGGTAATGCCCCCCCTCCACTCATGGTACACCCCTGTGCCTCAGTTTACCTGGGCTGAGTAATGCCCCCTCCCCTACTCATGGTACCATCCTGTGCCTCAGTTTACCTAGACCACTTAATGCCCCCCCTCAACATACCACTCTGTGCCTCAGTTTACCTGGGTTGGGCAATGTGTCGTCCCCCCTCCATGCCTCAGTTTACCTGGGCCAGGTAATGCTCTTCCCCCCCCTCATGGTACCACTCTGTGCCTCAGTTTACCTGGGCTGGGTAATGCCCCCCTGTGCCTCAGTTTACCTGGGCCAGGTAATGATGCAACCCCCCCCCCCACATGGTACCACCTTGTGCCTCAATTTACCTGGGCCAGTTAATACCCCCCTGCCCCCCAACATGGTACATCCCGGTGCCTCAGCTTACCGGGGCCAGGTAATGCCCCCCTCCGCCCCCCCACCATGGTACATCCCGGTGCCTCAGCTTACCGGGGCCAGGTAATGCCCCCCTCCGCCCCCCCAACATGGTACATCCCGGTTTACCGGGGCCCGGTAATAGGCCCCATTGTGGGACGACGCTGCTTCAGGCCCCGCCCAATCAAGACGCTCTTTATGGTAACCATGGCAATAAAGAACTGGAATCGGACTGTTGATTGGCTGTTGGTGCTGTCAATCACTTCGCGGGAACCTATCACGTAGCTAGAAACGGCAGTCTCGCTCATTCGCCGCTGTGATTGGTTCTCCTCTGTGTAAAAGGCGGGAGTAATCGATGCGCTCGGTGCTCGGCTCCGCGTCCTGCGTGCGCCTCTCCCAGCTACGTCCGCTGGTTCCGGAAGCGCCGCGCGGAGCCGGTCCCGGTTCCCCCCTCCTCTCCCTCCCCCATCCCCTCCGGTATCCCCCGGCCCGGAACCCGCCGGTGCCCCCCCCATCCCCCCCAGCATCACCCCCCCGGGACCTTTCTACCTTCCCCGGTTTCTCCCGGTACAACCGGGCCTGCCCCGGTGCCGGTTCCCCGGTCCAGTCCCTCCCCCGGCATCCCCCGGCCCGGAACCCGCCAGTCCCCCCTCTGGCATCACCCCCCGGGACCGTTCCCCCTCCCCCGGTAAAACCGGGCCCACCCCAATCCCGGTTCCCCGGTATCCCGCGGCCCGGAACCCCCCGGTGCCCCCCCCCCCACCCCGTTCCCCCTGAGACCCTTCTACCTCCCCCGGTACAACCGGTCCCATAGCGGTCCCTGGGTCCATCCCTTACCTCGGTCCCCCCTCCCGGTTCCCCCTCCTCCGGTCCAACCGGGCCCATCCCGGTGCCTGGGTCCATCCGTTACCCCGGTTCCCCCTCCCGGTTCCCGGTGCCCATGGAATCCCAGTGCGATTACTTCATGTACTTCCCGGCGGTTCCTTTTGCCGCCCGGGAGCTACTGACCGGGGAACCGGGGCGTTACCGGGCGCTCCCCCGGCGGAACCACCTCTATTTGGGTGAAACCGTTCGGTTTCTTTTAGTTCTCCGGTGCCGTCCCGGTACCACCGGGAGCGGGGGGTCAGATCGGTCCCCTTGGACCGAGCTGGCGGCGTCACTGGCCGCTCTGGCCAGTGTCAGCCCCGGGGGCACCGAGAGCGGCGGGGACCGGGATGGGGACGGGGAACCGGATGGGAGCGGGGGCGGGGGGGGAGGGGTCGCACCGGAAAGCGGCGTCTTCCGGGATTGCCGAGCTCTGCTGACCCACGGCCGGGGACCCCCGGGGAGAGCAGCGGCGGGGGTGGGTGACAACGGGGACAGGGGGGGACAATGGGGACAGGGGGGCATGGGGGGATGTGGGGACATGGGGGACAGAAGGGGATGTGGGGGGACATGGGGGGATGTGAGGGGACGTGGGGACAAAGGGGGAATGAGGGGGACAGGGGGGACATGGGGGGACATGAGGGGACATGGGAGATGTGGGGGGACATGGAGGACAGGGGGGGACATGGGGGGATGAGGGGGACATGCGGGGACAGTGGGGGACATGAGGGACGTGGGGAGACATGGGGGGACATGGAGGACAGGGGGGGATATAGGGGGATGTGGGGACATGGGGGGACATGAGGGGACATGGGGGGACGGGGGGGGATGAGGGGGACAGGGGGGGACATGGGGGGATGTGGGGAGATGGGGGACAGGGGGGGACATGGAGGATGTGGGGGGACATGGGGACAAAGGGGGATGAGGGGGGACATGGGGGGGGGATGGGGAGACATGGGGGGGTGTGGGGACATTGGGGGACATGGGGACAAAGGGGGGGGATGTGGAGGACAGGGGGGGACATGGGGGGACAATGGGGACAAAGGGGGATGAGGGGGGACAAAGGGGGATGAGGGGGGACATGGAGGATGTGGGGGGACATGGGGGGGACACAGGGTGACCCCCAGCCCCGCCGTGTCCCCAGGTCCCCGTGGAGGACCCCATCGTGTGCACAGACGAGGTCATCTTCCCCCTGACCATCTCCCTGGACAGCCTGCCCCCCGGCACCCTCAAGGCCAAGGTGACACCGGGGTGGGGAGGGGACAGCGGGGGACAGCGGGGGGACAGTGTGGGGACACAGGGTGGGGACCTTGGGGACAGCATGGGGACCTTGGGGATCTTGGAGACAGCATGGGGACAGTGTGAGGGCCTTGAGGACAGCGTGGGGACCTTGGGGACAGCAGGGGGGCCTTGGGGACAGCATGGGGACAGCATGGGGACAGCGTGGGGACCTTGGGGGCCTTGGGGACAGGAGATGGGGGCACAATCCTGCTCCTCTCCCCCTCCACCAAAGCCACCTGGGGGGGGTGACAGGGAGAAGCTCAGGGCTGGGCCCAGCCACCATGTGACCCCCCCTGCCACCTCCTCCCCCTGTGTCTCTGCCATCCCCTGTGTCTCTGCTGTCCCCTGGTGTCTCTGCTGTCCCCCTGTGTCTCTGCTGTCCCCTGGGTGTCTCTGCTGTCCCCCTTGTGTCTCTGCCATCCCCTGGGTGTCTCTGCCATCCCCGGGTGTCTCTGCCATCCCCTGGGTGTCTCTGCCATCCCCGGGTGTCTCTGCCATCCCCCTGTGTCTCTGCTGTCCCTGGTGTCTCTGCTGTCCCTGGTGTCTCTGCCATCCCCTGGTGTCTCTGGTGTCCCCTTTGTGTCTCTGCTGTCCCTGGGGTGTCTCTGCCATCCCCTGGGTGTCTCTGCCATCCCCTGTGTCTCTGCTGTCCCTGGGGTGTCTCTGCCATCCCCCTGTGTCTCTGCCATCCCCTGGTGTCTCTGCTGTCCCTGGTGTCTCTGCCATCCCCTGGTGTCTCTGGTGTCCCCTTTGTGTCTCTGCTGTCCCTGGGGTGTCTCTGCCATCCCCTGGGTGTCTCTGCCATCCCCTGTGTCTCTGCTGTCCCTGGGGTGTCTCTGCCATCCCCGGGTGTCTCTGCCATCCCCCTGTGTCTCTGCTGTCCCTGGTGTCTCTGCTGTCCCTGGTGTCTCTGCCATCCCCCTGTGTCTCTGCCGTCCCCGGGGTGTCTCTGCCGTCCCCTGGGTGTCTCTGCTGTCCCCCCTGTGTCTCTGCCATCCCCTGTGTCTCTGCTGTCCCCTGGGTGTCTCTGCCATCCCCTGGGTGTCTCTGCTGTCCCCCCTGTGTCTCTGCTGTCCCCCTGTGTCTCTGCTGTCCCCCTGTGTCTCTGCTGTCCCCTGGTGTCTCTGCCATCCCCCTGTGTCTCTGCTGTCCCCTGGTGTCTCTGCCATCCCCTGGTGTCTCTGCCATCCCCCTGTGTCTCTGCTGTCCCCCTGGTGTCTCTGCCGTCCCCGGTGTCTCTGCTGTCCCCTGTGTCTCTGCCGTCCCCCTGTGTCTCTGCTGTCCCCTGGGTGTCTCTGCTGTCCCCTGGGTGTCTCTGCTGTCCCCCTGTGTCTCTGCTGTCCCCCTGTGTCTCTGCCATCCCCTGGGTGTCTCTGCTGTCCCCTGGGTGTCTCTGCTGTCCCCTGGTGTCTCTGCCATCCCCCTGTGTCTCTGCCATCCCCGGTGTCTCTGCTGTCCCCAGATCGTGGTGACAGTCTGGAGGAGGGACACGGAGCCGCCGGAGCTGCGGGACGGTGCCGGGTACCTGGGGCTGCTCCAGAGCCGGGCGCCCGCCCTCGTCTTCCGCCAGGAGCAGGGAGCCTTCAAGGCCCAGGGTAGGACCTGTCCCCTCAGTGTCACCTCAGGGGTGTCCCCTCAGTGTCACCTCACCCCCCTGGCTGTCCCCTGTCCCCGCAGTGAGCACCTTGCTGACGGTGTTGCCACCCCCGGTCGTGCGGTGCCGGCAGCTGACGGTGTCCGGGAAGTACCTGACGGTGCTCAAAGGTGACAGGGGACAGGGGGGGGACAGGGGGGGGACAGGGGTGGGGACAGGGGGGGCTGGGGTGGGGACAGGGGTGGGGACAGGGGTGGCTGGGGACAGGGTGGGGACAGGGGTGGGGACAGGGGTCCTGGGGTGGGGACAGGGGGGGCTGGGGACAGGGTGGGGACAGGGGTCCTGGGGTGGGGACAGGGGTAGGGACAGGGGTGGCTGGGATGGGGAAAGGGGTGGGGACAGGGGTGGCTTGGATGGGGACAGGGGTGGGGACAGGGGTCCTGGGGTGGGGACAGGGGTGGGGACAGGGGTGAGGACAGTGATGGGGACAGGGGTGGGGACAGGGGTCCTGGGGTGGGGACAGGGGTGGCTGGGGACAGGGTGGGGACAGGGGTGGGGACAGGGGTCCTGGGGTGGGGACAGGGGTTGGGACAGGGGTCCTGGGGTGGGGACAGGGGTGGGGACAGGGGTGGGGACAGGGGTCCTGGGGTGGGGACAGGGGTGGGGACAGTGGTGGGGACAGGGGTCCTGGGGTGGGGACAGGGGTGGGGACAGGGGTCCTGGGGTGGGGACAGGGGTGGGGACAGGGGTGGGGACAGGGGTCCTGGGGTGGGGACAGGGTGGGGACAGGGGTGGGGACAGGGGTCCTGGGGTGGGGACGGGGTGGGGACAGGGGTGGGGACAGGGGTCCTGGGGTGGGGACAGTGGTGGGGACAGGGGTCCTGGGGTGGGGACAGGGGTGGGGACAGGGGTCCTGGGGTGGGGACAGTGGTGGGGACAGGGGTGGGGACAGTGGTCCTGGGACCAGGGTGCTGCTGGTGCCATTTCCAAGGTGACTCCAGCAGAGCAGCAGAGACCGGGACAGGGGACAACGTGACCCAAAGCACTGATGGGCAGTGACCATGCCAATGTCCCCTGTGGTGCTGTCCCTGTCCCCTGCTGTCCCCTGGTGTCCCCTGCTGTCCCCCAGTGCTCAATGGGTGCTCCCAGGAGGAGATCTCCCTGTGGGACGTCCAGGTGCTGCCCAACTTCAACGCCAGTTACCTGCCCGTGCTGCCCGACGGCTCCGTGCTGCTGCTGGACGACGTCTGGTGAGGCCAGGGGACAGCCTGGGGACAGCCTGGGGACAGCCTGGGGACACTCCCTGCCTGGGGACAGCCTGGGGGCAGCCTGGGGACAGCCCCCTGCCTGGGGACAGCCTGGGGACAGCCTGGGGACAGCCTGGGGACAGCCTGGGGACACTCCCTGCCTGGGGACAGCCTGGGGACAGCCTGGGGACAGCCTGGGGACACTCCCTGCCTGGGGACAGCCTGGGGACAGCCTGGGGACAGCCTGGGGACACTCCCTGCTTGGGGACAGCCTGGGGACAGCCTGGGGACAGCCTGGGGACACTCCCTGCCTGGGGACACTCCCTGCCTGGGGACAGCCTGGGGACAGCCTGGGGACACTCCCTGCCTGGGGACAGCCTGGGGACAGCCTGGGGACGCTCCCTGCCTGGGGACAGCCTGGGGACAGCTCCCTGCCTGGGGACAGCCTGGGGACAGCCTGGGGACAGCTCCCTGCCTGGGGACAGCCTGGGGACACTCCCTGCCTGGGGACAGCCTGGGGACAGCCTGGGGACAGCCTGGGGACACTCCCTGCCTGGGGACAGCCTGGGGACAGCCTGGGGACAGCCTGGGGACAGCTCCCTGCTTGGGGACAGCCTGGGGACAGCCTGGGGATAGCCTGGGGACAGCCTGGGGACACTCCCTGCCTGGGGACAGCCTGGGGACAGCCTGGGGACAGCCCCCTGCCTGGGGACAGCCTGGGGCAGACTCCCTGCCTGGGGACAGCCTGGGGACACTCCCTGCCTGGGGACAGCCTGGGGACAGCCTGGGCACAGCCTGGGGACAGCCTGGGGACAGCCTGGGGACACTCCCTGCCTGGGGACAGCCTGGGGACAGCCTGGGGACAGCTCCCTGCTTGGGGACAGCCTGGGGACAGCCTGGGGACAGCCTGGGGACACTCCCTGCCTGGGGACAGCCTGGGGACAGCCTGGGGACAGCCTGGGGACAGCCTGGGGACACTCCCTGCCTGGGGACAGCCTGGGGACACCTCCCTGCCTGGGGACAGCCTGGGGACAGCCTGGGGACAGCTCCCTGCTTGGGGACAGCTTGGGGACAGCTTAGGGACACCTCCCTGCCTGGGGACATCTCACTTTGTTGGGGACATCTCCCTGCTTGGGGACAGCTCCCTTTCTTGGGGACAGCTCCCTTCTTGGGGACACCTTTCATTGTTTTCCTTGTCCCCTCCTCATTTTCCTGTCCCCACACCTCTGTCCCCACAGCCACCACTCCGGGGAGGTCCCTGTGGGGGCCTTTTGTCGCCTGGCTGCCACCAGCTCGTCCTGTCCCTGTGCCCTCAGCGCCCTCGAGGAGCAGAACTTCCTCTTCCAGCTCCAAGCCCCTGAGAGACCCCCCGAGGACACCAAGGAGGTGAGGGGACACCAGGGAGGTGAGGGGACACCAGGGAGGTGAGGGGACACCAGGGAGGGGACCCTCAGGGCTGGCAGAGCAGGGGACACGTTGGGGGTGATCCCCACCCTGATGCCACCAGACACCAGGGGACACCCCCTAAGTTGGGTGACGTTGTCTGGGTCAGGGTGAGGGGTCACCACCGTCCCTGAGGGATGGTGTCCTTGTTGTCACCTGGGTGGGGACAGCAGAATCCACCCTGGTTGGGACATGGGGACACTGTGGGGCACCCCTGATGGCACCAGACACCAGGGGACACCCCCTAAGTTGGGTCAGGATGAGAGGTCACCACTGTCCTGGTTGGTGGCCTGAGGGATGGTGTCCTTGTCCAAGGGGTGTCCTTGTCCAAGGTGTGTCCTTGTTGTCACCTGGGTGGGGACAGCAGAGTCCACCCTGGCTGGGACATGGGGACACTGTGGGGCCTCATCTTGGTTGGGTTCCTGGGGTGTTTGTCTTTGCTGGGGAGCCTGAGGGGGGGTTGTGTGGTGACATTGGGGACTGTCCTTGTTGGGAGCAGTGGTGACAAGGACAATCTCTGACCTGGGGTGTCCCCAACCAGGGCTTGGAGGTGCCACTGGTGGCCGTGATCCAGTGGTCAACACCAAAACTGCCCTTCACCAGCAGCATCTACACCCACTACCGGTGAGTGGCCTCGCTGTCCCCTCTGTCCCCACGTGGACAGGGACCCCCAGATCCTCCAGTGAGTGGCCTCGGTGTCCCCTCTGTCCCCAAGTGCACAGGGACCCCCAGATCCTCCAGTGAGTGGCCTCGCTGTCCCCTCTGTCCCCAAGTGCACAGGGACCCCCAGATCCTCCAGTGAGTGGCCTTGATGTCCCCTTTGTCCCCACGTGCACAGGGACCCCCAGATCCTCCAGTGAGTGGCCTTGATGTCCCTTTGTCCCCAAGTGGACAGGGACCCCCAGATCCTCCAGTGAGTGGCCTCCATGTCCCCTTTGTCCCCAAGTGCACAGGGACCCCCAGATCCTCCAGTGAGTGGCCTCGCTGTCCCCTCTGTCCCCAAGTGCACAGGGACCCCCAGATCCTCCAGTGAGTGTCCTTGATGTCCCCTCTGTCCCCAAGTGCACAGGGACCCCCAGATCCTCCAGTGAGTGGCCTCGCTGTCCCCTCTGTCCCCAAGTGCACAGGGACCCCCAGATCCTCCAGTGAGTGTCCTCCATGTCCCCCTTGTCCCCAAGTGCACAGGGACCCCCAGATCCTCCAGTGAGTGGCCTCCATGTCCCCTCTGTCCCCACGTGCACAGGGACCCCCAGATCCTCCAGTGAGTGTCCTCGGTGTCCCCTTTGTCCCCAAGTGCACAGGGACCCCCAGATCCTCCAGTGAGTGGCCTCGCTGTCCCCTCTGTCCCCAAGTGCACAGGGACCCCCAGATCCTCCAGTGAGTGGCCTCGGTGTCCCCTTTGTCCCCAAGTGCACAGGGACCCCCAGATCCTCCAGTGAGTGGCCTTGATGTCCCTTTGTCCCCAAGTGGACAGGGACCCCCAGATCCTCCAGTGAGTGGCCTCCATGTCCCCTTTGTCCCCAAGTGCACAGGGACCCCCAGATCCTCCAGTGAGTGGCCTCGCTGTCCCCTCTGTCCCCAAGTGCACAGGGACCCCCAGATCCTCCAGTGTGTGTCTTCCATGTCCCCTTTGTCCCCAAGTGCACAGGGACCCCCCAGATCCTCCAGTGAGTGGCCTCGCTGTCCCCTCTGTCCCCACGTGGACAGGGACCCCCCAGATCCTCCAGTGAGTGGCCTTGATGTCCCCTTTGTCCCCAAGTGCCTGTCCCCACCTCAGGACACCTCTGTCACTTGGCCATGTCCCTGTCCCCCACGTTCTCAGTGCTCCCTGGGGATGTCCCCCCAATCCTCCAGGGCTCCTGGGTGCCTGTCCCCCCCTGCCACCTTCTCCAGGGTTCCTTGGTGACTCCCCCCCTGAGGCCACCCCTGTCACTTGGCCATGTCCCTGTCCCCCATGTCCTCAGTGCTCCATGGGGATGTCCCCCCAATCCCTCCATGGTTCCTTGGTGCCTGTCCCCCCCTGCCACCTTCTCCAGGGCTCCTTGGTCCTTGTCCCCCCCTGCCACCTTCCCCAGGGCTCCTGGGTGCCTGTCCCCCCCTGCCACCTTCCCCAGGGCTCCTGGGTGCCTGTCCCCAGGTTCTCCAGGGTTCCTTGGTCCCTGTCCCCACCTTCTCCAGGGCTCCTGGGTGCCTGTCCCCCCCTTCTCCAGGGTTCCTTGGTGACTCCCCCCCTGAGGCCACCTCTGTCACTTGGCCATGTCCTTGTCCCCCACGTCCTCAGTGCTCCATGGGGATGTCCCACCAATCCTCCAGGGCTCCTTGGTGCCTGTCCCCCCCTGCCACCTTCTCCAGGGTTCCTTGGTCCCTGTCCCCCCCTGCCACCTTCTCCAGGGCTCCTTGGTCCTTGTCCCCCCCTGCCACCTTCCCCAGGGCTCCTTGGTGTCCCCCCTGCCACCTTCTCCAGGGCTCCTGGGTGCCTGTCCCCCCCTGCCACCTTCTCCAGGGCTCCTGGGTGCCTGTCCCCCCCTGCCACCTTCTCCAGGGCTCCTGGGTGCCTGTCCCCCCCTGCCACCTTCTCCAGGGCTCCTGGGTGCCTGTCCCCCCCTGCCACCTTCTCCAGGGCTCCTGGGTGCCTGTCCCCCCCTGCCACCTTCTCCAGGGCTCCTTGGTGCCTGTCCCCCCCTGCCACCTTCTCCAGGGTTCCTTGGTGACTCCCCCCCTGAGGCCACCCCTGTCACTTGGCCATGTCCCTGTCCCCCACGTCCTCAGTGCTCCATGGGGTTGTCCCACCAATCCCTCCAGGGCTCCTTGGTGTCCCCCCAATCCCTCCAGGGCTCCTTGGTGCCTGTCCCCAGGTTCTCCAGGGCTCCTTGGTCCCTGTCCCCAGGGTTCCTTGGTGCCTGTCCCCAGGGTTCCTGGGTCCCTGTCCCCAGGGTTCCTGGGTCCCTGTCCCCACCATCTCCAGGGTTCCTTGGTGCCTGTCCCCAGGGCTCCTTGGTCCCTGTCCCCAGGGTTCCTGGGTCCCTGTCCCCACCATCTCCAGGGTTCCTTGGTGCCTGTCCCCACCTTCTCCAGGGCTCCTTGGTGCCTGTCCCCCCCTGCCACCTTCTCCAGGGCTCCTTGGTGTCCCCCCCTGCCACCTTCCCCAGGGCTCCTTGGTCCCTGTCCCCACTTTCCCCAGGGCTCCTTGGTCCCTGTCCCCACCTTCCCCAGGGCTCCTGGGTGCCTGTCCCCCCCTGCCACCTTCTCCAGGGCTCCTGGGTGCCTGTCCCCAGGGCTCCTTGGTGACTCTCCCCCTGAGGCCACCCCTGTCACTTGGCCATGTCCCTGTCCCCCACGTCCTCAGTGCTCCATGGGGTTGTCCCACCAATCCCTCCAGGGCTCCTTGGTGTCCCCCCAATCCCTCCAGGGCTCCTTGGTCCCTGTCCCCACCTTCTCCAGGGCTCCTGGGTCCCTGTCCCCCCCGCCACCTTCTCCAGGGCTCCTGGGTCCCTGTCCCCACCTTCTCCAGGGCTCCTGGGTGCCTGTCCCCAGGTTCTCCAGGGTCCCTGTCCCCCCCCTGACCCCCCCCGTGTCCCCCCCAGGTTGCCCAGCATCCGCCTGGAGCGGCCGCGCTTCGTGATGACGGCGGCGTGCGAGTCCCCGGTGCGCGCGCGGCAGCGCTTCACCGTCACCTACACCCTCCTGAACGAGCTGCAGGACTTCCTGGCTGTCAGGCTGCTGTGGACCCCCGGGACAGCCACCGCTGGTGGGGACACAGGGGACACCAGCAGGGGACACAGGGGACACAGGGGACACAGGGGACAGCACCTACACCCTCCTGAACGAGCTGCAGGACTTCCTGGCTGTCAGGCTGCTGTGGACCCCCGGGACAGCCACCGCTGGTGGGGACACAGGGGACACAGGGGACACCAGCAGGGGACACAGGGGACACAGGGGACAGCACCTACACCCTCCTGAACGAGCTGCAGGACTTCCTGGCTGTCAGGCTGCTGTGGACCCCCGGGACAGCCACCGCTGGTGGGGACACAGGGGACACAGGGGACACAGGGGACAGCAGGGGACACAGGGGACAGCAGGGGACACAGGGGACACAGGGGACACAGGGGACAGCACCTACACCCTCCTGAACGAGCTGCAGGACTTCCTGGCTGTCAGGCTGCTGTGGACCCCCGGGACAGCCACCGCTGGTGGGGACACAGGGGACACAGGGGACACCAGCAGGGGACACTGGGGACAGCAGGGGACACAGGGGACAGCACCTACACCCTCCTGAACGAGCTGCAGGACTTCCTGGCTGTCAGGCTGCTGTGGACCCCCGGGACAGCCACCGCTGGTGGGGACACAGGGGACACCAGCAGGGGACACAGGGGACACAGGGGACACAGGGGACAGCACCTACACCCTCCTGAACGAGCTGCAGGACTTCCTGGCTGTCAGGCTGCTGTGGACCCCCGGGACAGCCACCGCTGGTGGGGACACAGGGGACACAGGGGACACCAGCAGGGGACACAGGGGACACAGGGGACACAGGGGACAGCACCTGCACCCTCCTGAACGAGCTGCAGGACTTCCTGGCTGTCAGGCTGCTGTGGACCCCCGGGACAGCCACCGCTGGTGGGGACACAGGGGACACAGGGGACACCAGCAGGGGACACAGGGGACAGCAGGGGACACAGGGGACACAGGGGACACAGGGGACAGCACCTACACCCTCCTGAACGAGCTGCAGGACTTCCTGGCTGTCAGGCTGCTGTGGACCCCCGGGACAGCCACCGCTGGTGGGGACACTGGGGACACAGGGGACACCAGCAGGGGACACAGGGGACACAGGGGACAGCACCTACACCCTCCTGAACGAGCTGCAGGACTTCCTGGCTGTCAGGCTGCTGTGGACCCCCGGGACAGCCACCGCTGGTGGGGACACAGGGGACACAGGGGACACCAGCAGGGGACACAGGGGACACAGGGGACAGCAGCAGGGGACACAGGGGACACAGGGGACAGCACCTACACCCTCCTGAACGAGCTGCAGGACTTCCTGGCTGTCAGGCTGCTGTGGACCCCCGGGACAGCCACCGCTGGTGGGGACACAGGGGACACAGGGGACAGCAGCAGGGGACACAGGGGACACAGGGGACAGCACCTACACCCTCCTGAACGAGCTGCAGGACTTCCTGGCTGTCAGGCTGCTGTGGACCCCCGGGACAGCCACCGCTGGTGGGGACACAGGGGACAGCAGCAGGGGACACAGGGGACAGCAGGGGACAGCAGGGGACACAGGGGACACAGGGGACAGCACCTACACCCTCCTGAACGAGCTGCAGGACTTCCTGGCTGTCAGGCTGCTGTGGACCCCCGGGACAGCCACCGCTGGTGGGGACACTGGGGACACAGGGGGGACACACAGGGGACACAGGGGACAGCAGGGACACAGGGGACACAGGGGACACAGGGGACACAGGGGACACAGGGGACAGCAGCAGGGGACACAGGGGACACAGGGGACAGCACCTACACCCTCCTGAACGAGCTGCAGGACTTCCTGGCTGTCAGGCTGCTGTGGACCCCCGGGACAGCCACCGCTGGTGGGGACACAGGGGACAGCAGCAGGGGACACAGGGGACACAGGGGACACAGGGGACACAGGGGACACAGGGGACACCAGCAGGGGACACAGGGGACACAGGGGACACCAGCAGGGGACACAGGGGACAGCACCTACACCCTCCTGAACGAGCTGCAGGACTTCCTGGCTGTCAGGCTGCTGTGGACCCCCGGGACAGCCACCGCTGGTGGGGACACAGGGGACACCAGCAGGGGACACAGGGGACACAGGGGACAGCAGGGGACACAGGGGACAGCACCTACACCCTCCTGAACGAGCTGCAGGACTTCCTGGCTGTCAGGCTGCTGTGGACCCCCGGGACAGCCACCGCTGGTGGGGACACAGGGGACAGCAGCAGGGGACACAGGGGACAGCAGGGGACACAGGGGACACAGGGGACAGCAGCAGGGGACACAGGGGACACCAGCAGGGGGCACAGGGGACACAGGGGACAGCACCTACACCCTCCTGAACGAGCTGCAGGACTTCCTGGCTGTCAGGCTGCTGTGGACCCCCGGGACAGCCACCGCTGGTGGGGACACAGGGGACACAGGGGACACCAGCAGGGGACACAGGGGACACAGGGGACACAGGGGACAGCACCTACACCCTCCTGAACGAGCTGCAGGACTTCCTGGCTGTCAGGCTGCTGTGGACCCCCGGGACAGCCACCGCTGGTGGGGACACAGGGGACAGCAGCAGGGGACACAGGGGACACAGGGGACAGCAGGGGACACAGGGGACACAGGGGACAGCACCTACACCCTCCTGAACGAGCTGCAGGACTTCCTGGCTGTCAGGCTGCTGTGGACCCCCGGGACAGCCACCGCTGGTGGGGACACAGGGGACACAGGGGACAGCAGCAGGGGACACAGGGGACACCAGCAGGGGACACAGGGGACAGCAGCAGGGGACACAGGGGACACAGGGGACACAGGGGACAGCGGGGGAATGAGAGCGGCTGTGGGTGGGGATGGGGGTGAGGGACAAGGGGTGGAGATGTGAGGAGAGCAGGGGAGGTGACCATGGTGGGACAGTGACACCAGGAGGTGTTGGGGTGACCCAGTGACACCCAGGAGGTGTTGGGGGTGACCCAGTGGGACAGTGACACCCAGGAGGTGCTGGAGGTGACAGTGACACCAGGAGATGTTTGGGGTGACCCAGTGGGACAGTGACACCAGGAGGTGCTGGAGGTGACAGTGACACCAGGAGATGTTTGGGGTGACCCAGTGGGACAGTGACACCCAGAAGAGGTTGGAGGTGACCCAGTGACACCCAGGAGGTGCAGGAGGTGACAGTGACACCCAGGAGGTGCTGGGGTGACCCAGTGACACCAGGAGGTGTTGGGGTGGGACAGTGACACCAGGAGGTGTTGGGGTGACCCAGTGACACCAGGAGGTGTTTGGGGTGGGACAGTGACACCAGGAGGTGTTGGGGTGGGACAGTGACACCAGGAGGTGCTGGAGGTGACAGTGACACCAGGAGGTGCTGGAGGTGACCCAGTGACACCCAGGAGGTGCTGGGGTGACCCAGTGACACCCAGGAGGTGTTTGGGGTGACCCAGTGACACCAGGAGGTGTTGGGGTGCGACAGTGACACCCAGGAGGTGTTGGAGGTGACACTGACACCCAGGAGGTGCTGGAGGTGACCAGGTGGGACAGTGACACCCAGGTGGGACAGTGACACCCAGGAGGTGTTGGGGTGGGACAGTGACACCAGGAGGTGTTGGAGGTGACAGTGACACCCAGGAGGTGCTGGGGTGGGACAGTGACACCAGGAGGTGACCAGGTGGGACAGTCATGGGCAGGAGGTGACCAAGTGACCCAGTGACACCAGGAGATGTTTGAGGTGACCCAGTGACACGAGGAGATGTTGAGGTGACCCAGTGACACCAAGAGCCACTGGTGCCACCACCCCTTGCCCCCCAGGGAAGAAGCTGTCCGGGGAGGAGCACAGGGCCACCCAGGCCACCCTGGATGCCATCGTGTGTCACAGCCCCCTGACCAACCTGGGCTGCTCGCGCAAGGGCAGCGCCCGCAGCATCCGCGTCTCCTTCCAGGCCCTCCGCGCCGGCCTCTTCGAGGTGAGGCCACCACCACCACCCCCTTGGGGGGCTCCAGAGCCACCTCAGCCCCCTGGTGCCACCACTCAGTGTCCCCTGTGTGTGTCCCCAGCTGTCCCAGCACATGAAGCTGAAGCTGCAGTTCACGGCCAGCGTCACCACCGGCCCCGGCGAGGCCCGGCCCGGCGCCCGCAGGAGCAGCCCCAGCAGCCCGGCCCTCAGGGACCTGGTGGAGCGGCACCAGGCCGGGCTGGGGAGGTCCCAGTCCTTCTCCCACCAGCAGCCGTCCAGGAGCCACCTCATGAGGTGCGGGGAGGGGACAGGGGGACGTGGCAGGGGGACGTGGCCAGGGGGGGGACGTGGCCAGGGGGGACGTGGCAAGGGGGGGGACATGGCAAGGGGGGACATGTGGGATGAGAAGGGCACGGTGGTGGGATCAGAGTGGGGTTGTGAGGAGCACAAGGGTGATGCCACCACCATGGGGACATGGGGAGGGGACAGCCAGCACCATGGGGACATGGGGAAGGGGGGGACGTGGCCAGAGGGGGGACATGGCAAGGGGGGACATGTGGGATGAGAAGGGCACGGTGGTGGGATCAGAGTGGGGTTGTGAGGAGCACAAGGGTGATGCCACCACCATGGGGACATGGGGAAGGGACAGCCAGCACCATAGGGACATGAGGAGGGGACAGGGGGGACGTGGCAAGGGGGACGTGGCAAGGGGGGACGTGGCCAGGGGGGACGTGGCAATGGGGACATGTGGGATGGGGGAAGGTTGGAGGGGACATGTGGGATGAGAAGGGCACGGTGGTGGGATCAGAGTGGGGTTGTGAGGGACACAAGGGTGATGCCACCACCATGGGGACATGAGGAGGGGACAGGGGGGACGTGGGGTGGGGGATGTGGCTGGGGGGGACGTGGCCAGGGGGGGACATGGCCAGAGGGGGGACACTTGGGATGAGAAGGGCACGGTGGTGGGATCAGAGAGGGGTTGTGAGGGACACAAGGGTGATGCCAGCACCATGGGGACATGAGGAGGGGACAGGGGGGACGTGGCAAGGGGGGACACTTGGGATGAGAAGGGCACGGTGGTGGGATCACAGCAGGGTTGTGAGGAACACAAGGGTGATGCCACCACCATGGGGACATGGGGAGGGGACAGCCAGCACCATGGGGACATGAGGAGGGGACAGCCAGCACCATGGGGACATGAGGAGGGGACAGCCAGGCCTGTGGGGACACAAGGAGGGGACAGAGGGGACATGGCAAGGGGGGACGTGGCCAGGGGGGACGTGGGGTGGGGGACGTGGCAATGGGGGACATGTGGGATGAGAAGGGCACGGTGGTGGGATCAGAGTGGGGTTGTGAGGGAGACAAGGGTGATGCCACCACCATGGGGACATGGGGAGGGGACAGCCAGCACCATGGGGTCATGGGGAGGGGACAGCCACCCCCATGGGGACACCAGAGGTGACCCTGTGGGGACACGAGAAGGGGACATCCACCCCCGTGGGGACACGTGGAGGTGACACAGGGAGCTGACACCTCCCCATGGTGACACAGGGAGGTGACCCAGGGAGGTGACACCCCCCCATGGTGACACAGGGAGGTGACCCAGGGAGGTGATACCCCCCCATGGTGACACAGGGAGGTGACACAGGGAGGTGACCCAGGGAGGTGACACTGGAGGTGACCCAGGGAGGTGACACCCCCCCCCATGGTGACCCAGGGAAGTGACCCAGGGAGCTGACACCCCCCCATGGTGACCCATGGAGGTGACCCAGGGAGGTGACACTGGAGGTGACCCCCCCCGCTGTCCCCCCCAGGTCTGGCAGCGTGATGGAGCGCCGGGCCATCACCCCCCCCGTGGGGTCCCCCGTGGGGCGCCCCCTGCACCTCCCCCCCGAGAGGAACCCCCTGGCCCTGGACAAGATCGCCAAGAGGGAGTGCAAGGTGCTGGTGGTGGAGCCTGTCACGTGACCACGGGGACAGGGGACACGGGGACACGGGGACACCGGGGACAGTGTCCTGCTGCAGGGGGACAAAGGGGGGGAGGGGCTGGGGGGGTGCTGGGGACAATGGGGGGGGGGGGGGTCCATGTCCCCACATCCCTGCTGCTTCATTGGGACTGGAATGGGGGGGGGGTGGGGGTTGGGGACAGCAATGGGGACATCAATGGGGACACCAGTTTGTCCCCAAGCTGGGGAGGGAGGTGACAATGCTCTGGGGACAATGGGGGGGGTGCTGGGGACAAGTTGGGGGGGGGGTCCATGTCCCCACACTCCCTGCTGCTTCATTGGGACTGGAATAGGGGGGTAAGGGGGAGTTGGGGACACCCATGGGGACACCAGTTTGTCCCCAAGGAGGTGACAATGCTCTGGGGACAATGTGGGGGGGGATGGGTGGGTGGGGGGTGTTGGGGACAAGGGGGGGGTCCATGTCCCCACACTCCCTGCTGCTTCATTGGGGCTGGAATGGGGGGGTAAGGGGGGGTTGGGGACACCCATGGGGACACCAGTTTGTCCCCAAGGAGGTGACAATGCTCTGGGGACAATGGGGGGGGTGTTGGGGACAAGGGGGGGGTGGGGGTGACAGGGTTTGGGGGGGGGGTCCATGTCCCCACACTCCCTGCTGCTTCAGTGGGACATGAATGTGCCATGGGGGGGGGATTTGGGGACAGCAATGGGGACACCAGTTTGTCCCCAAGGAGGTGACAATGGGGACAGTGGGGGGGGGTCACATCCTGCTGCTGGTCCCAGCTCTGTCCCCACCCCTTTGGGCTGCTTGGGGACACAAGGGACCAAGATCTGTCCCCTTGGGGGACATTTGGGGGGAGGGGGGGAGGGAGGGTTTGGGGACACTGGGGACACTGCCAACCCCCTGTTACCCTGCTGGGACAGGGACATCCCTGTGTCACCTGCTGGAGGTGGCACTGCCATATCTCCCCCCCCACCCTTATTTATTTGTCCCCTCCCTGGCTGCTGCCCCTGCCAATAAAAGCAGTGGCCTGGACTTGGGGACAAGTGTGTCACTTGGGGGGAGGGGACATCGTGGTGACACCCCTGGGGGGCTCCATCCCCCCCTCCCCCCAGGAACCAGACTGGGGGGGACAAAGGGGACACCAGGAGGTCATTTATTGTCTCAACACAGGGACAGGGGACACAGGGGGTGACACTGCAGGGGGTCCCCAAGGGGGGCACTGTGTGGCCTTGGGGACATGGGGGGACAGGAAGGATCGGTCCCCAAGGCTCTGCAGGTGACAGGGACATGAGTGGGTGCTGCTGCAGGACCCTGGGGACATCAGGGAGGAGGGGGACAGTCCCCCCCACCCCTTGGTGACATCAGGGGGACTGTCCCCCACCCCTTGGTGTCACCAGGAGGACTGTCCCTTCCAGTCTTGGTGGCACCAGGGGGACTGTCCCCCACCCCTTGGGGACATCAGAGATGAGGGGGACTGTCCCCTCCCAGCCCCTTGGTGGCACCAGGGGGACTGTCCCCTCCACCCCTTGGTGACATCAGGGATGAGGGACAGTCAGAGATGAGGGGGTGACATCAGAGATGAGGGGGACAGTCCCCTCCAGCCTTGGTGACACCAGGGGGACTGTCCCTTCCAGCCTTGGGGACACCAGGGGGACTGTCCCCCACCCCCTGGGGACACCAGGGGGACTGTCCCCCACCCCTTGGGGACACCAGGGGGACTGTCCCCCCACCCCTTGGTGACATCAGGGGGACTGTCCACCCTCTTGGTGACATCAGGGATGAGGGGGACTGTCCCCTCCAGCCTTGGGGACACCAGGGGGACTGTCCCCTCCACCCCTTGGTGACATCAGGGATGAGGGGGTGGCACCAGGGGGACTGTCCCCCATGCCTTGGGGACACCAGGGGGACTGTCCCCCACCCCTGGTGTCCCCAGGGCCACCCCTCAGACGGTGACAGGCTCCTGGCCCTGGTTCTGTCGCTTCACCACGAAGAGCTTCTGGCCGGAGACGGTGACAAGGAGGGAGTGCTCCCCAAAGACCACTGTGGGGACAGGGTGACAACAGGGACAGGGCCACAGGGCCACCAGGGCCACCAGCCCGAGGACACTGGGGGGGGATGGGGACACCATGGCCACCCTGGGGACAGGGACACCAGAGCCACCTTGGGGACAGGGACACTACCACACCCCAGGGTGGGGACAGGGGATGGTGGAGACACCACCATGGGGACAAGGGTGACCACAGGGACAGGGCCACCAGGGCCACCACCCTGAGGACACTGTGGGGGGGACGGGGACACCAGAGCCCCCCTGGGGATGGGGACATCAGAGCCACCCTGGGGACAGGGCCACCAGGGTGTGGGGACAGCACTGGGGGTGGCGGTGACACCACCATGGGGCCACCATGGTGTTTGAGGGGACATTATGGGGGGGTCACAGCCACCTTAGGGCCACCTCAGGGCCACCATGTGGTGAGGGGACACTTGTCTCGACCCTGGGGACACTCTGGGGGGGGGAGGGGCGGGGGGGTCACCTGAGAGCCGCTTGAAGGGGGGGTCGTGGCCGCGCTGCAGCCGGAAGCCGCAGGCCGTGGCCACCAGCTCGGACAGGACGGTGGCCGTGTGCTCGTCGTTCTCCAGGTCCCCCGCGGACTGGGGGGACAGGGGGGGACAGGGACGGGGGGACACGGGGGGGGGACAGGGACAGGGGGGACATGGGGGGGGGGATAGGGACAGGGGGACATGGGGGGGGGATAGGGACAGGGGGACATGGGGGGGGGGACAGTGACAGGGGGACACAGGGGGACCCCAACATCTCAGCACCCCCAACCCACACTGCACCCCGATATCTGGGTTCTCCTTACACCCACCCATGGGTGTCACCCCCAACCCTGGGACCCCACCCCATGGGTGTCACCCCCACCCTAAGGGTGTCTCCCCCCCCCCATGGGTGTCACCCCCACCCCAGGGTGCCCCCTTACCCTGGGACCCCACTCCATAGGTGTCCCCCCCCCTAAGGGTGTCCCCCCCCCCCACCATGGGTGTCACCCCACCCCATGGGCCTCCCCTCACCTCAGGACCCCACCCCAGGGTGCCCCTACTCCAGGGGTGCCCCCCACCCTAAGGGTGTCCCCCCCCCCACTCCATGGGTCCCCCCCACCCCAGGGTGCCCCCACCCCATGGGTGTCCCCCCACCCTAAGGGTGTCGCCCCCCACCCCATGGGTGTCACCCCCACCCCATAGGTGCCCCCCCCACCCTATGGGTGTCACCCCCACCCCATAGGTGCCCCCCCCACCCCATGGGTGTCACCCCCACCCTAAGGGTGTGTGTGTCCCCCCCACCATGGGTGCCCCCCACCCCATAGGTGCCCCCCCACCCCAGGGTGCCCCCCCACCCCGGGACCCCACCCCATAGGTGCCCCCCCCACCCCAGGGTGTTCCCCCCACCCCGGGACCCCACCCCATAGGTGCCCCCCCCACCCCAGGGTGTTCCCCCCACCCCGGGACCCCACCCCATAGGTGCCCCCCCCACCCCAGGGTGCCCCCACCCCAGGGTGCCCCCCACTCCAGGGTGCCCCCCACCCCAGGGTGCCCCCACTCCAGGGTGCCCCCCACCCCAGGGTGCCCCCACCCCAGGGTGCCCCCACCCCAGGGTGCCCCCCGCTCACCGCCAGCACGGCCCCGTCGCTGATCACCAGGTAGCCCAACTGGTCCGGGACCCGCTCCAGGCCCTGGGTCAGCGCCGTGGCCTGGGGGGGGTCGGGGTGGGGGTCGGGGTGGGGGTCGGGGTGGGGGTCAGGGTGGGGGTCGGGGTGGGGGTCAGGGTGGGGGGCACCCATCAGCACCCACTGGCCCCCAACCCCCCCAGTTCCCCAGTCTCTCCTCAGTCCCCACCAGTTTCCCCTCCCAGTCCCTCCCAGTTCCCTTCATTTCCCCCCTCCCAGTGCTCCCCAGTGCTCCCAGTTCCCCCCTCCCAGTGCACCCCATTCCCCACTCCCAGTTCCCCCCAGTTCCCCCCTCCCAGTGCACCCAGTGCTCCCAGTTCCCCCCTCCCAGTGCACCCCATTCCCCACTCCCAGTTCCCCCCAGATCCCCCCTCCCAGTGCTCCCAGTGCTCCCAGTGCTCCCAGTTCCCCCTTCCCAGTCCCCCCAGTTCGTTCCTTCCTCCCAGTCTTCCCAGTTCCCCTCCCAGTTCCCCCCAGATCCTCCATCCCAGTCCCCCCAGTGCTCCCAGTTCCCCCCTCCCAGTCTCTCCCAGTCCCCCCAGTTTCTCTCAGTGCTCCCAGTTCCCCCCTCCCAAGCTCCCCAGTTCCCCCCGGTGCTCCCAGTTCCCCCCGGTGCTCCCAGTCCCCCCGGTGCTCCCAGTCCCCCCAGTCCCTCCCAGTATCTCCCAGTGCTCCCAGTTCCCCCCTCCCAGCGCTCCCAGTCACTCCCAGTCTCTCCCAGTGCTCCCAGTAGCCCCCAGCGCTCACCATGACACCTCTCCGCCGCTCCGGTCAGGTGACAACTCCCTTGGCCCCGCCCCTTCCACCTGATTGGTTCAGAGTCCTGTCAGTCATCAGGCCCCGCCCCTCAGCGCGTGCCACAGGGCCCCGCCCCCCCACCGGCCTGTCCACCAATCAGAGCCGCTCCGGTGAGCACGTGGCGCTGAGGGGCGGGGCCAAGGGCGTCATCGAGAGACGTCATTGTATAGACCCGCCCAAATCACCCCAAATTCACCCCAAAATCACCCCAAACACCCCCAAAACACCCCAAATCACCCCCAAACACCCTGAACACCCCAAAACACCCCAAACCCACCCCAAATCACCCCAAAATCACCCCAAAACACCCCCAAAACACCCCAAATCACCCCCGAACACCCCAAAATCACCTCAAAACACCCCAAATTACTCAAAAACACTCAAAACACCCCAAAACACCCCAAATCACCCCCAAAACACCCCAAAACCAGACCAAAACACCCCAAAACACCCCAAACCCACCCCAAATCACCACAAAACACCCCAAGTCACCACAAAACACCCCAAATCACCCCAAATCACCCCAAAACCACCCCAAAACACACCCAAAACAGCCCCAAAAGACCCCAAATCACCCTGAAATCATTGCAGCACCCCCAAAACACCCCAAGATCACCCCAAAACACCCCCAAATCACCCCCATCTCCATGTCCCACCACCCCACGTCCCCACCCCATGTCCCACCACCCCATGTCCCACCCCATGTCCTCTCCCCATGTCCCCACCCCATGTCTCATCCCCACGTCCCCACCCCATGTCCCACCACCCCATGTCCCCACCCCATGTCCCACCACCCCATGTCCCCACCACCCCATGTCTCCACCCCACGTCCCCACCCCATGTCCCACCACCCCATGTCCCCACCCCATGTCCCCACCACCCCATGTCCCCACCCCACGTCCCCACCCCATGTCCCCATGTCCCCACCCCATGTCTCACCTCACGTCCCCACCCTCACCCCCCCCCCATCGAGGACAACCCAGAGGTCGGTGGTGACACCCCAAAGCCCCGGAGATGCCCCCACAGGCCCGGCTGAGCCCCATGGGGTGGAGGAGGAGGTCGCTGGCCCCGTCATGGCCACCCTGGACGCTGTCACCTCTGACAGGTGGGTGCTGGCACCCATCCCTTTGTCCCCAGGTTTCACCCCTCCCACCTCTCACCTGTGGCCAAAGGTCTTCAGGTGACCCCTCCTCCTCCTCCTCCTCCTCCTCCCCCTCCTCCTCCTCCCCCTCCTCCTCCTCCTCCTCCTCCTCCTCCTCCTCCTCCTCCTCCTCCTCCTCCTCCCATTCCCTCTTCACCGACCGTTGGTGGTGGATCCACCAAGTCAAGATCCACCAAAGTCAAGATCCAACCCCACCCCAAAAACCCCCAAAACCCCAAAGCTTGGAGAAATGTGGGGTCGTCTCTGGGGGGCTTTGGCCCTGGTCTTCATCTGCTTCTTGGTCACCGTCACAGGTGGGTTCCCTTGGTCTGTGGGACCAGCCAAGCCCACCTCTTGGAGCTTCATCTTTGGGGGGGCAACATGGAGGGCTTGGCAGGGAGGTGGGACCAGGGGGGTTCTGAGGTCCTTGGGTCTTTGGAAGGGGAGTCCATGGGTCTGTGGAAGGGGGGTCCATGGGTCTTTGGAGGGGTCCATGGGTCTGTGGGGAGGGTCCATGGGTCTTTGTAGGTCCATGGGTCTTTGGAGGTCCATGGGTCTTTGGAGGGGTCCATGGGTCTTTGTAGGTCCATGGGTCCTTGGAGGGGTCCATGGGTCTTTGAGGAGGGTCCATGGGTCTTTGGAGGGGTCCATGGGTCTTTGGAGGGGTCCATGGGTCTGTGGGGAGGGTCCATGGGTCTGTGGAGGGGTCCATGGGTCTTTGGGGAGGGTCCATGGGTCTTTGAGGAGGGTCCATGGGTCTTTGGAGGGGTCCATGGGTCTTTAGAGGGGTCCTTGGGTCTTTGGGGAGGGTCCATGGGTCTGTGGGGAGGGTCCTTGGGTCTTTGAGGGGGTCCATGGGTCTTTGAGGGGTCCATGGGTCTTTGGAGAGGGTCCATGGGTCGTTGGAGGGGTCCATGGGTCTGTGGAGGTCCATGGGTCTTTGGAGGGGTCCATGGGTCTGTGGGGAGGGTCCATGGGTCTTTGGAGGGGTCCATGGGTCTTTGGAGGTCCATGGGTCTTTGGGGGGGTCCATGGGTCTTTGGGGGGGTCCATGGGTCATTGGAGGGGTCCATGGGTCTGTGGAGGGGTCCATGGGTCTGTGGGGAGGGTCCATGGGTCTGTGGAGGGGTCCATGGGTCTTTGGGGAGGGTCCATGGGTCTGTGGAGGGTCCATGGGTCTGTGGAGGGTCCATGGGTCTTTGGAGGGGTCCATGGGTCTGTGGAGGGGTCCATGGGTCTTTGTAGGTCCTTGGGTCTTTGGAGGGTCCTTGGGTCTTTGTAGGTCCTTGGGTCTTTGGAGGGGTCCATGGGTCTTTGGAGGGGTCCATGGGTCTTTGAGGAGGGTCCATGGGTCTGTGGAGGGGTCCATGGGTCTGTGGAGGGGTCCTTGGGTCGTTGGAGGGGTCCATGGGTCTGTGGGGAGGGTCCTTGGGTCTGTGGAGGGGTCCATGGGTCTTTGGAGGTCCATGGGGCTGTGGAAGGTCCATGGGTCTTTGGAGGGGTCCATGGGGCTGTGGAGGGGTCCATGGGTCTGTGGGGAGGGTCCATGGGTCTTTGGGGAGGGTCCATGGGTCTTTGGAGGGGTCCATGGGTCTGTGGAGGGTCCATGGGTCTCTGGGGAGGGTCCTTGGGTCTGTGGGGAGGGTCCATGGGTCTTTGGGGAGGGTCCATGGGTCTTTGGAGGTCCATGGGTCTGTGGGGAGGGTCCATGGGTCTGTGGGGAGGGTCCATGGGTCTTTGGAGGTCCATGGGGCTGTGGAAGGTCCATGGGTCTTTGGAGGGGTCCATGGGTCTTTGGAGGGGTCCATGGGTCTGTGGGGAGGGTCCATGGGTCTGTGGAGGGGTCCATGGGTCTTTGGAGGTCCATGGGTCTTTGGGGAGGGTCCATGGGTCCTTGGAGGGGTCCATGGGTCTTTGGAGGGGTCCATGGGTCTGTGGGGAGGGTCCATGGGTCTTTGGAGGGTCCATGGGTCTGTGGGGACCCACCTGGAGGTCCTGGGGGGGGCTGAGGACCATGGCTGTGTGTAACCACCAGAACATGGGGTGAAGATCCCAAACCCCTCTCGTGACCCCCCCATCTCCTGACCCACCCTGTGTAGATGACGGTGGCCACCACGCCCCACGGGACAGGGGCCAACCCCAGAGGCAGAGTCCACCTCCCTCCCAGCTGTGGCACCGGCTCCTCCACCCCTGGGGGGTGAGGGTGGACACCAGGGCTGGGGGCTCTCCAGCAGCCACCAGCAGAAGACCCCCACTGGTCCCAGCGGAGGGGAAGGGACACGCGAGGGTGAGGAGGGCGGTGGAGGTGCAGGAGGGTGGGGGGGCGTCAGGAGAGGAGACACCACCCCCCACCATGACCATGCCCAGATCAACGGGCACCACCAGGACTGTGGGGACCACAAAGGGGTCAGAAGGTACAATGACCACCTCAGAGCCAACCACCACCACAATCATGTCCAGCTCCATGGTCACCACCACAACATCAGGGACCACAAAGGGACCAGGAGACACAGCCACCCCTGAGCCACCCACCACGACTGGGCCCAGCTCTTCTGTCACCTTCTCAACATCAGGGACTACAAAGGGACCAGAAGACACGATGACCACCACTGGGACAGCCACTGTGACCGTGCCCAGCTCCATGGTCACCACCACGGCTTTGAGGACCACAAAGGGGTCAGAAGGTACAACAACCTCAGAGCCAACCACCACCATGACCATGACCATGCCCAGCTCAACCATCACCACCTCAACATCAGGGACCACAAAGGGGTCAGAAGGTACAACAACCACTGAGCCACCCACCACCACGACCGGGCCCAGCTCAATGATCACCACCTTGACCTTGGGGTCCACAAAGGGACCAGGAGATACAACGACCACCTCTGAGCCAACCACCACCACCAGTGTGCCCAGTTCAGTGGTCACCACCTCAACACTGGTGACCACGAAGGGTTCAGGAGACACAACCACCCCTGAGCCAACCACCACTGTGACCATGCCCAGCTCAACAGTTGCCACCACGACTTTGAGGACCACAAAGGGGTCAGGAGATACTACAATGACCACTGAGCCAACCACCTTGACCGTGCCCAGCTCAACAGTCGCCACCTCAACACTGGTGACCACAAAGGGCTCAGAAGGTACCATGACCACCCCTGGGACAGCCACCACTGTGACCATGTCCATGCCCAGCTCAATGGTCACCTTCTCAACACTGGTGACCACGAAAGGATCAGAAGGTTCAACCACCCCCACCCCTGAGCCAACCACCACTGTGACCATGCCCAGCTCAACAGTCACCACCTCAACATCAGGGACCACAAAGGGGTCAGAAGGTGCAATGACCTCCTCTGGGACAGTCAACACTGTGACCATGCCCAGCTCAACAGTCACCACCACGACTCTGAGGACCACAAAGGGGTCAGAAGGTACAACAATGACCACTGAGCCAACCACCATGAGTGTGCCCAGTTCAGTGGTCACCACCTCAACACTGGTGACCATGAAGGGATCAGGAGACACAACCACCTCTGAGCCAACCACCACCACGATCCTGCCCAGCTCCATGGTCACCACCACGACTTTGAGGACCACAAAGGGATCAGAAGGTACAACCACCCCTGAGCCAACCACCACCAGTGTGCCCAGTTCAGTGGTCACCACCTCAACATTGGTGACCACGAAGGGATCAGGAGACACAACAACCTCAGAGCCAACCACCACTGTGATCACACCCAGATCAACAGTTGCCACCACGACTTTGGGGACCACAAAGGGGTCAGGAGATACACTGAGCACCTCTGAGCCAACCACCACCACGAGTGTGCCCAGTTCAGTGGTCACCACCTCAACACTGGTGACCACAAAGGGGTCAGAAGGTTCAACAACCACTGAGCCACCCACCACCACGATCCTGCCCAGCTCTTCTGTCACCTTCTCAACATCAGGGACCACAAAGGGGTCAGAAGGTACGACCACCACTACTGAACCAGCCACCACCATGACCATGCCCAGCTCCATGGTCACCATCTCAACACTGGTGACCACAAAGGCACCAGGAGATACAACAACCACCACCTCAGAGCCACCCACCACCATGACCATGCCCAGCTCAACAGTCACCACCACGACTTTGAGGACCACAAAGGGCTCAGAAGGTACAACCACCCCTGAGCCAACCACCACCACTGTGACCATGCCCAGCTCAACCATCACCACCATGACTCTGGGGACCACAAAGGGGTCAGGAGATACAACAACCACTGAGCCAACCACCTTGACCATGTCCAGCTCCATGGTCACCACCACAACCTTGAGGACCACAAAGGGATCAGGAGACACAACCACCCCTGAGCCAACCACCACCACCATGACCATGCCCAGCTCAACAGTTGCCACCACGACTTTGAGGACCACAAAGGGGTCAGGAGATACTACAATGACTACTGAACCAACCACCACTGTGACCATGACCATGCCCAGCTCAACCATCACCACCTCAACACTGGTGACCACAAAGGGGTCAGAAGGTACCATGACCACCCCTGAGCCAACCACCACCATGACCATGCCCAGCTCAACATTCACCACCACAACTTTGAGGACCACAAAGGGGTCAGAAGGTTCAACCACCCCTGAGCCACCCACCACCATGACCATGCCCAGCTCAACAGTTACCACCTCAACATCAGGGACCATGAAAGTACCAGGAGATACAACCACCACTGAACCAACCACCACTGTGATCACACCCAGCTCAATGGTCACCTCAACAGCAGGGACCACAAAGGGGTCAGAAGGTACCATGACCACCTCAGAGCCAACCACCACCACCAGTGTGCCCAGTTCAGTGGTCACCAGCTCAACATTGGTGACCACAAAGGGTTCAGGAGACACAACCACCCCTGAGCCAACCACCACCATGACCATGCCCAGCTCCATGGTCACCATTTCAACACTGGTGACCACAAAGGCACCAGGAGATACAACAACCACCACCTCAGAGCCACCCACCACCACAATCCTGCCCAGCTCAACCATCACCACCACGACTTTGAGGACCACAAAGGGATCAGGAGATACAACAATGACCACTGAGCCAACCACCATGAGTGTGCCCAGTTCAGTGGTCACCACCACAACACTGGTGACCACAAAGGGTTCAGGAGACACAACCACCACTGAGCCACCCACCACTGTGACCATGCCCAGCTCAACCATCACCATCATGACTTTGGGGACTACAAAGGGACCAGAAGATGCAACGACCACCTCTGAGCCAACCACCACCACCATGACCATGCCCAGTTCAGTGGTCACCACTATGACTTTGGTGACCACAAAGGGATCAGGAGATACAACAACAACCACTGAGCCACCCACCACCACAACTGGGCCCAGTTCAGTGGTCACCACCATGACCTTGGGGTCCACAAAGGGACCAGGAGATACAACGGCCACCCCTGAGCCAACCACCACTGTGACCATGCCCAGCTCCATGGTCACCACCTCAACATCAGGGACCACGAAGGGATCAGGAGACACAACCACCCCTGAGCCAGTCACCACCATGAGCATCTCCAGCTCAATGGTCACCTTCTCAACACTGGTGACCACAAAGGGGTCAGGAGACAGAACCACCCCTGAGCCAACCACCACCACCAGTGTGCCCAGTTCAGTGGTCACCACCTCAACATCAGGGACCACAAAGGGACCAGAAGATATGATCACCTCTGAGCCAACCACCACCACTGTGACCATGCCCAGCTCAATGGTCACCACCTCAACATCAGGGACCACAAAGGGTTCAGGAGACACAACAACGACCACTGAGCCAACCACCACCATGACCATGCCCAGCTCAGTGGTCACCACCATGACTTTGGGGACCACAAAGGGTTCAGAAGGTACCATGACCACCCCTGAGCCACCCACCACCATGATCCTGCCCAGCTCTTCTGTCACCTTCTCAACATCAGGGACCACAAAGGGTTTAGGAGATACAATGACCACCACTGAGCCAACCACCACCATGACCATGCCCAGCTCAATGGTCACCACCACGACATTGATGACCACAAAGGGGTCAGAAGGTACAATGACCACCACTGAGCCACCCACCACCACCAGTGTGCCCAGTTCAGTGGTCACCACCTCAACATTGGTGACCACAAAGGGTTCAGGAGACACAACCACTACTGAGCCACCCACCACTGTGACCATGCCCAGCTCCATGGTCACCATCTCAACACTGGTGACCACAAAGGCACCAGGAGATACAACAACCACCACCACTGAGCCACCCACCACCACTGTGACCATACCCAGCTCAACCATCACCACCACGACTTTGGTGACCACAAAGGGATCAGGAGATACTACAATGACCACTGAGCCAACCACCATGAGTGTGCCCAGTTCAGTGGTCACCACCACAACACTGGTGACCACAAAGGGTTCAGGAGACACAACCACCCCTGAGCCACCCACCACAATCATGTCCAGCTCCATGGTCACCACCACAACATCAGGGACCACAAAGGGACCAGGAGACACAACCACCCCTGAGCCAACCACCACCACCAGTGTGCCCAGTTCAGTGGTCACCACCTCAACACTGGTGACCACAAAGGGGTCAGAAGGTACAACGACCACCCCTGAGCCAACCACCACCACCATGACCATGGCCATGCCCAGCTCAATGGTCACCACCTCAACATCAGGGACCACAAAGGGATCAGGAGATACAATGACCACCTCTGAGCCAACCACCACCACAACTGGGCCCAGTTCAGTGGTCACCACCATGACCTTGGGGTCCACAAAGGGACCAGGAGATACAACGGCCACCCCTGAGCCAACCACCACTGTGACCATGCCCAGCTCCATGGTCACCACCTCAACATCAGGGACCACAAAGGGACCAGAAGATATGACCACCTCTGAGCCAACCAGCACCACTGTGACCATGCCCAGCTCAATGGTCACCACCACGACTTTGAGGACCACAAAGGGATCAGGAGACACAACCACCACTGAGCCACCCACCACTGTGACCATGCCCAGCTCAACCATCACCACCACGACTTTGGGGACCACAAAGGGATCAGAAGGTTCAATGACCACCACTGAGCCACCCACCACCACCAGTGTGCCCAGTTCAGTGGTCACCACCTCAACATCAGGGACCACAGAGGGATCAGGAGACACAACAACCCCTGAGCCAACCACCACTGTGACCATGCCCAGCTCAGTGGTCACCACCATGACTTTGGGGACCACAAAGGTTTCAGAAGGTTCAACCACCACCACTGGGACAGCCACCACCACGAATGGGCCCAGTTCAGTGGTCACCACCTCAACATTGGTGACCACAAAGGGATCAGGAGATACAACCACCCCTGAGCCAACCACCACCATGACCATGCCCAGCTCCATGGTCAGCACCTCAACACTGGTGACCACGAAAGGATCAGAAGGTTCAACCACCCCCACCCCTGAGCCAACCACCACCACTGTGACCATGCCCAGCTCAACAGTCACCACCACAACTCTGAGGACCACGAAGGGGTCAGAAGGTACAATGACAACCCCTGAGCCACCCACCACCACCATGAGTGTGCCCAGCTCAGTGGTCACCACCTCAACATCAGGGACCACAAAGGGTTCAGGAGACACAACAACGACCACTGAGCCAGCCACCACCATGACCATGCCCAGCTCAACCATCACCACCAGGACTTTGGGGACCACGAAGGGATCAGAAGGTTCAACCATCACTGAGCCAACCACCCCTGAGCCACCCACCACCACGACCGGGCCCAGCTCAGTGGTCACCACCTTGACCTTGGGGTCCACAAAGGGACCAGGAGATACAATGACCACCCATGAGCCAACCAGCACCATGAGTGTGCCCAGCTCTTCTGTCACCACCATGGCTTTGGGGACCACAAAGGGGTCAGAAGGTTCAACAACCCCTGAGCCAACCACCACCACGATTGGGCCCAGCTCCACGGTCACTGCCTCAACATCAGGGACGACGAAGGGATCAGGAGGTACAATGACCACCTCTGAGCCAACCACCACTGTGACCGTGCCCAGCTCAATGGTCACCACCATGACATTGGGGACCACAAAGGGGTCAGAAGGTACAACAACCACTGAGCCAGCCACCACCACGATCCTGCCCAGCTCTTCTGTCACCTTCTCAGCATCAGAGACCACAAAGGGACCACAAGATACAACGACCCCCACTGGGACAGTCACTGTGACCGTGCCCAGCTCAATGGTCACCACCTCAACACCGGTGACCACAAAGGGGTCAGGAGACACATTGAGCACCAGTGAGCCAACCACCACCATGACCATGTCCGGCTCAGTGGTCACCACCACGACTTTGGGGACCACCAAGGTGTCAGGTGATACACTGAGCACCTCTAAGCCAGCCACCACCACGATCCTGCCCAGCTCCATGGTCACCTCAACATCAGGGACCACAAAGGGTTCAGGAGACACAACCACCCCTGAGCCAACCACCACTGTGACCATGCCCAGCTCAGTGGTCACCACCATGGCTTTGGGGACCACAAAGGGATCAGAAGGCACAATGACCACCCTTGGGACAGCCACCACCATGAGTGTGCCCAGCTCAACTGTCACCACCTCAGCATCAGGCACCACAAAGGGATCAGGAGATACAATGACCACTGAGCCAACCACCACCACGATTGTGCCCAGCTCAGTGGTCACCATCTCAACATCAGGGACCACAAAGGGATCAGAAGGCACAATGACCACCACTGAGCCAACCACCACCATGATTGGGCCCAGTTCAACGGTCACCTCAACATCAGGGACCACAAGGGGTCCAGGAGACACAACCACGACTGAGCCAACCACCACCATGACCATGCCCAGCTCAATGGTCACCACCACAACTTTGGGGACCACAAAGGGATCAGAGGGTACAACCACCCCTGAGCCAACCAGCACCAGTGTTGTGCCCAGCTCCATGGTCACCACCTCAGCATCAGGGACCACAAAGGGGTCAGAAGGTACCATGACCACCTCAGAGCCAACCACCACCACCAGTGTGCCCAGTTCAGTGGTCAGCACCTCAACACTGGTGACCACGAAAGGATCAGAAGGTTCAACCACCCCCACCCCTGAGCCAACCACCACCACCAGTGTGCCCAGTTCAGTGGTCACCAGCTCAACATCAGGGACCACAAAGGGATCAGGAGATACAACCACCACCAGTGGGACAGTCACCACTGCAACATCAGTGACCATGGAGGGGTCAGGGGACACAATGGCCACCACTGAGCCAACCATGACCATGACCATGCCCAGCTCATCTGTCACCTCCTGGACATCAGAGAGCACAGTGGGATCAGGTGACACAATGGCCACCCCTGAGCCAACCACCACCACGAGTGTGCCCAGCTCAGTGGTCACCACCTCAACATCAGGGACCACAAAGGGATCAGGAGACACAACCACCCCTGAGCCAACCACCACTGTGACCATGCCCAGCTCAACAGTCACCACCACGACTTTGGGGACCACCAAGGTGTCAGGAGATACAACGACCACCCCTGGGACAGCCACCACCATGAGTGTGCCCAGCTCAACAGTCAGCTTCTCCACAGCAGGGACCACGAAGGGATCAGAAGGTTCAACAGCCACCTCAGAGCCAACCACCACAGTTGTGCCCAGCTCCATGGTCACCAGCTCAGCATCAGAGACCACGAAGGGTTCAGGAGACACAACCACCCCTGAGCCAGTCACCACCATGACCATGCCCAGCTCAATGGTCACCACCACAGCTTTGGGGACCACAAAGATGTCAGAAGGTACAACAACAACCTCTGAGCCAACCACCACCACCAGTGTGCCCAGCTCAACAGTCACCACCTTGACACTGGGGACCACAGAGGGATCAGGAGATACAATGACCACCACCAGTGGGACAGTCATCACTGCAACGTCAGTGACCATGGAGGGATCAGGGGACACAATGGCCACCACTGAGCCAACCACCACCATGACCATGACCATGACCATGCCCAGCTCTTCTGTCACCTCCTTGACATCAGAGACCACAAAGGGGTCAGGAGATACAATGGCCACCACTGAGTCAACCACCACCATGACCATGCCAAGCTCTTCTGTCACCTCCTTGACATCTGGCATCACAGAGGGGTCAGGGGTCACATTGGCCACCACTGGGCCAACCATGACCATGACCATGCCAAGCTCAGTTGTCACCTCCTGGACATCAGAGACTACAGAGGGGTCAGGGGACACAATGGCCACCACTGAGCCAACCACCACCATGACCATGACCATGACCATGACCATGCCAAGCTCATCTGTCAGCTCCTGGACATCAGAGACCACTGAAGCATCAGGAGACACAATGACCACCAGCAGTGGGACAGTCACCACTGCAACGTCAGTGACCACAGAGGGATCAGGGGACACATTGGCCACCACAGAGTCAACCACCACCATGACCATGCCAAGCTCTTCTGTCACCTCCTGGACATCAGAGACCACTGAAGCATCTGGGGACACAATGGCCACCACTGGGCCAACCATGACCATGCCAAGCTCAGTTGTCACCTCCTGGACATCAGAGACCACAGAGGGATCAGGGGACACATTGGCCACCACTGAGCCAACCATGACCATGACCATGCCAAGCTCATCTGTCACCCCCTTGACATCAGAGACCACAGAGGGATCAGGGGACATGGTGACCACCACTGAGCCAACCACCACCATGACCATGCCAAGCTCATCTGTCACCTCCTGGACATCAGAGACCACAGAGGGATCAGGGGACACATTGGCCACCACCGAGCCAACCACCACCATGACCATGCCCAGTTCAACAGTCACCACCTTGACCTTGGGGACCACAAAGGGATCAGGAGATACAATGACCACCAGCAGTGGGACAGTCACCACTGCAACATCAGTGACCATGGGGGTATCAGGGGACACATTGGCCACCACTGAGTCAACCATGACCATGACCATGACCATGCCAAGCTCAGTTGTCTCCACCTGGACATCAGAGACCACAGAGGGATCAGGGGACACAATGGCCACTGAGTCAACCACCACCATGACCATGACCATGCCAAGCTCTTCTGTCACCTCCTGGACATCAGAGACCACAGAGGGATCAGGGATCACATTGGCCACCACTGAGCCAACCACCACCATGACCACCACCATGACCATGACCATGCCCAGCTCATCTGTCACCTCCTGGACATCAGAGACCACAGAGGGATCAGGGGACACCTTGGCCACCACCGAGCCAACCATGACCATGCCAAGCTCAGTGGTCTCCACCTGGACATCAGAGACCACAGAGGGATCAGGGGACACAATGGCCACCACTGAGTCAACCACCACCATGACCATGACCATGCCAAGCTCATCTGTCACATCCTTGACATCTGGCATCACAGAGGGGTCAGGGGACACATTGGCCACCACTGAGCCAACCATGACCATGCCAAGCTCTTCTGTCACCTCCTGGACATCAGAGACCACTGAAGCATCAGGGGACACAATGACCACTGAGCCAACCATGACCATGACCATGACCATGCCCATGACCAGCTCCTCTGTCACCTCCTGGACATCAGAGAGCACAGAGGGGTCAGGAGACATGGTGACCACCACTGGGCCAACCACCACCATGACCACGACCATGACCACCACCATGCCAAGCTCTTCTGTCACCTCCTGGACATCAAAGACCACAGAGGCATCAGGTGACACAATGGCCACCACTGAGTCAACCATGACCATGACCACGACCATGACCATGCCAAGCTCTTCTGTCACCCCCTTGACATCAGAGAGCACTGAGGGGTCAGGGATCACAATGGCCACCACTGAGTCAACCATGACCATGCCCAGCTCTTCTGTCACCTCCTGGACATCAGAGACCACTGAAGCATCAGGGGACACAATGGCCACCACTGGGCCAACCACCACCATGACCATGACCATGCCAAGCTCATCTGTCACCCCCTTGACATCAGAGAGCACTGAGGGGTCAGGGATCACAATGGCCACCACCAAGTCAACCATGACCACCACCACCATTACACCCACCACCCCCACCACCACCCCACCCCCAACCACCACCAATCCAGGTGAGTCTTCCCCCTTGGTGGCACCACCCCACCACATCCTTCCCCCTTGACCTTCTACCATGGCCCCAAGACCTCTCCAAGGTCTTCACCTTCTTGGGGTTTCTCCTGATCTTGTCACCCCTGTCTTGGGGTTCTTCTTGCAGGTCAGTGCCAGAACGGGGCCACCTGGGATGGCCTCAAGTGTATCTGCCCTGATGGGTTCTATGGTGTCTTCTGCGAGGTGGCCACGTGCCAGAACGGGGGCACCTGGGTCCAGGGGCGGTGCCAGTGCCCCGAGAACTTCCACGGCCTCGAGTGTCAGTTCGCCAGGGAGAACGTCGAGGTCAGAAATGGTGAGGAACCACCCTGAGATGGGCTGCCCCCCCCACCAGGGGCCACCAACCTGGGAATGGGGCCACCAGCCTGGGCGTGGGGCCACCAACCTGGGACTGGGGCCACCAAACTGGGAGTGGGGCCACCAACCTGGGAGTGGGGCCACCAACATGGGACTGGGGCCACCAACCCGAGAATGGGGCCACCAACATGGGACTGGGGCCACCAGCCTGGGAATGGGGCCACCAACCCGAGAATGGGGCCACCAACCTGGGAATGGGGCCACCAACCTGGGAATGGGACCACCAAACTGGGAATGGGGCCACCAACCTGGGAATGGGGCCACCATGGAGGAACCACCCTGAGATGGGCTGCCCCCCCCACCAGGGGCCACCAACCTGGGCATGGGGCCACCAGCCTGGGACTGGGGCCACCGACCTGGGAATGGGGCCACCAAACTGGGACTGGGGCCACCATGGAGGGACCACCCTGAGATGGGCTGCCCCCCCCACCAGGGGCCACCAACCTGGGAATGGGGCCACCATGAGGGACTGACCTGGGAATGGGGCCACCAACCTGGGACTGGGGCCACCAACCCGAGATTGGGGCCACCATGGAGGGATTTGGGACCACCATGGAGGGATTTGGGGCCACCATGGAGGGATTTGGGCCACCATAGAGGGATGGGGCCACCATGGAGGGACTGGGGCCACCATGAGGGCTTGGGGCCACCATGGAGGGACTGGGGCCACCATGGAGGGATTTGGGGCCACCATGAGGGATTTGGGGCCACCATAGAGGGATTTGGGCCACCATGGAGGGATGGGGCCACCATGGAGGGTTGGGGCCACCATGGAGGGTCCAGCCATGCCCCCCCTGCCCAGGGTTGCCGGGGTGGGGGGTGGGGACCCCCGATCCCGCTGCTCACGGGTCTTCTCCCGCTGGGTGAAGCGAGGGTGAAGGCGACGGTGGAGATGAGGACGAGGGTGGAGAACAGAGACTTCACCGAGGACCTCGGGGACGACTCCTCTGGGGCTTTCCAGGACTTCGAGAAGACCTTCAAGGAGGAGGTCAGGGCTGGGGCACCAACCTCGAGTTGGGGGTGTCCATGGGGTTGTCCAGGTCTCCTCATGGCTCTGCTCTTTGTCTCTCCCAGATGAAGGAGCTTTACAAGAACATCGAGGGCTACCAAGACGTGGTGGTCCAGCAGCTGACGTGAGTGTCCCCCAGGAGCGGGGTGGGGTGGCCCCACGGGCTACTGACCCCTTCCACCCACTCCAGTGGGGTGGTTTGGGGTGGTGGGACCCAGAAATGGTCCATTCCAGGTGATGTTCTCCAAGGGTGGAGCATCCACACCCCTCCAAGCCACGTTCTTGCCCCTGGAGCTCCTCCAGGATGGTCCAACCCCATGGACCACGGTGGCCCAACCCCATGGACCACGGTGGCCCAACCCCATGGACCATGGAGGCCCAACCCCATGGTGGCCCAACCCCATGGACCACGGTGGTCCAACCCCATGGACCATGGTGACCCAACCCCATGGACCATGGTGGTCCAACCCCATGGACCACGGTGGCCCAACCCCATGGACCACGGTGGCCCAACCCCATGGACCATGGTGGCCCAACCCCATGGACCATGGTGGCCCAACCCCATGGAGGCCCAACCCCATGGACCACGGTGGCCCAACCCCATGGACCACGGTGACCCAACCCCATGGACCACGGTGGTCCAACCCCATGGACCACGGTGACCCAACCCCATGGACCATGGTGGTCCAACCCCATGGACCATGGTGGCCCAACCCCATGGACCATGGTGACCCAATCCCATGGACCATGGTGACCCAACCCCACGGACCATTGTGGTCCAACCCCATGGACCACGGTGGCCCAACCCCATGGACCATGGTGGCCCAACCCCACGGACCATGGTGGCCCAACCCCATGGAGGCCCAACCCCATGGACCACGGTGGCCCAACCCCATGGACCATGGTGGCCCAACCCCATGGACCACAGTGGCCCAACCCCATGGAGGCCCAACCCCATGGACCATGGTGGCCCATGGGTGACCCAACCCCATGGACCATGGAGGCCCAACCCCATGGACCATGGTGACCCAACCCCATGGACCATGGTGACCCAATCCCATGGACCATGGTGACCCAATCCCATGGACCATGGTGGTCCAACCCCATGGACCACGGTGACCCAACCCCATGGTGACCCAACCCCATGGACCATGGTGACCACGTTGTCCTTCCACACTGGCAGATTCCAAACTGGTCCCAGTTTGCAGTGTGGGGGTGACAACCTGGTCCCCCCAAGCCACCACTGTCCCTTCTCCTTGCAGCAAGGGGAGCGTCGTGGTGGACTACAGGGTCCTCCTGGAGGTCCTGGCCACCACCACCACGGGCGAGAAGGTCGAGAGCATCTCCAGGGACCTCGTCAGTGCCTTCAGCAACTACAGCAGCTGCAACAGGAGCTGTGAGGGGCAGGACTGTGAGTGACGTCCCCCTGGGTGCCCACCTCCGTGGGTCCTGGTTGGGTGGGGGGTTGGAGCTGGGGGTTCCCACCTGCAGGTGTCCCCTCTCCATCTCAGGTGCTTTCTGCTTCGACGCCGAGGTCACCAACGTCACCGGTTACGAGGTCCAAGAGGTTGAGAAGGGTAAGTGGGAATGGGGCCACCATGGAGGGATTGGGGCCACCATGGAGGGATTGACCTGGGAATGGGGCCACCATGAGGGACTGGGGCCACCATGGAGGGATTGGGGCCACCATGGAGGGAATGGGGCCACCATGGAGGGATTGGGGCCACCATGGAGGGATTGGGGCCACCATGGAGGGACTGACCTGGGAATGGGGCCACCATGGATGGATTGGGGCCACCAAGGAGGGATTGGGGCCACCATGGAGGGACTGGGGCCACCATGGAGGGATTGGGGCCACCATGAGGGATTGGGGCCACCATGGAGGGACTGGGGCCACCATGGAGGGAATGGGGCCACCATGGAGGGAATGGGGCCACTATGGAGGGAATGGGGACACCATGGATGGATTGGGGCCACCATGGAGGGATTGGGGACACCATGGAGGGATTTGGGCCACCATGGAGGAACCAACCTGGGAATGGGGCCACCATGAGGGATTTGGGCCACCATGGAGGGATTTGGGGCCACCATGGAGGAACCCACCTGACACCACCCTGCAGACCCTTCATCTCCAGCCCTAGGACATCTCAAACCCACACCCCCCTTGAGATGTTCTCCTCCCCCCTCCAGGTCTGTGTGACAGGTACATCTCAGAGGACTTCCAGACCTTCTACTCCCCTCTGGTCACCACCACCGGGGTCATCTGCATCACCAGATGTGACCAGCGGTCCCCTGACCCCCACCCCTGTGTCCATGGCACGTGTGAGGTGGCACGGACGGGGCCTCAGTGCGAGTAAGGACCTCGCTTGTCCTCCTCCACCATCTCCACCCTGGGGCTGGGATGAGTTGTCCTCATCCTCATCACCACCTGGACCTCTTCTTCTCCACCAGGTGCTTGGAGAAGGCAGCGTTCTGGTACCAGGACAGTGCCTGCAGCTCCAGGATCAGCAAGGTGGGGGTGGCTGTGGGTGTCCCCGTGACCCTCTTGGTGGTGGCCATCGTCATCTTCACCATCTCCTTGGTACGAGCTCGGAGGCAGAAGGAAGAGTACAGGTAAGGTCGTGGTCCTCAGGTGGGGTGGGGTTTGGTGGACACCAGGTCTGGGTCTCCATCTCCATCTCCATGGGGCTTTGGTGGCTCCAAGCCTGGTTCTCCCCCATCTCCATGGGGCTTTGGTGGCACCAAGCCTGGTTCTGCCCCATCTCCATGGGGATTTGGTGGCACCAAGCCTGGTTCTGCCCCATCTCCATGGGGATTTGGTGGCACCAAGCCTGGTTCTCCTCCTCCATCTCCATGGGGATTTGGTGGCACCAAGCCTGGTTCTGCTCCATCTCCATGAGGATTTGGTGGCACCAAGCCTGGTTCTGCTCCATCTCCATGAGGATTTGGTGGCACCAAGCCTGGTTCTCCCCCATCTCCATGAGGATTTGGTGGGCACCAAGCCTGGTTCTGCCCCATCTCCATCTCCATCTCCATCTCCATGGGGATTTGGTGGCACCAAGCCTGGTTCTGCCCCATCTCCATGGGGACCTGGTGGCACCAAGCCTGGTTCTCCCCCATCTCCATCTCCATGGGGATCTGGTGGCACCAAGCCTGGTTCTGCTCCATCTCCATGGGGCTTTGGTGGCACCAAGCCTGGTTCTGCCCCATCTCCATGGGGACCTGGTGGCACCAAGCCTGGTTCTCCCCCATCTCCATGGGGATTTGGTGGCACCAAGCCTGGTTCTCCCCCATCTCCATGGGGACCTGGTGGCACCAAGCCTGGTTCTCCTCCATCTCCATCTCCATGGGGATTTGGTGGCACCAAGCCTGGTTCTGCTCCATCTCCATGGGAATTTGGTGGCACCAAGCATGGTTCTCCCCCATCTCCATGGGGATCTGGTGGCACCAAGCCTGGTTCTCCCCCATCTCCATCTCCATGGGGATGTGGTGGCACCAAGCCTGGTTCTCCCCCATCTCCATGGGGTTTTGGTGGCTCCAAGCCTGGTTCTGCCCCATCTCCATGGGGATTTGGTGGCTCCAAGCCTGGTTCTCCCCCACCACGCAGGGAGAAGCTGACGTCCCGCTCGGAGTTGTACTCCAGCCCCGACGAGAGCTGGAGAAGCTTCCAGGGCTTCACCATCAGCAACCAAGCGGCCACGTGGGAAGGTGACGTGGGGTTGGTGGTGGTGGGACATGGGTGGAGGAGATTGTGACAGCTGAGGTGTCCCTCATGGACCTTCTCACTTCTCCTTCCACCCCACAGACACGGAGAACCCCAACACGACCTACATCAACCTGGAGAGGGTGGACACCTCGCAGGAGGTGGGTGGTGTGGCTTCTGGGGTTGGTGTTGTCTTCTCACCCAGCCCCTGTGGTGGGGACAACCCCTGTGGTGGGGACAACCCAACCCCTGTGGTGGGGACAACCCCTGTGGTGGGGACAACCCAGCCTCTGTGGTGGGGACAACCCCTGTGGTGGGGACAACCCAGCCTCTGTGGTGGGGACAACCCAGCCTGCCATGGTGGGGACATCCCAACCCCTGTGGTGGGGACAACCCCTGTGGTGGGGACAACCCAACCCCTGTGGTGGGGACAACCCCTGTGGTGGGGACAACCCCTGTGGTGGGGACAACCCAGCCCTCTGTGGTGGGGACAACCCAACCCCTGTGGTGGGGACAATCCAACCTCTGTGGTGGGGACAACCCCTGTGGTGGGGACAACCCAACCCCTGTGGTGGGGACAACCCCTGTGGTGGGGACAACCCAACCCCTGTGGTGGGGACAACCCAACCCCTGTGGTGGGGACAACCCAACCTCTGTGGTGGTGGCATCTCAACCCCTGTGGTGGGGACAACCCCTGTGGTGGGGACATCCCAACCTGCCATGGTGGGGACAACCCAACCCCTGTGGTGGGGACAACCCAGCCTCTGTGGTGGGGACAACCCCTGTGGTGGGGACAACCCAAGCTCTGTGGTGGGGACAACCCCTGTGGTGGGGACAACCCAACCTGCCATGGTGGGGACAACCCAACCCCTGTGGTGGGGACATCCCAACCTGTCATGGTGGGGACAACCCAACCCCTGTGGTGGGGACAACCCAACCTGCCATGGTGGGGACAACCCAACCCCTGTGGTGGGGACAACCCAACCTGCCATGGTGGGGACAACCCAACCCCTGTGGTGGGGACAACCCAGCCCCTGTGGTGGGGACAACCCAACCTCTGTGGTGGGGACAACCCAACCCCTGTGGTGGGGACAACCCAGCCCCTGTGGTGGGGACAACCCAACCTCTATGGTGGGGACAACCCAACCCCTGTGGTGGGGACAACCCCTGTGGTGGGGACAACCCAGCCTCTGTGGTGGGGACAACCCAGCCTGCCATGGTGGGGACATCCCTCTGTGGTGGTGACATCTCAACCCCTGTGGTGGTGACAACCCAACCCCTGTGGTGGGGACAACCCAACCCCTGTGGTGGGGACAACCCAACCTGTCATGGTGGGGACAACCCAACCCCTGTGGTGGGGACAACCCAGCCCCTGTGGTGGGGACAACCCAACCTGCCATGGTGGTGACATCCCTCTGTGGTGGTGGCATCTCACCCCCTGTGGTGGTGACATCCCCCTGTGGTGGTGACATCCCTCTGTGGTGGCATCTCACCCCCATCCCACCCCCATCACCTCTCCCCCCCAGATCCACATCCAGCGTCCATCCCAGATCCTCCTCCCTTGAGTGAGGCCACCCAGGAGCAGCAGAGGTGACAGAGGAGGACACGAAGAAGTGGCTGAAGGTCTGGAGATGTCAGGACCCAGCAGATCCTCCACCACCACCTCCTCCACCCCCTCCTGGGTGTTTGGGACCTTGATTTTTTATATCAATTAATAAAACTCTAATTTTATTGTCACCCCCCCCCGGCCTGGGGACGTCTGTGAGGACATCTGAGGTGGCTTCGTGTCCCATGATGAGGACAGTGAGTGTGGGTGAAGGATGGAGGTTGGTGGTGCTGAGATGCCACCACCTCCAGAAGAGGAAGAGAGGAGTTAATTGCTGCTGGAGTAATTAAGGCCTCGTCATTAGATCAACAGAAAGGTCCAAGTCCACCTGGTGACCAAGTTCTCCTTGGCCCCACCCCATGGGGTTGAAGATCAACCAGGAGGCTCTTCCCCACCTTCTCCCAACCCAGCTCGTGGGGGACAAAGGGCTGGGGGGGGGGGGGGGGCTGGGGGGGCTTTAGGAGGGGACGTTGAGGAGGTCCCAGCACCCCTGGGTGGGTGGGTGGGGACGTTGAGGAGGGGTCTCAAGGTGGTGCCACCCAGGGATGGTGGGACAACAAGGGGGTCCTGTGGTGGGACATCGAGGGGGTCCCATGGTGGGAACATTGAGGGGGTCCCATGGTGGGAACACCCAGGGATGGTGGAACATCAGGGGGGTCCCATGGTGGGACATCGAGGGGGTCCCATGGTGAGAAGATCGAGGGGGTCCCATGGTGGCACCACCCAGGGGTGATGGGACAACAAGGGGGGTCTCCAGGTGATGACACTCAGGGATGGTGGGACATCAAGGGGGTCCCATGGTGGGAAGATTGGGGGGGTCCCATGGTGCCACCCATGATTGTTGTGAACATCAAGGTGGTCCCATGATGGTGTCACCCAGGGATGGTGGGACAACAAGGGGGTCCCATGGTGGGACATCGAGGGGGTCCCATGGTGGGAACATCAAGGGGGTCCTATGGTGGTACCACCCATGGTTGGTGGGACAACAAGGGGGGTCTCCAGGTGATGACACTCAGGGATGGTGGGAACATCAAGGGGGTCCCATGGTGGGAAGATCAAGGGGGTCTCATGGTGGCACCATCCAGAGATGGTGGGACATCAAGGTGGTCTAGAGATGATGTCACCCATGGTTGATGGGACAGCAAGGTGGTCCCATGGTGGTGACACCCAGGGGTGGTGGGACACCAAGGGAGTTTCAGGGTGGCACCCCCCGTGGTTGGAGGGACACCAAGGGGGTCTCAGGGTGGGACACCAAGGTGGTCCCAAGGTGGCACCACCCAGGGGTGATGGGACAACAAGGGGGTCTCGAGGTGGCACCCCCCGTGGTTGGTGGGACACCAAGGGGGTCTCAGGGTGGGACACCAAGGGGGTCTCCAGGTGGGACCACCCATGGTTGGTGGGACACCAAGGGGGTCTCAGGGTGGGACACCAAGGTGGTCCCATGGTGGCACCCCCCGTGGCTGGAGGGACACCAAGGGGGTCTCAAGGTGGCACCACCCATGGTTGGAGGGACACCAAGGGGGTCTCCAGGTGGGACACCAAGGGGGTCCCATGGTGTCACCCCCCGTGGCTGGAGGGACACACAAAGAAGGAAGCAGGACCTGGTGGTCCCCCCTTTGACCTCCACCCCACACCGGTGTCCTTGGGGTGACGTCACCCCTGTTCCCACGGGGGGGGGGGGTGGGCGAGGTGGCCCCGTGCTGGAGCTCGTGTGCCACCACCTGGGCCACCAGCCAGCTCCTGCCCCACCCTGGTCCTTGGGTGCTAAAATTAACCCCGTTTATGGACCTTCTCCACCTCGAGTGACGGCCTGGAGGGGTGGGGTGGGGTGGGACAAAGTCCAGGTGCTACTGGAGAAGAACCTGGAGGTGTGGCCAGGTGTGGCCACCAGCCCCACCTGGAAGTTCTCCTGTAGGAGAGCTCCAAGGTGCTATGGGGGGGTGAGGGGGGGCTGATCTCTGGGTGGTGTCACCTCCAAAATGGGGACAACTTCTCCTCCAAGCCTCTGTTGGGTTGTCCCAGTAGAAACCAGTTGGGTTGTCCCAGTAGAAACCAGTTTCACCAGTGTCTTTACTGGGAAGAAAGGTGGTGGAGGGACCAGCCCCAGGTTCTGGTGGAGGTGAGGTCTTCACCTTTGAGTTGGGTTTGAAGAAGGACCATGGTGGACCTTGACCACCAAGACCCCCACCATGATCTCCAAGACCTCCACTGTGACCTCCAAGACCCCTTTGAGACCTCCAAGACCCCTTTGAGACCTCCAAGACCCCTTTGTGACCTCCAAGACCCCATTGAGACCTCCAAGACCCCTTTGTGACCTCCAAGACCCCTTTGAGACCTCCAAGACCTCAACCATGACCACCAAGACCCCAGCTATGACCCTCAAGACCCCATTGAGACCTCCAAGACCCCATTGAGACCTCCAAGACCCCATTGTGACCTCCAAGACCCCATTGAGACCTCCAAGACCCCTTTGTGACCTCCAGCACCCCTAACCCCAAAGTGTCAATGGGTGTGAAGTGACCCCAAAGGTCACCAACCCCCTTGAAGAAGTGACCCCATGACCTGGGGGGAGAAGGTCACAACCCCCCAAGTTCTCAGGAGAAGATGGGGACACCAAGGTCTGGAGATGGTGGGGGGGGGTCAAAGCCCAACCACTTGAAGAGGGTCCATGGTGGTGGGACAACCCCCAGCCCAGTAGGGATGTCCATGGTGGTGGTGGTGGTGGTGAACCTCACCTGGATGGAGGTGGCCACATGGACAAACACCTCCAACCTCACCTGGATGGAGGTGGCCACAGGGACAGACACCTCCAACCTCACCTGGATGGGGGTGGCCACAGGGACAAACACCTCCAAGCTCACCTGGATGGAGGTGGCCACAGGGACAAACACCTCCAAGCTCACCTGGATGGAGGTGGCCACAGGGACAAACACCTCCAACCTCACCTGGATGGAGGTGGCCACAGGGACAAACACCTCCAACCTCACCTGGGTGCAGAAGAGGAGTTGAGGGGGTGAAGAAAAACCAAAACCAACCTCATTTTGAGGTCCTCATGGACCAACATCTCCACCTTCCTGGTGGAGAAGACCCTCTGGAAGCTCCTCAAGACCCCCCAAAAGAAACAACTCATTGGGGGTCACCACCACCACCCTCCTCCTCCTCTTCCTCCTCCTCCTCCTCCTCCTCCTCCTCCTCCTCCTCCTCCTCCAGGTGCCACCAGGACCAGGGGAAAGGTTCTCCCACCCAGAAAACAAACATGGGTGACGTCAGGGGTGGTGGGAAGGGTGGGGAGATGCTGGGTGGGGGCAGGAGATGTTGGGTGGGGGCAGGAGATGTTGGGTGGGGGCAGGAGATGTTGGGTGGGGGCAGGAGATGTTGGGTGGGGGCAGGAGATGTTGGGTGGGGGCAGGAGATGCTGGGTGGGGGCAGGAGATGTTGGGTGAGGAGATGTTGGGTGGGGGCAGGAGAAGTTGGGTGGGGGCAGGAGATGCTGGGTGGGGGCAGCAGATGCTGGGTGGGGGCAGGAGATGTTGGGTGGGGGCAGGAGATGTTGGGTGGGGGCAGGAGATGTTGGGTGAGGAGATGTTGGGTGGGGGCAGGAGATGTTGGGTGGGGGCAGGAGATGTTGGGTGAGGAGATGTTGGGTGGGGGCAGGAGAAGTTGGGTGGGGGCAGGAGATGTTGGGTGGGGGCAGGAGATGCTGGGTGGGGGCAGGAGATGTTGGGTGGGGGCAGGAGAAGTTGGGTTGGGTGGGGGCAGGAGATGCTGGGTGGGGGCAGCAGATGCTGGGTGGGGGCAGGAGATGTTGGGTGGGGGCAGGAGATGTTGGGTGGGGGCAGGAGATGTTGGGTGGGGGCAGGAGAAGTTGGGTGGGGGCAGGAGATGTTGGGTGAGGAGATGTTGGGTGGGGGCAGGAGAAGTTGGGTGGGGGCAGGAGATGTTGGGTGGGGGCAGGAGATGCTGGGTGGGGGCAGGAGATGTTGGTGACTCTTTTTATTGATTCAAGGCCTTTCATGGTGACGTTGACCCTGGTGGTTCCACCTCAAACAAAAGGGTTTGGAGAAACTTCTGCCTCTGCTTCTGGTTGACCTTGGGGTTGGTTTCCATCTCCTGGGGGGGGTTTCCATCTCCTGGGGGGGGTTTCCATCTCCTGGGGTTGGTTTCCATCTCCTCTGGGTGGGGTTTCCATCTCCTGGGGGGGGTTTCCATCTCCTGGGGGGGGTTTCCACCCCCTCTGGGTGATGTTTCCACCTCTAAGTGGTGGCACCTCCTGGAGAATCCTTCTCCAAAACCAACCCTTGAGCATCAAAACTTCAGTGGTGACCACCAAGACCCCACTGTGACCTCCAAGAACCTCATTGTGACCTCCAAGACCCCTCTCTTGACCACCAAGACCCCTTTGAGGCTTTCAAGACCCCACTGTGACCTCCAAGACCCCTTTGAGACCTCCAAGAACCCTACTGTGACCTCCAAGACCCCTTTGAGACCTCCAAGACCCCACTGTGACCTCCAGCACCCCTCTCTTGACCACCAAGACCCCTTTGAGACCTTCAAGACCCCCACCATGACCTCCAACCCCAAATCTTGACCCCCCCACCCAACCCCACCCCATCCAAGTGAGATGTTGGACTGGAGGTCCCACCTTTGAGCAGTCCCCCATTGTCCCACCCCACCCCACCCCACCCCACCCCATTGTCCTCCAGCTGAACACCCCCCACGAGCAGAAACCACCAGGGTCCACTGAAGCTTCAGGAGTGGGATGGGAACCCCCAGGAGATGTTGGGTTGTCCCCACCCCAGAGGACCATGGGGAGACTTTTTCTCCTCTCCCAGAAGAACCAAACCCACCCCCCAAACCCCCCCAAACCCCACGATGAGAAGCTCTGGAGGGAGGAGGAGACACCAAGATGATCTTCACCCCTTCCCACCTCCTCCTCCTCCTGATGGGGTCATGGGGATGCTTCACCTCCTGCCACCACCTGGAGAGAAGTGATGGGACAATGAGGTCTCCTCCTCACCTCGTGGTGGGGGGGTCCACTTCATGGTGACCACGTGGTTGGCCACCAAGAACTCACTGAGGCTGTGGGTGAGGTCACCTCGGCGTTGGGTTTGTAGCAGCTCCGCCCAGGTGGACCTGGAAGGGGCTCTGAGGTGGTTGGAGAGGGCTCCCCGCAGGGAGGAGGTGGCTTGGGTCACCTCCCACCCCTCCATCATCCTCATCCTCATCATCATCATCATCACCATCATCATCATCATCACCATCATCACCATCATCACCATCACCATCATCATCATCATCATCATCACCATCATCATCATCATCACCATCATCACCATCACCATCATCATCATCATCATCATCATCATCATCACCATCATCATCATCACCGTCATCACCATCATCACCATCATCATCATCATCATCATCACCATCATCATCATCATCATCATCACCGTCATCACCATCATCACCATCACCATCATCATCATCATCATCATCATCATCATCATCATCACCATCATCATCATCATCACCATCATCACCATCACCATCATCATCATCACCATCATCATCATCATCATCATCACCATCATCACCATCACCATCATCATCATCATCATCATCATCATCATCATCATCATCACCATCATCATCATCATCATCATCATCATCATCATCATCATCCTCCTCCATCATCACCATCATCATCATCATCATCACCATCATCATCATCACCATCATCATCATCATCATCATCCTCCTCCATCATCATCATCATCATCATCCTCCTCCATCATCATCATCATCATCATCCTCCTCCATCATCACCATCATCACCATCATCATCATCATCATCATCATCACCATCATCATCATCCTCCTCCATCATCACCATCATCATCATCATCACCATCATCATCATCATCATCATCATCATCATCATCATCATCATCATCATCATCATCACCATCATCATCATCAGGGTGGGACTGAGGGGTTGGGGCTGGTGGTCCAAGGGTTTGGGGGTCCAGGGCTGGGTTTGGAGGTCCAGGGCTGGGTTTGGAGGTCCAGGGCTGGGTGAGGAGGTCCAGGGCTGGGTTTGGGGGTCCAGGGCTGGGTTTGGGGGTCCAGGGTGGGGTTTGGAGGTCCAGGGGTGGGTTTGGAGGTCCAGGGCTGGGTTTGGGGGTCCAGGGCAGGGTTGGGAGGTCCAGGGTTGGGTTTGGAGGTCCAGGGCTGGGTGAGGAGGTCCAGGGCTGGGTTTGGGGGTCCAGGGCTGGGTTTGGAGGCCCAGGGTTGGGTTTGGAGGTCCAGGGTTGGGTTTGGAGGTTCAGGGCTGGGTTTGGGGGTCCAGGGCTGGGTGAGGAGGTCCAGGGTTGGGTTTGGGGGTCCAGGGCTGGGTTTGGAGGTCCAGGGCTGGGTTTGGAGGTCCAGGGTTGGGTTTGGAGGCCCAGGGTTGGGTTTGGGGGTCCAGGGCTGGGTTTGGAGGTCCAGGGTTGGGTTTGGGGGTCCAGGGCTGGGTTTGGGGGTCCAGGGTGGGTTTGGGGGTCCAGGGTTGGGTTTGGGGGTCCAGGGTTGGGTGTTGAGGGTCCAGGGTTGGGTTTGGAGGCCCAGGGCTGGGTTTGGGGGTCCAGGGTTGGGTTTGGAGGCCCAAGGTTGGGTTTGGGGGTCCAGGGTGGGGTTGGGAGGTCCAGGGCTGGGTTTGGGGGTCCAGGGTTGGGTGCTGGAGGTCCAGGGTGGGGTTTGGAGGTCCAGGGTTGGGTGAGGAGGTCCAGGGTTGGGTTTGGGGGTCCAGGGCTGGGTTTGGGGGTCCAGGTTGGGTTTGGGGGTCCAGGACTCACCTTGGTGGGGGGTGGAGCCTCTGCCATTGACGTGGTAGATCCCAGTCACACCTCTGCCACCCGGCCAGGTGCTGTCCTCGGGGGCCAGGCTGGAGAACCAAGACCTGGTGAGCTCCCAGACCTTCCCCAGGAGGCTGGAGGAGATGCTGGAACTCCACCATGGGCACCTCCAGCACCATGGGCACCTCCAGCACCATGGGCACCTCCAGCACCATGGGCACCTCCAACCTCCATGGGCACCTCCAACCTCCATGGGCACCTCCAGCCTCCATGGGCACCTCCAGCACCATGGGCACCTCCAGCCTCCCTCCATGGGCACCTCCAGCCTCCATGGGCACCTCCAGCACCATGGGCACCTCCAGCACCATGGACACCTCCAGCACCATGGGCACCTCCAGCCTCCATGGGCACCTCCAGCCTCCATGGACACCTCCAGCCTCCATGGGCACCTCCAGCCTCCTGGAGGAGGCTGAGTTGAACCTTCCCAACCTCATGGGCCAAAAGCCTCCACCCACCTCCACCCACCCTCCCCCACCCGCTTTTGGTGGTCACATCTGAGGCCCAACTCAACAGGGACCCCCCCAACCATGGAGCCCCCCAACCATGGACCCCCCCAACCATGGAGCCCCCCAACCATGGACCCCCCCAACCATGGACCCCCCAACCATGGATCTCCCCAACCATGGACCCCCCCAACCATGGACACCCCAACCATGGACCCCCCCCAACCATGGATCTCCCCAACCATGGACCCCCCCAACCATGGACCCCCCCAACCATGGATCCCCCCAACCATGGATCTCCCCAACCATGGAGCCCCCCAACCATGGACCCCCCCAACCATGGACACCCCAACCATGGACCCCCCCAACCATGGACACCCCAACCATGGACACCCCCAACCATGGACACCCCAACCATGGACACCCCAACCATGGACCCCCCAACCATGGATCCCCCCAACCATGGACCCCTCCAACCATGGACACCCCAACCATGGACCCCCCAGCTCTGGTCACCTGCCACCCCTGGATTTCTTCTTCTCCCGACCCAGGAGGATGCTGAGGACCATGGTGAGGATGAAGAGGGTGACCAGGAGGAGTCCAAGTCCCAGCCCCAGCCCCACCTTGCTGATGTAGCTCTGACAAAGGTCACCAGACCCCAGGTACCAGGAGACATCTGGGCAGCTGTGGAGGTGAGGATGGGCCATGAAGAGGGTCCCCAACCAACCCCACCACCAAGGTGGAGCTCCAGGTGGACACTGAGGCTGGGGTGGAGCCTCCAAGGAACAAAAACCCCCCAGGAAGCTCCAAGGTTCCTCTCAAAGCTGGAGGAGAACCTTGGGGATCCATCACTGTGGCCATGGGGTGGGGTTGAGGGGCTGGGGCTGGTGGTCCAGGGCTGGGTTTGGAGGTCCAGGGTTGGGTTGGGAGGTCCAGGGTTGGGTTGGGAGGTCCAGGGTTGGGTGTTGAGGGTCCAGGGCTGGGTTTGGGGGTCCAGGGTTGGGTTTGGAGGTCCAGGGCTGGGTTTGGGGGTCCAGGGCTGGGTTTGGAGGTCCAGGGCTGGGTGTTGAGGGTCCAGGGTTGGGTTTGGAGGTCCAGGGTTGGGTGTTGAGGGTCCAGGGTTGGGTTTGGAGGTCCAGGGTTGGGTTTGGAGGTCCAGGGCTGGGTTTGGAGGCCCAGGGTTGGGTTTGGGGGTCCAGGGCTGGGTTTGGAGGTCCAGGGCTGGGTGTTGAGGGTCCAGGGTTGGGTTTGGAGGTCCAGGGTTGGGTGTTGAGGGTCCAGGGTTGGGTTTGGAGGTCCAGGGTTGGGTTTGGAGGCCCAGGGTTGGGTTTGGAGGCCCAGGGTTGGGTGTTGAGGGTCCAGGGCTGGGTTTGGAGGTCCAGGGCTGGGTTTGGAGGTCCAGGGTTGGGTTGGGAGGTCCAGGGTTGGGTGTTGAGGGTCCAGGGCTGGGTTTGGGGGTCCAGGGTTGGGTTTGGAGGTCCAGGGCTGGGTTTGGGGGTCCAGGGCTGGGTTTGGAGGTCCAGGGTTGGGTGTTGAGGGTCCAGGGCTGGGTTTGGAGGTCCAGGGTTGGGTTTGGGGGTCCAGGGTGGGGTTTGGGGGTCCAGGGTTGGGTTTGGAGGTCCAGGGTGGGGTTTGGAGGCCCAGGGCTGGGTGAGGAGGTCCAGGGTTGGGTTTGGAGGCCCAGGGTTGGGTGTTGAGGGTCCAGGGCTGGGTTTGGAGGTCCAGGGCTGGGTTTGGAGGTCCAGGGTTGGGTTGGGAGGTCCAGGGTTGGGTGTTGAGGGTCCAGGGCTGGGTTTGGGGGTCCAGGGTTGGGTTTGGAGGTCCAGGGCTGGGTTTGGGGGTCCAGGGCTGGGTTTGGAGGTCCAGGGTTGGGTTTGGGGGTCCAGGGTGGGGTTTGGGGGTCCAGGGTTGGGTTTGGAGGTCCAGGGTGGGGTTTGGAGGCCCAGGGCTGGGTGAGGAGGTCCAGGGTGGGGTTTGGAGGCCCAGGGCTGGGTTTGGGGGTCCAAGGTTGGGTTTGGAGGTCCAGGGCTGGGTTTGGAGGTCCAGGGGTGGGTGTTGAGGCCCAGGGCTGGGTTTGGAGGCCCAGGGCTGGGTTTGGAGGTCCAGGGCTGGGTGTTGAGGGTCCAGGGCTGGGTTTGGAGGTCCAGGGCTGGGTTTGGGGGTCCAGGGCTGGGTTGGGAGGTCCAGGGCTGGGTGAGGAGGCCCAGGGCTGGGTTTGGGGGTCCAGGGCTGGGTTTGGAGGTCCAGGGCTGGGTTTGGGGGTCCAGGGCTGGGTTTGGAGGTCCAAGGTTGGGTTTGGAGGTCCAGGGCTGGGTGTTGAGGTCCAGGGTTGGGTGTTGAGGGTCCAGGGTTGGGTGAGGAGGTCCAGGGGTGGGTTTGGGGGTCCAGGGCTGGGTTTGGAGGTCCAGGGCTGGGTTTGGGGGTCCAGGGTGGAGTTTGGAGGTCCAGGGCTGGGTTTGGAGGTCCAGGGCTGGGTTTGGAGGCCCAGGGTTGGGTTTGGAGGCCCAGGGCTGGGTTTGGAGGTCCAGGGCAGGGTTTGGAGGCCCAGGGCTGGGTGAGGAGGAGGAGGAGGAGGAGCAGTTTGGGTTCCACCCACAAGCACCGTGGTCCATCCAAGGTGACCCTGCAGAAGCCCTGGTGGCAGCCCAGGGCGCCGGGGACGCCGGGGGAGCAGCCGGAGACGCAGAGGACGCTGCCCTGGACACGCTGGGGGGAGTAGAACCTGCTGAAGTTGGCTGGTGTGAACCTCCTGCAGAGCTCTGGAGAGGACAACCGTCAGCCAGCGGGGTCCTGGGACCTGGGACCCCCACCCCAACCGTCAGCCAGCGGGGTCCTGGGACCCCCACCCCACCCAGTGGGGTCCTGAGACCTGAGACCTCCACCCCACCCATCAGCCAGGTGGGTCCTGAGATCTCCATCCCACCCAGTTGACCCCCAGATCTCCACCCCACCCAGGTGACCCCTGAGATCTCCACCCCACCCAGGTGACCCCTGAGATCTCCACCCCACCCAGGTGACCCCCAGATCTCCACCCCACCCAGGTGACCCCTGAGACCTCCACCCCACCCAGGTGACCCCTGAGACCTTCACCCCACCCAGGTGACCCCTGAGATCTCCACCCCACCCAGCGGGGTCCTGAGACCTTCACCCCACCCAGGTGACCCCCAAGATCTCCACCCCACCCAGGTGACCCCCCAGACCTCCACCCCACCCAGGTGACCCCCAAGATCTCCACCCCACCCAGGTGACCCCTGAGATCTCCACCCCACCCAGGTGACCCCTGAGACCTTCACCCCACCCAGGTGACCCCCTAGACCTCCACCCCACCCAGCTGACCCCCGAGATCTCCACCCCACCCAGGTGACCCCTGAGACCTTCACCCCACCCAGGTGACCCCTGAGATCTCCATCCCACCCAGGTGACCCCCCAGATCTCCACCCCACCCAGGTGACCCCTGAGACCTCCACCCCACCCAGCTGGGTCCTGAGACCTCCACCCCACCCAGGTGACCCCCAGATCTCCACCCCACCCAGCTGACCCCTGAGATCTCCACCCCACCCAGGTGACCCCCCAGATCTCCACCCCACCCAGGTGACCCCCCAGATCTCCACCCCACCCAGGTGACCCCTGAGACCTCCATCCCACCCAGGTGACCCCCCAGATCTCCACCCCACCCAGGTGACCCCCCAGATCTCCACCCCACCCAGGTGACCCCCAGATCTCCACCCCACCCAGGTGACCCCCAAGATCTCCATCCCACCCAGGTGACCCCTGAGGTCTCCACCCCACCCAGGTGACCCCCAGATCTCCACCCCACCCAGGTGACCCCTGAGACCTCCATCCCACCCAGCTGGGTCCTGAGATCTCCACCCCACCCAGGTGACCCCCAGATCTCCACCCCACCCAGGTGACCCCCGAGATCTCCACCCCACCCAGGTGACCCCTGAGACCTTCACCCCACCCAGGTGACCCCTGAGACCTTCATCCCACCCAGGTGACCCCTGAGACCTTCACCCCACCCAGGTGACCCCCCAGATCTCCACCCCACCCAGCTGGGTCCTGAGACCTCCACCCCACCCAGGTGACCCCCAAGATCTCCACCCCACCCAGGTGACCCCCAGACCTCCACCCCACCCAGGTGACCCCTGAGACCTCCACCCCACCCAGGTGACCCCCAAGATCTCCACCCCACCCAGGTGACCCCCAAGACCTCCACCCCACCCAGGTGACCCCTGAGATCTCCATCCCACCCAGGTGACCCCTGAGATCTCCACCCCACCACCGGGGATGTCCCAGCCACCCCCACCCACCGGTAGCATTGAGCGTTGGGACCCCCACGGAGGCAGATCTGGGGGAGGTCGTGTCCAAGCAGAGACCTTCAAGGAGAAGAAGGAGTGGAGGAGCGGGGGCTGGAAGCTCCTGGAGATGTGGAGG